>QEPC01006442.1:2935388-2948217 GCA_003113815.1 Sphenodon punctatus | reverse complement strand
CCAAAACACACTACACAAGCAGCCACCGAAACAAACACACACCCTCTCGCCTCACTCACGCACACGCACACGAATTTCCGGCGCGACGCCGATTTTACGGCTTCCCGCGATCTCGCGATATTTCTGGCCGAATGGCCGAACGTGAACGCGCGAACCACCCGAACACCGAATGACGGAACATGAACGCACAACCCAATGGCGAACGAACCGCACGTCCGAACATGAACGCACAACCCGATCGCGAATGAACTGAACGCCTGACCACGAACGTACGACCCGCCCGAACAACCGAACACGAACGGCTGAACACGAATGCCACCGAACCGAACGGGCGAACACGAACGCGCGGTACGACCGAACCACCGAACACAAACACACGAACCGAACGCGGCCGAACCGAACCGCCGAACACGAACACACGAACCGAATGCGGCCGAACCGAACGACCGAACACGAACCGCGATCTGTTCGCCCATGCCTAATATATTGTCTGTAATAGTTCACGCTGCCTAAGAATCGTTGCAGGGCCTTTACCGTTGTGGGAGCCGGCCATCGGTTGATCGCTTCCAATTTGATTGGGTCCATATGTACTCCCTTAGAGGAGATGATGAATCCAAGAAAGGGAACAGATGAAGCATGAAACATACACTTTTCCAATTTGCAATATAATTTATGTCGTTGAAGATGTTCTAATATGGTTCATACGTGTTGTTCCTCTATGGTGAACAAAAAAATAAGGATATCATCTAAATAAGCCACTACATACAGGTCACCACCTCCGAATACCACTAATCACAATCAGTCAGGAAACAATATCACTATCACACCCACACTACTCACTTATCACTTATCACTATCATCTAGTTTGGCGGAGGGGCGCAGTGAAGGGTAATGGCTTTTTCATACCCACACCAAGTCACCTACCCTAAAAGGGGATCCTAAACATCGTCGTTTATCAGCGGCTACCTTATAGCGGTGATGGGCTTCTCTGAGGTGGCGCTGTGCAATCTTTTGGGTGCGGTGTATTACAGTGACTAATGTTCTTGCTGCTGGTACCAAAGAGAGGGGTGCCTCTGGAAGGAAGAGGGGAGGATGGAAGCCATAAGATACATTAAAAGGTGAAGTACCCAAGGAGGAATGAGGGCTATTATTATACATAAATTCTGCCAAGGATAGGTGGTTTACCCAATCATCCTGAAGGAAGGTACAAAAACATCATAAATATTGTTCAATATGTTGATTAACTCGTTCAACTTGCCCATTGGCCTGGGGGTGATATGCTGTAGTAGGGCGTAATTTAACTCCAATGAGTGTAAAAAATGTCTTCCAGAATCGGGAGATAAACTGGGGGCCTCTATCGGAGACGATTTCCTTTGGTACTCCATGGAGACGAATGATTTCCTGAAGGACGAGAACTGCTGTAGCAAGTGCTGAGGGAAGTCCCTGACATGGGATAAAGTGACCCATTTTAGTAAAATAATCTATAATCACCAGGATTCAATCATATCCCACTGCTTTAGGTAGCCCCACTATAAAGTCCATGGCAATCCTTTGCTGGGGTCCCTTGGGATTATCAGTTAACTGGAGTAGTCCTACAGGTAAGGTTCGAGGGGTCTTAGTTCGTGCACAGGTTGAACATCCTTGAACATACGCTTTAGTGTCTTTATACAGAGAAGGCCACCAAAAGGATCTACGGATTAACGAAAGTGTTTGTTGAAACCCAGGATGTCCCACCAAAGGGGAATCGTGATGAGCCCAGAGTACCTGGGGTCTATATTTAGGGGGAATGACTATTTTTCCTTTATGATAATATAACCCATTTCTTTGTTGAAAAGATGTGTGGGCGATTTCTTTTTTACTCACGGTCTGTATTTGTGACAGAGACAGAAGAGTGTCAGCGAAGGTCGTTGGTGAAAGTATAGGTCCATGAAAGTCCTCTTCCTTCTCCACAGTGGTGTAGTATCTAGACAAGGCATCCGCCATGGTATTTTGAGCACCAGGGCGGTACTGTATGGAAAAACAGAAACGTGCAAAGAACGGAGCCCACCTGGCATGCCTAGGATTATTGATACGAGCGACCTGAAGATACGCTAGGTTCTTATGGTCTGTGTAAACTAGGATGGGGTGGGGGCCTCCTTATTTTCAGATTTTAAGTCCTGTACCTCCATCGTGAGGGATTGGACTGCATGCATCAGCTCTTGTAATCGTTGTTCCGAAGCCATATTTTGAGGCTTTAGGAACAGAGGGGAGGAGTGCCGGTAATTCTGTCACGGGGGAAAGGGTGAAAGGGAAGAAGGGTTGGGGTTTGGTAGGGAAATAGAAGGTAACAACAGAAGGAGAGGAAAACAACAGGGAGAAGCCCCGGGAGGGGCTTACAAGGACAGGCAGGAAGAACCCCTGCACAGGAGGCGGCTCTCTCTCTTTGGTGGAGTCTCTCGGGGAAATAATGTCCCTCAGGATATTGGGTGGGCTTTCCTCCATTAACAAGAGGCAACCCTTTTCATCATCAGGACAGAGAGAGAGAGAGAGCCAATTGCCCCCACAGGAAAAGACAATACAAAAGGGACCCACACGTTCAGGGAAATCCTCGGGCCCAGGACACCGTGAACAAGGAAGGTGCAGGGTGCTGGAGGGGGAAGGGGAATCCCAGCAGGGGAAAAGGGAATGGGGAAAGGGAAGGGGCTTGGGAACTGGGAAGTGTAGGGCAGCGGGCTTACACACAGGGAATGGAGTGAATAGGTCAGAAGGAAAAAGGAATGGGGTTGGAAACAGGTCACCACCGCTGAATACCACTAATCACAATCACTCAGGAAACAATATCACTATCACACCCACACTACTCACTTACTCACAAGAAGTGTTCCAGGGAAGGGATACACAGGGGTCAGTCACTCTCCAAGTAAACGCTCTGGTCAATGGCACAACAGAACACAATCACTCCAGGGCCAGCTTCTCAAAATGATTACCGGTGGGGCTATTACCACCGCCGGTTCCTTATATGGGGTTAACCTTATTTGCAACCGGTGAGCCCAGGGCGGGGCCCCAGGCCGCCGCTGAGCTCGGCGTTGCTGTTACCCTCCTGTGGGGCGGGGCTAGGAGCGTCCAGGAAGCGCAGTGTAGCTCCGCCCCCAACAGCGGCCTCCCCAACATTCCCAGAGCACCCCCCCCCCACTGCAACAGCTGACAGGCCACGGGACCCTCGCCGCCGTGCTGCCGCCGCCGCTCGGGTCCTGACACACTGTCTTGCAGCAGTGTGCCTTTGATGCTGTGTTTGTTTGGTGCTTCAGTGAGTTTGGTGCTGCTCAGGCCTGGGTTTTTAACTTTTTAGGGGCCCCTGTCTGTTGTGTTGTTTGTTTATTGGGAGGAGGGTGCATTGCACTGTCTGTCAGGTCACAGTTTTTAAAGTTTCCTCTTTTTATTTATAAACTAAGCAACTGGAACGCCTTTGGTTTTGGCGACTGTTGGTGACGTGTCAGCGCAAAGTTAAACAGACTCACCTGGCTGGGTAAATGACTCCCCTTCACCCACCCCCCACAGCCTTCACCACACAGATTCTTTCCAACCCAAATCTCCACCAGCCCCAGTCCCCAGTCCCTGCCCAATCCCCCTAGCCCTTAGACCCCAACCTCCAGCCTCTAGCATGCCTACCTCTAGCATGCCCAACCTCCAGCCCCCAGCCCCTGCCACTAGCCCCCACCTCTAGTCATCAAGCTCCCCAGCCTCTAACCCACCCTGCCTCTAGCTCCCCGCCGCTAGCCCTCCAGCCCACCCAACCTTCAGGCCCCCAGCCCTCAGAGCTAGACCCCACCCCACCTAGTTAGACCCCACCAGCCCACGTTAGACCCCACACCACCTAATTAGACCCCACCCACCCAAGTTACACCCCATCCCACCTAGTTAGACCCCGAGCCTAAGTTAGACCTACCCCAACTAGTTAGACCCCCCCAGCCCAAGTTAGACCTCCCACCTAGTTAAACCCTCAGCCCAATTTAGACCACCCCATTTATACCCCAAGTCACGCTACAGCACTAAAAAACACACAAACACTCAGACCACCACACACACACACACACACACACACATCACCATACCCCATCTTCTGTTGCCAGTGGTCTTCTCTTCTTTTTCACAACTGAGATATTTAAAGTCATGAGTATGAGCAGTCATGGGGAAAAAAACAGGTCATGAGTGGGAGTGTCGGAAGAGTCCAGACTCTTCCTAGGCAGCCCACTCAGTCCAGTGCTTAGGCATCTGAGGTAGAGCCACCTGTGGCCTCAACCTCCCACACAAAAGCCTCAACCACACACAAGCTTATGGGCTCAGGACACGTTTTGAAGGCCCCAAATAGGCTAGGATGGGGGGAGGGTGTTTCCTCCTCCCTGGCGCTGACTACCAGTAAGAAGGGTACTCCTTCTTCCTCTGCTAGTGCAGCAGCCCATCCACTGGCTACCTCCACTGCTGCTACTTCTAGCACCCAGTGCTCCCTAGTGCATGCACTTTCCCTCCTGCATGCACCAGATTCTCCACCCTCTCCCTCTTCTGACATACATCCTAGCGTGCCTGCTTCCCCACCCTCTCCCCCTGCCCTTAGCTACATCCTAGCGCACCTGCTCGGTCCCCACCCACCACACCCATGCACTCTGCTCTGCCATCTATCACCACCAACCCTTCCACCACCCCTTCCAGTGTTATGATCACTGCCATTGAGAGGTCAACCACCAGTCGTGCTGCTACTGCCCTCCCAGGAACCAGCACGAAGAAGATCACATTTGGGTGTAGTCTTATTTTGATATCTGGATGGAAGATATCTCAAGGGCAGTGTGCATGCACTGTGGTTGCAAGGTCAGTCATGGTGGCCAGGATCCAATGTGATATGGCACCTCTGGCCTACACAGTCACTTGAAATGGCACCATGGGAACACATGTGATCCTACGGAGTGCCATTCCAAGTGAATGGGTGGGGTGGTGCCAGTTGCATAGGGTATGGATGAGGGTTTGGAGAAGGAGAAACCCTCTTCCTCTCCCACTGCAACTGTCACCTCCGGGCCATCTCATGACAATTCTACCCCCCCCCCACCACCCAGCCCCTGCAGAGCAGGAGTGCTACCTCTCACCCCACTCCACCATGAACCCAGTCCTTGTCCCTGTTACCGGGGTGGGGGGAATAGAAGGACCCACTCGTGCTTCCTCCACTCGCACGGTATCAGTGTGGTAGGTATGGGGTTGTAGGGTGAAGGTAAGGCGGCATAGAGCAAGAAAGTCTTGGAAACCCCGCCGATCCCCTCCAAATTTGTCAAGCTTGGGTCCCTTGGGTTCACGTGCCCCCATGGGGGGTCTCAGCCCCCCGGGAGGGACAGATGCAGTGGGGTCGGTGAGCCCTGGGAAAGGGGCCGGGCCTGGCACCGCCGCTGCAGCTCCCTGGAGCTGAGTCACCGTGGTGGTTAGATCACTTTGTTGGTCTCGGAGATCTTTCATCTCCTTTGCTAGGGATTGGCTGGCCTGGCCTAACCGGTGTACTTCGCCAGCTAGATCCATAGCCCCAAAGGTTGCCCATGTCGGGCTGTGGGCTGGTGATTTGTCACCGGGGTGGGGGGAATAGAACGACCCACTCATGCTTCCTCCACTCGCACGGTACCCTAAAGGGGGCCTCTCTCGATCACGCAGGAAATGAGGACTGATGATGCCCATCAGGATAGAGTTGTGGCCATAACCTCTAATCAAAGAGAACAGGCCTCTATCATCATAGGGCGTCCTGATCGCAGAGAGGCCACCAGGTACCCCACACACCCTAGTACGTGCACTCAGGGACAAAGGAGGTGGGGCAATGGTGCGGTGGGGGCAGTGAAGGAGGGGGAACACCATGGCTTGAGAGGGGGAGGACAGGCTACACACACTCAATGTGGTTCCAGGGGGAGGTATAGGGAGGGTTTCCAGCTGGGAGGGGACTTGCGCACACCCACTCACTCACCTCGCACTCTCTCACTTACACACGACTCACTCAAGGGAATTGCAGGAAGGAAGGTCCACACACACGCTCAGGATCAAGGTCTGAAGTCTTAGTCACAAGAGATGCAGGGAAGCAAACGCAAGGGGGCCGGTTTCTCTGTAATCACCAGTGCCGCTCCAACTGCGGCGCTGGGTCTTATGCACCAGGCCCCGCCCCCGTACGTGCCCCCAGAAGCTCTGAATGGCGTGGCAGCATCGGGGGCGTGGCCCTAAGTCGTCCATGTGGTTCGCCGTGCTCCGGGGTTGCGGGGGGCGTGGTCCCCGGCGCCGCCGCTTCTGTTGTTCTTGCTGTCAAGGTTGGCGGCGCCAGGGTTCTCTGCATAGTCTCCACAGCCGGAGGCACTGGCCTCTCTGGCTGATGTTTCCCAGCCTGCCGCCCGCCTTGCACCCGTCGCCGGCAGATGCTGACAGTCCCAGACCACTGTAAATGTGCTCTGGGAAAAGATGATGTTGTTCACATCAAACCACCCCCTGGCTGCGGCCATCACCAGGGAAATTGGGGAGGTGATTGCCCTGGATGAGAGGCCATTCAACTTTGTTGAGGGTGTCGGATTCAAATGGCTGATTCATTTACTGGAGCCCCGTTAGAGTCCCTTGCCACAAAACCTTCACAATTCTGTCCTTGGACCTTAGTCAAGTCATGTTCCAGAGCCCAACTAAAGTCTCAAGACACATCACGTCTGGAGGCCTCTGGAACCCCAGATGTGGGACCTCAACTGGGACTGACCTCTACACACAGCAGCAGAATGCAATATCCCCACCACCACTGAATCTCCAGACTCAGCAGGAATTCAGACTTTTGTGGTGTTATGTCTGCTGCCCACTGAAGTCCTGAAGTCCCACTATGTCTGGAGCAGCTGTGGTACCTCAGCTGCCTGCCACTGACCTCATAAGCAGCAGAATGCAAATTCCAGGACCCCAGTCATGGAACACACTAAAGTCTTGAGGTATGGTACACCAAACCTCCTCTTTGGAGGGAGGTCATAAGGGGGCAAAATTAAATATTCTCTGTCTCAAATTCAAACAGCACACTAAATTTTTCTTTTCCCCTCCAATTTCTCAGATCTCATCAGATTCCACACCTCGCCTCACTCTCCAGGACTGTGCAGAAAGTGGTAAAAGACTGGTAGAAGAGAAAACTGCAGACAACACCAACGGAGTCCCCCTTTCCCTGTTCCCCGCTAAAAACCCATATTCCCCTTCCTCAGCTCATGCACCAAGAGAAAACCCTTTCCCTCCTATTTCTCCTCTGTCCTGTCCTTCTCTTCCCTTTCATCCCTTCTGATTTGGCTTGTCGCAGGACAGGGAGATAACTCAGTCCTCCCAGTTCTCCAAGCCAGAAGGAAGGCTTGTATCCCAAAGCCGAGAACTTCCAAAGACTACTGGTGGCCAAGGAAGGCATGAAAATTGAGGATTCAAGGATTCAGGATAAAGGTAGGCAATGGCAACATGATCTATTTTTTTCATGCTGGGTTAGACCCAATTGGGTCTGGCTGGGGGAGAGACAATGCATGGGACCCCAGAAGGCTCTCTATCCCCCCAGTAGACATGCTTAACACAGCAGCAAGGAGTTCCCAGGGTTAACTAAAGTCTCGCCAATGTTAATTCTGTGAACTAGTACTTGCTGCTTGGTTAAGCCATGCCTCTGGTGGGAATGGAGAACCTTCCTATTGGGGTCCCATGCACTGCCTGTGCCCACGGTTGGGGTTATGGGGGTGAAATGGAGGGAGATATGGTTTATTGGGGGTCACACTAAATTTGGGATTGACACTAGGGATGTGCAAACAGGACGGGGTTCAGATGTTCGGCTGTTTGGTCGTTCGGTTCAAAAGCCGAGTTCAGGTTTGGTTGTTCGGTTCAGAAACCAAGTTCGGTTCGGTGGAGTTTGGCACCACTGCGGGGCTTGGGGCGCTCCAGGGACCCACAGGGGTGCCTGTGGTGGCATGGCAGGCCATCTCAGACACAGCAGCAGCAGCAGAGATCGGGAAGGCTTGGCGCTTGGCATTCCAGGCAGGCAGGCTCGGCGCTTACCCCCCATGGGGTGCCCGTGGTGCCAGGGCTGACTGGCCATCTGAGACCAAGCAGCAGCACCAGCAGCAGAGGCCAGGAAGGTTTGGGGCTTGGTGGCTGCCTGGCACCCATCCTTGGCCAGGCATTGTAGGCTGTCTGGCATCGGTGGAGCAGTGGCAGAGTCCCGGCCAGGGTCATACTCAATGAATCTCATGGACACCCAGCCCCCGCCTGCCGGCACACTCATCCGAGCTATGCCCATCTACAAGAGTGAGGAACAAATGGCTGATGTGCAGTACCAGCAACAGCAGCAGAGGACCGGCCAGGGCTGGGTGCCAGGCACCCCTGCTTGACTGGGCATTGCAGGCTGTCTGGCATGGGTGGGGGAGCAGCATAACACCCACCCACCCCCATCCAGGGCTTGCTGCCAGGCACCCCTCCTTGGCCAGGCGTTGCAGGCTGGCTGGCATGGGTGGGGGAGCGGGCAGAGGCCCGGCTCCCATGTGGAGGGTCCTTATTCACAGCATGGCCCAGGGACAGCTGGCTCTGCTCCTATTGGACACAGACAACTATTTTAGAGGAGGTATCCTGCATCATCACTGAGGCAGGTGAGGAAACAGCCAAGAGCAGCTTGCTTGCAGGCTGTCTGGCATGGGTGGGGGAGTGTCAGAGGCCTGGCCAGGGCTCAGTGATGGACACCCCTGCTTGGCCGGGCATTGCAGGCTGTCTGGCATGGGTGGGGGAGCAGCAGAAGCCTGGCTAGGGCTCAGTTCCAGGCACCCTTGCTTGGCTGGGCATTGCAGGCTGGCTGACATGGGTGAGGGTCGGGGACACTTGCAGACAGGTGGAATGACGGGCCACTCTGAGCAGTGGAATGAAGGCCCCAGAACCCTGATGGTGGTTCCTGGGGCTGGAGTGGCTGGCACCCCTGCTTGACTGCATGTTACAGGCTGACTGGCATTGGTGGAGCAGCAGCAGAGGCCCGGCCAGGGCTCAGTGGCTGACACCCCTGATCAACCGGACATTTCAGGCTTTAATCCTACTCTCAGGATCTGAACAAGCTATTCTTCCAATTGGGCAAGCTTTTCCCAGTAGTGAATCACGTGGCCACCCAGTAGCAGACATTGGATTGCCAGGGCACAGTACCCATGGCACAGCAGGGGCAGCAGCAGCAAAAATTGGATGGCCCGGGCACAGAACCCATAGCGCAGACTGCAGAGATGACATTGGCAGCAGCAGCGGACATTGGATTGCTGGGTAGCAGAAACCATGGTGGCAGCAGCAGCAGCCAGACACCTTGATGAAAATCAACTGCTCCACCAATTTGGTTCCCAGTCTCAGGTGGTGCGGTGAGCAAATGTCCCCTGCCATAGAGAACACCCGCTTGCTTGGGGCAGTCTTTGGTGAGCAGGACAACAGATCCTTGGCCACTTTGGACAGGGCCGGTCACACGTCCCTCCAAGAGCTGTGTGGCCACCCTGTTCTGCCACTCCCATCAGTGCTGTTAGTGGTGCAGAAGCAGCAGAAACGGAGAAGGGAATCAGGAGAGGCCGGTCTGCTGCCCGTAAGGCAGGCAATGGGGCACGTGACAGAGGTGGCAGGGGCCATGCCAGAGGAGTGGCAGGCAGCAGCAGCAGCAGCCCAAGCCCATCACCACACCCTGAACTGCACAGGCCTGATTTTGGGAGTCAGACTTCAGAGGCTCCCAGCAGTGGCACTAGGGGTCTGGTTCGGCATCGCCTCCTGCCAGCATCCCCCACTGCCATGCAGGGCACTGGAAGGACTGCAGTCCAGGAGGCTGTGGCTGTCCCTGCTGCAACTGCAGGAGCAGGTGCTTCTGGGTCGGATGTTCATCATGGGCCACCATCATCCCCCATTATTGATGTGATCCACAGCAGTCCAGAGCTGGTGGATCCCACCCCAGCTGCTAGAGGTAGGGCCCGATCCCCAGGCAATGGCAGCAGGGAGTGAAGCAGCAGTAGCAGCAGCAGTAGCAGCAGCAGCAACAACAGCTATAGGGGGCACAGGGAGTGTGGCAGCAGCATGGGCAGTTGATCAGCCGACAGCCTCAGGGTCCCAGTACTCCCCTTCATGGGACATATCTCAGATTGGGGACAGCGAGGCAGACACTAGTCCCATGGAGGAGATGTCTGGAGCTGAGGCGATGGCTGTTCCTCTGAGAGCTGTGTCACCACAATGTTCTGCCCCTCCCAGCAGCACTGGCAGTGGTGTGTCACCCGGTGCGGGCTAGAAGGCAGGAGGGGGCAAAAAATCCTCCATCTGGATGCATTTTAAGTTGGTGCAGGTGGATGATCCCAGGGAGGTGCAGTGCAGTTTGTGTCAGAAGGTGGTGAAGCGTGGGCAGGTGCTCACCAACCTTGGCACAACTGCCATGGCGAGGCACCTGAAGGGATGCCACAGCACTGGGCTGCTAAGCGGACAGGTAGGGGCAGTGGACGCCAGTGGGTTCCCAACTTCAATGGCCACTCATCCACCTCCATCAGTGGGCAAGCATCCTGCTCTAACAGCTACCTCTAGCAGAAGGGGCACCAGTATCGGTGCTAGGGGGGGAGCAGCAGCAGCAGCGTCAGTGCACCATGGAGGAGCTGGGGTAGGATGGGGCAGCTGCCAAGTCCATCAACAGCTGCAGGACGTGGAGAGCGGCGTGGCTTTAAATTGAAAGCCACGCACATTTTGGGGGAAATGATCGTGCTAGATGGGCAGCCCTTCTTGGTGGTTAGGGACATTTATTTATTTATTTTGTCATTTATACCCTGCCACAGGCAGCCCGGGGTGGCTAACAAAGTCAATAAAAATACAATAAAACATATAACATATCCAGTAACAATAGTAACAATAAAAATGAGAAGAAAAAAGCCCCCAAGACCTCACGCCATCCACCCTCACCAAACGCCTGATGGAACAGCCAGCCTACCTGGCAGTGATGGCGCACTGGTGGCAGAACCCAGAGGCAGAGTTCGGCAGTGGCAGGAGGGGTCCCGAAGCAGGGTACAGATGGGCCCTACTTCAGGAGGAAGTCATGGACACCACAGCCCACAAATGTCTCAGAAAATCGAGGCAGCCCTGACCACCATGCTGAGGGAGTGGGTCATGCCAGGTGCACCCTTCACCAAGGGGTGCATGGTGATGCACAACGCAGCCAACATATTAAGGGCAGTCCACGAGGGGGCTTCACCAGCATCCCTTGCACCTCACACACCCTTCACCTGGTGGTCAGGGATGTTCTGGGCTTGGGGGAGAAGGGGATTGGGGCAGGCACCCTTAGCTCCCTGGATGAGTGGGGGGAGGAAGATGGCCTGTTTCTTTAACTGAAGCGTGAAGGGCAGCGACCTCCTCCAGGCAAAACAGGCAGAGCAAGGCTCTCCAGTGCACCAGCTGGTGTAGAATGTGATGCTCGAGCGGCTTCTCAAGCCTTGCATCAGGTTCAACTAGTGACGGACAGTGGGGCACCTCCAGGGTACAATAGGGCATAATGGGAGATCCTGGCTCACATGGTCTTTGTTCTCAGACTGTTCCTGGCTGTGATGGTCAGAGACCATCATCTCCTCCATGGCCACCATCAGTCAGGTGACCCCTCTGGTCCAGAGTCTCCTCAGGAGGCTGGATGAGATTCTCCAGGGCTGGGATTGTGGTCCTAAGGGCTGGGATTGTGGCCCTAAGAAGCTGGCTGATGAGGCGGTTACCCTGGTGCGGCAGCTGAAGGCAGGGCTGAAGGCACGGTTTGATGAGCTCCTGCAAGGGGAGGAATATGTGTTGACAACCATGGTGGACACCAGGGTCAAGGGCAGCGTGATACACCAGATACCGCTCTATGGCCACTGGAAGGGTGAGCTGCTGGAGAGGGTCTACCAGGCAGAGCGGGCTCTTAAGAGTGCACGGCAGCGGCAGCAGCAGCAGGATGCCCCTGGGGATGGTGGGAGCGTTTCAACCGGCGGGGTCTATCCCTGCCTCCAGCCCTAGCAGTACCAGCACCAGCACCAGGCTGAGCAGCAGCAGCACCCCTATTGCCAGAAGCAGCTCATATATGCAGGTCACTCTGGAGAGCATGGGCTCGTGCACAGCAGGGCAGGCAGCGTGGATGAGGGCACTGGTGGAGGTGGTGCCAAAGGACAGTTACGTGAAGGAGTATGACAGCACCTCAGCAGCAGTGGAGAGCTACCCGGTGGAGGAGCCATGCATCAATCCCGGCAGTGATCCCTTGGCCTACGTGTGGCTGGCCCTGTCCAAAGCGGTCAAGGGTCTGTTGTCCTGTCCACCAATGGGTGTCCCCAGCGAGCAGGTGTTCTCTATGGTGGGGGACATTTGCTCGCCGCACCACCTAAGATGTTTTTTAGAAATGTTTAATTTTTGATAATTTATTGTTGTGTTTTTAGTGTTGTAAGTCGCCCTGGGATGCCGTAGGCATGAAGGGGTGGCTAATAAATATAATAAATAAATAAATATAACTGCTATTAACTATTTTAAAACCTATGGAACTAAATGGAATATTATCTAATATCTACAAAGGACTAGTCCTACAAACACACTAGAAAATATTAAAACTTAATCACTACACACCAGGGGCGGCTGGTGGCTTTTTAGTTTAGAGGGGCAGTAAGGCCGTTCGGCGAGCCGGTGGGCGGAGCCAGGGCAACGGTGGGTGGAGCCAGGGCAACGGTAGGCAGAGCCAGGGCATAACCCAGCAGCAAGGAGTTCCCTGGGTGAACATCAGAAGGTGGAAGAAAACACAGTAGTCTAAAATGCACTTCAAGCTTAAAATGAATAACGTATAAACCCCAAGCACAGGGAAACA
>QEPC01006442.1:2867808-2931122 GCA_003113815.1 Sphenodon punctatus | reverse complement strand
CGCGCTCTCCGCTCTTCCGCTGTCCCCTCCCTCGCTCTCCCTCGCTTCTCCTGCTCGCCCAACCGCCTTCGTCCCTTCTCCCTCGCTGCCCCGCATGCCTGGAACTCCCTCCCTGCCGACGTCCGCCTCGCCTCCTCCCTCCGCTCCTTCAAATCCCTCCTCAAGACCCACCTTTTCCATGCTGCCTTTCCCAATGCCCTCTAGTCTTTCCCCTTGCTCTTACTGTCGGCCCTCCTCTGCTGACTGCTGCTACCGACCACCTTGTAACCAAGCCAAGTACACGCGCCTGAGACTTCGCATCCGCCTGAATGTTTGTTTGTCTTCTCCCATGTCTCTCCCACTGTCCCCTCTCCTTGTCTCCCCCTCCTTGTCTTTTAGATTGTAAGCCACAGGTAGGGACCGCAGCTGATTATATGTTCTGTACAGCGCCAGGTTGTTGCTGGCGCTTTATAAATGTTTAATAATAATAATAATAATACCCACCCTGTGCAGGGGTCTGGGAGCTGCTGACACACGCACAGCTCTTAGTTCATACCAGGGGCATTTCTATTGGGTGCCCCCATATGAACTTTCCCCCTGCCCAGCCTCTGCAATGAAAGAGTGCCCCCTGCGGCACTCTTTCATTGCAGGGTCCCTTTATGCAGAATGGACGGTGCTTCTAGCTGCCCACTCCGCAGAATGGACGGCGCTTCTAGCTGCCCACTCCGCATAAAGGGAGAACGCTTCCCTTTTGACCCTGAAGTCTTCCTTAGGAAGCCTTCGGGGGGGGGGTTGAGTCACTGGTTGTGTGTGCGCGCACACACACACAACTGGTGAGAATGAGCGGAACCATCTCAAAGAACTTTGTTTAGAGAGGCAGAACCCTTCAGAAGATTTCTGCTTCTCTAAACAAGGTTCTTCAAGATGGCTCAGCACATTCACCGCGATGTCGATGCAGCTGAATTTTTTTTCTTTTTTTCTTAAAGCTGCCTGCTAAGGGGAGTCCTGGGGGTCCAGGCAGGGCATTGCCCCTGCCACCCTAGAGGGCCCACCATCACTGGTCATTTTAGTGCTTTTGTCAAGGTATCCGGTTCATCTGAACATTAAGCAAGAAGGATATAGCACACAGTTTACTGAACATATAAAAACCCCACCATTAAATGCTCAGAAAATAATATTTCTCAATTTTATTTAAGATTAAAAGCTACATGAAGGATTCATAGAATGGGTGTTTTTAGATAGGTGCCAGATTGGCCACCCTGAAGCACCTCTGGGGGTATCTGCACATGTCCAGCCCCACCTGGGTCTGAATTACCAAGGATGTGCACAGTAACTCTTTTGTTTTCATTATTGCTTTTTTTATCATTATCAAAATATCAGTCATTTATTATATTTCATTAGTCTTTTTTTTTTTTTGAAATTTTGCTTTTGATTTCCTTTGGTTTGAATGGAAAACATATTTTCAGTTGTAAAATTTTTCATCTAATTTGGATGACACTTGGTACAACTGTACATGCAATTGAGGGCATTAGGTGTGCCATAATTCGGAAGGATTAGATGAAGGAAGGTGATTTTATAAGCAGTTGAAATTCATTATTGTATGAAAATGTGCAAATGAATGATGTTCCTGACTGTAACATCTTTGTATCCTATCTGATTTGGATAACACTTGGCAAGATTACACCCCTCCTAAAGTTACTACCACTGCCAAATTTCAGAAGGATTAGATAAAGAGTTTTTATGTTATAAGCAATTAACATGTAACATTTCTAGCTGTAATGTCTTTGTGTTCCTGCCAATTTTCACAACATTTAGCAGGATTGTATCTCTGGCCTTCAGAATCATCTCTGACAAACATCAGAAAGATTTGAAAAAGGGTCCCAATTTTATAAGCGTGCATAGCATCTGATGATCCTATGCCAGGGATTCTCTTGTGTTTGTCACTGTGCTAAAAGATGTGCTTGTATGCCAGTTGGCCAGCAGAAATATCACCCATATATCATTCTGTGCTGTGACCACCACAACCCTTCTACCTCACTTGTTAATGGGAAGTTAGAAGCATCGCCTTAGAAAAGAACCAATAAGGGACTCTCTTGTGTCCTTTGTCACAGTGCTGCAGGATAATTGTAAGACACTTGGCCAGCCTGGATGTGTGGATCATGTCTCCTGATTGCTGGGATGCTATCCCCCTGCCCTATAACTTGCTGCCTGAAGTCCCAGTTATATCTGTTCTATGCTTGTCCCAGAGCCACCCAGGATTGGTCCTGGAAAGCTGGAAGCATGCAGTAAGAGCGGCCAATCACATCTCTGTCCCAGTCAGGATGTCTTTGAAATGTCAAACCAATTGGCCAGAGGAGATATAACTGTCATATCTGCTGTTTGGCATGGGCTTCAGTCTGGCCAAGCACCCCAGGTGCATGGGGGTGTCAGTGAACTTGCAGAAAATGCCTCAGGAGGGGGCAGGATGTTGGGTAGCACCCCAGGCACACGGGGATTAGATTTATGTAACTAGCTGAACTCTTGAAGTGAGCTCTAGTATACACACACAAAAACCCTGCCAACAAAGTCTGAGAAAATGCTCTGACCAAAACCAGAAATAACCACAGACAAAGAGTAGCCCAAAGAACAGCAGCTTCTATGCCCACCTTGAAGCCACCACCGATTGGGCCTATAAAGGTGGTAGCATGCAGTAATTAGCCAGTGAATATGTCTGTCAGTCTGTTGGGATGCTCTCCCTCCCTTCTACAGCCCCCTCCCTCCTGCTATGCTTGTCTCTGAATGGCACTGCATGTGCTATTTATCTGAATAACAAAAGTCTCCAAGAGGGAAACTTCAATTGTTTATAAAATTTGGACCCTTTATTAAATCTTTCTACAGTTTGGCAGAGATGATCCTGAAGGTCTAAAATATAATCCTGTTAAATGTTATAAAAACTGGTTAAAATACAAAGATGTTACAGCCAGAAATGTATTTAAAAGTAAGTTGCTTATAACATTAGGACCCTTTATACAATATTTCTGAAATATGGTAGAGATAGTACCAGTGGGGAGGGGTATAACCTACCCAATTTCCATGTACATTGAATGGAAGACAAAGATGTTGGAGCCAGAAATGTGTACGCAGCTTTTCTTAAAAATCACAAAACTTTAATTGCATATAAAAACGGTTCCCTTTAACCAATCTTTGACACATGGTGCACATAATGCCCTTTATTATGGATACAGTCCCCCCATGTTTCATAAAAATCAAAAAAGAAACAAAAATGTTATAGCTAGAAAAGTGTTTTACAGTTTTTTCCTTTTAACTCAAAATAATAAAACAATTTTTTTTCGTTGTTTTGTTATGCTCTTTCATTTTCATTATTCAATAATAAAAATGAAAGTTCTCTTTCATTGTCGTTATTATAATAATGAAAATGAAATGGACACCTCTATGATTTAGAGGTGCGGCCAGTGCCTTGGCCCACCCTGTGATGTGGTGTGATGTCCGACAGCAGCCTGCCCACCCAGTTTCCCCATGGAAGTGTGTGTGGACTGTGTGCCCTGCTCTCCACACTGACCCCAAAGTGTCGCAGCTGTGATTACTCACCCTAGGGTGCACAGGGGACCAGTCCCACCCGACTTGTGTGGCTGCACCCCAGGTTAATTCAAGTGGCTTTGGCTCTGGCCTATAATATTTCTCCAAGTTCTTTTTTAGCAAGTGAATGTATTTTGCATTGTGTATTTTATGGTGTGATCATTTAGTTATTAGCTGCTATTGTTCCAAGTTCCTTGGCATGTATACTTCAGGTGAAATTCACCCCAGTACAAAGGACCATCAGAGTGCCTACTACCATTTTGTTCCCATCTATTCATCTTGTACTGGGATGAATTTCACCCTACATGAATAAAATTATTGATGGGGTAGTATTATCCACACCAAACCTACTGGTGTTGCTATCAGTCACTGAACAGATTAGCCATTGATAATTTCCCCCCTTCAAGCAGGTAATTTAGAGTCGAAATGAGAAATGCTCTGCTAGTGATAAAACTGCCGGTAAGACAGTCAATTGCTAAGATCCATTAATCTCCACTGGGAAGCAAATATTGAGCACAGTTAAGTGTGGGCGGAGAGAGAAACCGTATGGTATTAGTGTGATTTGTCAGCAGGGATGTATTTGCTATGTCTTAAGTAAGTTTACACTGTGTTCTGTAAAATTGTTTTGCTCTTTAAGTATTGAGTCTGTATTAGAAAGTTCCAGGTGTATACAGATAAACCAGATCATATTAATTTAATGGGTAATGGGGGAGGTGGGAACCACTGTCTTTGATGGGATCCAGCCTCCCTTGGTCACTCAGTTTTGCAGCTTTGGGGTGTTCTTGAGTCCAAACCTGAGCCTGGATTGTCAGGTTGTGGTGATGGCCAGGAGTACTTTTTACTAACTTCAGCTGGTGAGATGTCTGGTGACCTTTTCTATTGGATTTGGATCTAGCCGTCATCCATGCCTTCGTAACCTCAAGGCTACATTACTGCAATGCACTTGATGTGGAGCTGCCCATGAAGACTGTTCAGAAGCTGCAGTTGGTGCAGAACATGGCGGCCTGCCTTCTGTCAGGGATGAGTCGCTGGGAGCACATTACACCAGTGCTCCAGAGACTGCACTGGCTGCCAATAATCTTCCGGGCATGATTCAAGCTGCTGGTTTTAACTTATAAAACCCTAAGTGGCTTGGGACCCAGGTACTGCCTCTTCCCCTATGTACCATGTGGCCTCTCTGGTCGGCCGGGGGTGCCCTCTTGCAAGTTCCAACTGCACATGAAGTTGCTACAATGAGGATGCGCAGGGGTGTGTTCTCAGTTGCTGCCCCACAAATCCCTCCTCTTTGAAATCAGGTTTGGCACTTAGGTGGTTCGTCTTTCAAAGGAGATACAAAACTTTTTTATTTGGCCAGGCATTTGGCAGGCAGAAATAAGGTGGGCTTGGGTAGAGGGGTTTGGGGAGGAGAATTGGTAGGGGTAGGAGGTGGGGATAAAGGGTTGGGTGGTTGGTTGGGGTGATTTGGGTTTTAAGGGATTTTAAAGGTTTTTGATTGTATTTTATACTTCTTATGTTGTGAGCTGTCCTGAGTCCTTGGAGAAGGGTGGGATAAAATTGTAATAAATAAATAAATGGTAAAGTTCTGTTCAAGTATCCTTATCATTTAAAGGCCTTTTCACATGCGATACCTCCACCCGTCTCCATACAGTTTTGCTGCATGGAGATGGGTGGAGGGCACCTGTGGGAATGCCATGGCAGAGGTCTGGAGGTGCGTGCACACGCCCGTACTCCACCCATCCCCCACGCACTGGGGAAAATTGAGGTGCCTCCATGCATGGAGGTGGGTGGAGATAGGTGTGTGCCCACAGGAATGGCCCCGCCTCCATCTCTATACATCACACTATAGATCTCTCCCACACACACACGCACCTGCGCAGGTCCCTGTCCATGGGGAAAAGGACCTAAGACTTAAGGTAAATCTTTCCAAAAGAAGCAATACACAGTTATGCTGGCATAATGCAGATAAGCTTAATGTGTATCTATGGAAGACAAACTAGACTAAGGCAGCATCTGCTAGACCAGACCCTAGGACACTCTACGAGCCAGTACAAGGGAATAGGGAATTTAAGCTGCTTCCTGTCTCCATTAAGCGGACGGAGGTGGTGGAAGTGGCCATCGGTCATATCAGTGTTTGCACTGCAAAGAGGCCCCAGCACAGTACAGCGACAGCAGCTTTGAGTGTGCCTTTGCCTTCCCTCCCCCACCCCCCTGGTTGGGATCAGGGGGGTGAAGATACATGACTGAGGGGTGTACGTGTTATATTTATTATTATTGTCCAGGGAATTGGGAATTGTGAGTGGGAGGGGCAAATTTAGATAGTGGGTGGAGGCTTGGGGTGTGTGTGTGAGGGTTAGCAGCCTCCCTCTAGTGGCAGGAGAATGAGGTGGGGGGGAGGTTGGAGGAGAACCCTGGTGTGAGCGGGGGTGACCCTTCATGGGGGGTTGCCTTCCGGTGGCAGAGGCGGGCAGGGAGGCAAGGTGGGTGGGTCTGGGGGTGGGTCCCTCTCACCAGATTGTCAGGGCAGCCTATGGAGGGTGGGTGTCTAACGGGGTTCTCTAAGGATGGGAGGGCTTCCGCAGCTATTGGGGTTGTTATGGGCCGGGGGACATATGGTCCAAAGGGGAGGTGTGTTCCATCCGTGACGAGGGAATGGTGCCTTGTGTCCGTTCCCCTCTCAACCCCCCACACAGGTAAGTTGTGAGTCGAGGCCCAGGAAACCCCAGGCCTTGTTTGTTGCTTCTGAATGCGAGGTTGGTTGTCAATAAGTCATCTACCATCCAGGAGTTAATCCCAGAGTGGGACGCCAACCTTGTGTGTATTACAGAAACCTGGCTGGATGTTAAATTGGATCCTATTCTGGCTGATTTTATCCCAGCTGGGTTCTCTGTGCAGCATCAGCCTTGGCTGGAGGGGGGTTGTGTAGCCATTGTTATCAAGGATGCATTGTCTTTTAGGAGATATCCGGTGCAGGCTCCACCAGGTGGTGAGTGTCTCCATCCCGGTAAAGGGATGGAGGACTCGGGGCTGTGTGGGTAAGTTGCCCTTAGAAGCAATCAGGAAATGGTGGGCGCTAAGTTACTGATATGGATCAGTTGTTAGAGGTAGATTTGGAATTGGGGTTAGGGGTAGGTAATTAGGATACATTATGGAAGGGGTTTTTGTGTTATATATTGTATAACATTATAGCAAAGTTTATATTGTATTTTCCATCTTTGGTTATTGGAGATAATAATCATAGTAAGCATTATTACAAATTTTATATTTATATATTATTAGAAGAGCACACTCAATTGTTGTTTCGATGTAATGTGATGTGACATGTGTAAGGTATGTATGTTTGTTTGGCTATGGCGAAAGCTGGCTTAATAAAATTGAATTGAAATCTTGTGTTGGATTTGGCCGGGGACAGATTAGGGGTGTTGATAGTGTACCGTGCACCCAATTGCCCGGCGGCATCCCTACATGCTCTTGCTGATCTGGTGTCAGATGTGATCCTCCAGACCCCTAGATTAGTGGGGGACTTTAACATCCACACTGACACCAATCTTGGAGGAGCGAGGCATGAGTTCATGGCCTCCATGAAAAACATGGGCCTGTCCCAAATCTGTGGCCCCACACATGAGGAGGGACATACACTAGATTTGGTTTTCTGCACCAGCCTTGAGGCGGGGGGTCAGTTAGTAGAGGTAAGGGGGTGGAGTCCTTCTCATGGTCTGACCATTACCTCCTTAAGGCGTGCATCCTGACACATGCCAGCCCCCAACGGGGTGCAGAACCTATTAGATCGGTCCACCCCCAGAGACTTATGGACCCAGATCAGTTCCGGAATGCTCTGGGGTAGTTTCCCCTGGACCTTCACACCTGCTCTGTTGATGATCTCGTAGCCTTCTTGAACACCTTGTTGGTTGGGACCATTGACAGAGTGGCTCCCAGGTGTCCACAGTCCTCCTGACTCTCCTGCAGGTCTCCTTGGTTTACTGAGGGCCTGCGGTGTTTGAAGCGGGAGAGCAGGCGATTAGAGTGATGGTGGTGCCGGACTCATGGCGAATATGATCAATCACAGCATAAGAGCAGTTTAAAGGCCTATGCGGTGCTGGTGCAGGGAGCAAAGATGCAGTTCTTTTCTGCCCTCATTGCATCTGCAAAGTCATGTCCAGCAGAGCTTTTCCAGGTGGTGAAGTGTTTGGTCAGTCCTGCCTGCCTCCACCTGGACCTGGAGCAATCCAGTGACCGCTGTGACTGGTTTATTGAGTACTTTGTAGATAAGATTGCTCGCATCTGCCACAAGTTTGGTACCACAGTTATTGCAGAGGATCATCTTGGGGCTATGGATGCCCCGTCCTGTCCTGTTTTGTGGGATCAGTTTCAGATGGTGTGTCGATATGGAGTCCTTGTTGGGATCTGTTCATGACACCACTTGTGAACAAGATTCATGCCCATTCTGGTTGGTGAAAGCCAGTCAGGAGACGCTACGGCCATTGCTGGCTGGGGTGGTTAGTGTCTCCCTTCGGGAGGGCAGGGTGCCTGACTACCTGAAAGAGGCTGTGGTTAGGCCCCCGCTCAAGAAATCATCTCTTCATGCTGATGCTCCTCCCAGTTATCGACTGGTCTCTCTAACCTCCCCTTTTTAGGGAAGGTTATTGAGCGGGCTGTGGCACGGCAGCTCCATGAACATCTGGACCACACCAGTTTCCTTGAACCATCTCAGACTTGTTTTTGGCCTGGGTATGGTACGGAGATTGCATTGGTGGCCTTGGTTGACGATCTCTGTCTGGCATTGGACCAGGGTTGTCAGACCTTATTGGTCCTGCTAGACCTTTTGGCTGCATTCAACACAGTTGATCATGAGGTACTGGTGACTCACCTGCGGGACCATGCCAGGATTGGTGGGACGGTCTTGGACTGGTTTTGTTCATTCCTGGCTGGGATATTCACCAGTGGAGTCCCGCAGGGTGCCATTCTGTCCGCTCTCTTGTTTAACATCTATATGCAGCATTAGGGGAGATCATGAGAGGGTTTCAGGGTATGCAGTGTCATCAGTATGCTGATGACACTCAGCTCTACCTGTCTTTTTCCATCGACCCAGGCCATGCAGTCTCCTTATTTTTCCAGTGCCTGTCAGCTGTAGGAGCTCTGATGAGGTTGAGCCATCTGCAACTGAATCCTGACAAGATGGAGGTGATGTTGGTGGGCGAGGGCTTGGGGGGCCTTGGAGTGGCTGAATCTCCTCTTGTTGGGGGGTGGGGTGTTCATCCTCCCATGGTCTCTCAGGTGCAGAGTCTGGGTGTGCTCCTCGATTCATGACTCAGCCTGGAATCTCAAGTTGTGGCTGTGGCAGAGAGTGCATTTTGGCAGTTACATCTTGTCCAGAAGCTTCGGCCATATCTCTGAGACTGTGACCTCACCACTGTCATCTATGCCTTCATCACCTTGAGGCTGGATTACTGCAACGCACTGTATGTGGGGCTGCCTGAGAAGTTGGTCCAGAGGCTGCAGCTGGTGCAGAATGCCGTGACCTGTTTCCTTACGGGAGCGGGCTGCAGGGAGCACATGAAACCTACGCTCTGGGCTCTGCACTGGCTGCCTATAAAGCACCGGGCTAGGTTCAAGGTGCTGGTTTTGACCTTTAAAGCCCTTCATATCTGCAGGACCGCCTCACTCCCCATGTGCCCGTGCAACCTTGGAGATCGTCCGTGGGTTGGAGTTTCCCTGGGTCGGTGGCCACCAATGTTAGATCTTTTTTGTTGACTGCCCCTGTGTCGTGGAACTTGCTCCCAGAGGAGGCTTGGTTGGCCCCCATTCTCCTGTCATTTCAACATTTATGTAAGACCTGGCTGTTGCGCCAGGCTTTTGGCGAGGGGGGGTGTAGGGCGGGTGGGTTTGGGGGAGGGGTTCACCCTACATATGGGTTTTTTTAACTTTTAAATTGTTTTTATTGTATTATTGTTTTTATCTTGCTGTTCGCCACCCCGGGCTTCCCTGTGAGCAGGAGGGACAGGATAGAAATCTTTTATTTATAAACAAACAAACAAACAAACAAACTGTACCTATTGATGTCTTGTTGGAAGATAAATCATGAAGACACAGTCTAACACAGTATGAGAAGAAAAGGAGGCTTGTGTATTAAGAGAATCCTAATAACAAGGGAAACTAATTTTCATCACAGTTGGATACTAAGTGGGTGAATGTATGGAGATGAGGAGAGAGTAAAGGATTGTAAAATGCAACATTCAAATTCTTGGCTTATGCATCATAAGTCAAGGATCCGTTAGTTGGGGATGTGAGGGTCACGCCCTTGACATGGACGGATCATTATCTCCTACAGGCCAGCCTTTCAGCGCACCTTCTCCAGAAGGGGAATGGACCAGTTAGGTTGGTCCGCCCTCGGAACCTGATGGAACCGCAGCGGTTCCAGGAGGCTTTGGGGGAGTTAACCTTAGGCCTGGATGGCCGCTCTGCAGATGAGCTTGTCCAGCATTGGAACATCTTGTTGGGGGAGGCCATCGACAGGGTGGCTCCGAGGCGTCTTCTCCCTCCGTCTCGTCACCTCAGGGCCCCTTGGTTTACTGAGAGGCTGCGGTGTATGAAACAGGTAGGAAGGAGACTAGAGCGATGCTGACGTCGGACTCACTCTGAATGTGACCGACTTCCCCATAGGACCCACTTCCGGTCCTATGTGGAGGCTGTGAGAACAGCAAAGAAGGAGTTCTTTGCTGCCGTCATAGCGTCTGCAAAGTCGCATCCAGCAGAGCTGTTCTGGGTAGTGCGGGGGCTGGTTAGTCTGGCCTCCCTCCGCCTGGATGGGGACTTGTACCACGCCCACTGTGAGGAGTTTGCCACCTACTTTGCAGACAATATCACTCAGATCCAGAGTAGCTTTGACACCAGATTAGAAGCGAGGGGCACAAGGTTATGGAGGTACCACCTGGTCGATCTTTCTGGGACGAGTTTCAGGAAGTGATACCGGCTGATGTGGTGAATGTCCTGGGGTCTGTCAGAGCCACTAGATGTGAATTAGATCCGTGCCCATCCTGGTTGGTGAAAGCCTCCAGGGAGACCTTGGGGACGATGCTGGCGAGGGTAGTGAACGTGTCCCTTTGGCAGGGGAGGTTGTCACCCAGTCTCAAGGAGGCTGTGGTATGCCCCCTGCTGAGAAGCCATCTTTGGATGTGGATGCACTCACCAGGTACCAACCTATCTCTAATCTTCCCTTTTTAGGGAACGGGCAGTGGCACTGCAGCTTCAGGCGCATTTGGACAGCATCGGTTTCCTTGACCCTTTTCAATCTGGGTTCCGCCCCAGCTACGGTACTGAGACAGCGTTGGTGGCCTTGGTGGATGATCTCCACCGGGAGATGGATGCAGGATGTTCGACCTTTTTGATCCTGCTAGATCTCTCAGCCGCTTTTGACACCGTGGACCATGGGCTGTTGTTGAGATGGCTGCGAGACTTGGGGGTCTGGACAGGACTGTCCTTGATGGTTCCACTCATTCCTCTTAGGTAGAAGCCAACGGGTGGTGCTGGGGGCTGAAACATCTAGCCCCCGGGCCTTGACCTGCGGCATTCCGCAGGGTTCCATTCTGTCTCCACTGTTGTTCAATGTGTATATGCAGCCCCTGGGGGAGATTGTGGGAGGGTTCGGGGTGCGATGTCACCAATATGCTGATGACACTCAGCTGTACCTCTCGTTTTCAACTGACCCAGGTCCTGCTGTCTCGTTACTCTCCCAATGTTTGGAGGCCGTGGCTGATTGGATGCGGCAGAGCAGACTGAAGCTCAGTCCTGATAAGACAGAGGTGATAGTGGTGGGAAGGGTGGGGGAGGTGCTGGCCCCCCTGATAGGAGGTGTTCGCTGGCCTGTTGCTCTTCAGGTTCGTAGTCTGGGGGTGGTTTTGGGTTCGGGCCTCCATCTGGATCGGCAGGTGGAGGCAGTGGCTAAAGCCACCTTTCGCCAGTTGTATCTGGTATGGGGGCTTCGACCTTACCTCTCCGGGCCTGATCTGTTCACTCTCATCCATGCCTTCATCACCTCGAGGCTAGACTACTGCAAACCACTTTACATGGGGCTTCCCTTGTTTCTGGTTCGGAGGCTTCATCTAGTGCAGAATGCAGCAGCCCATCTCCTGATGGGGACGGGACAGCGTGAGCACATTACACCAGTGCTCTGCGCTCTGCACTGGCTGCCTATAGTGTACCGAGCCAGATTCAAGGTGTTAGTACTGATTTACAAAGCCCTGCAGTCTGGACCCCTCATATCTCGGGGACCGTCTTGCCCTCCGTGCCTCAGAGCGATCCCTTCGGTCCGCCAGGGGCGCCTTTCTGGAGGTCCCCCGTGTAAGATGGGGGGGGCCACAAAGGAGCGGATGTTCTCAGAGGCTGGGCTGTGGTTGTGGAATACCCTCCTGGAGGAGGCTCGCCTGGCCCCGGGCCTGTTGGCCTTTTGACGTATTTGTAAGACTTGACTGTTCACCCAGGCCTTCGGAGGAGAGGGTGGGTAGTGGGTTAATTTTTGTGGGGGGTGTTTTAAATTTGTTTTATGTTTTAAAATTGTTTTTAAAACTGTTTTATATTATGTTGGAAGCCGCCCCGAGATGTCGTAGGCATGGGGGCGGCATATAAATAAAACGAAATACATAAAATAAATAAATATGTTTGGGTTTTTAGTACAAGAGTTCCCAAAGGGTGTGCATGTCATTTTTGTTATTACAATAACGATAATGAAAATTGTCATTTTCATTATGATTATTGCAAAAACTAAAATGAAAAATAATAATGAAAATAGAAATGAAACTGACATTGTTATTTAAATAAAGGGAAAACACTGAAAATGTATTTCCAGCTATAACATTTTGTTTCTTATTCAATTGTGATGAATATTGGAGAGATTGTATGCCAAATGGAGGTCATGTGTTCCACTTTTAGAAATGATTAGATAAAGGGAACCGATTTTAGAAGCAATTTAATGTTGCGATTTTAAAAAAAGCTCCATCCACATTCATGACTACATCTTCTTTATCTTCCATCCACTTTACATGAAACCTGTGAATAGTATGTCTCTCCACAAGCTTAACACTCCTGCCAATTCTCAGAAAGATTGGATAAAGGGTCCTGATGATATAAGATATTAACTTGAAAATACATTTCCAGCTGTAACATTTTTTTCCCCATCCTGTTTACAAGACATTTGGCAGGAATGTATCAATACCTTCCCTGATATCTCTGCCAAACTACAAGACAATTTAATAAAGGGACCCAATTTTATAAGTAATTGAAGTTGTCCCCTTGAAGATCATTATTCAGATAAATAGCAGCACATGCAGTGCCAGTCAAAGGCAGGCACCTGGCATGGCAGGGGGAGGGAGGCTGTAGGAGGGAGGATGTAGAGCAACCCAAAAGACTGATGGACACATTCCCTGGCCAATTACTGCATGCTTCCAGCTTTACAGGACCAATCGGTAATGGCTTTGAGGCGGGCATAGGGCCGGCCCTCAGGCAGGCATAGAAGGGACATTCTTCTGCCTGACCTGGTCACTCTTTTCACGCCTTCATCACCTCAAGGCTAGACTACTGCAATGCGCTCTACATGGGGCTTCCCTTGGCTCTGGTTCGGAGGCTGCAGCTGGTGCAGAATGCGGCGGCCCATCTCCTCAGAGGGACAAGGCAGTGGGAGCATATAACACCTGTGCTCCGTAGTCTGCACTGGCTGCCTATAGCATACCGAGCCAGATTCAAGGTGTTGGTGTTGATCTATAAAGCCCTACATGGTCTGGGTTCCTCATATCTTGGGAACCGCCTTGCCCTCCGTGCCTCGGACCGATCCCTGCGGTCTGCAGGGGGCGCCAATGGAGAGGGCGTTCTCAGTGGCCGGGCCATGACTCTGGAATTCCCTCCTGAAGGAAGCTCACCTGGCCCCGGGTCTGATGGCATTTTGTTGAGCCTGTAAGACCTGGCTGTTCGCCCAGGCCTTCAGAGGGGTGGGAGGGTAGGATAGGTTGGGGATATTTGGGGAGGAATTTTATGGTAGGATTTTATCTTTGATATGATGTTTTAAGAGTTTTATTGTTGTTTTATTTGTTGTAAGCCGCCCCGGGATGCTGTTGGCATGAGGGGGCAGCCAATAAATGTAAATAAATAAATAAATGGGACTTTGGGGATAGCATCCTAACAATCAGGAAACGTAGTTTACACATTGAGGCTGGCCAGTTATCACAATCACATCCTGGAGCACTGTGACAGAGGAGATAAGAGAATCTCTATTGGCTCTTTCCTAAACAGATGTTTCTGACTTCCCAGTAACAAGTGAGGGAGAGATGTTGGGATGGTCACAGTACAGAATGAGGATATTTAGTTGACATTTCTGTTGGACAATTGGCATCACAAACCGATCTTATACCACAGTGACATGTAATCTTTACATATGCTGTACAGGCATATTGTCGCATTTGTGCCTCAGTTTCCTCAAAAGGAATTTGCACTTAGTGGTCCAGGCCTGACATGATCTGGTCTGGAGATAGGGTGCTCTTTTCTAATATGTGGAAACTCAGTTTACACTTTGCTAATAAGCCAGTCAGCTCAGGTAAGTATAGTAAAGACAATTTATTTATATAAATGAAGCTATGAGACTTTAAGAACATTATAAAAATATGAAGCAATAGTTTACTTAAGTTCAAATAAAGACATAGTACAAAAGAAACAGTGTCAGTTAAAAATGCATAACTTAGAAAGACATTTCTGTTCAAAGAACAGCTCTGTTACAAGTTCAAAGATCTTAACATCTATAAGATATAACATATGCTCTAAGTATTATTGCTATGGTTGACTCAATGCATCATATAGGATATAACATATTACCCAGTCCTTAATTCTGCCAGATGGATATGAGAAAAGCTCCAAAGAAGGAACTGTTTCTGAAAAATCCATTTCTCCTTTCCCTTCTTATAGAATGAAATTTGCTTGGAAGACAACTAAAAATGATGTCAGGTCAAGACTGCTGACAGGGAGGGTTTTTCTCAAAATACATAGTAAGAAGCCTGTTGATACATTCTAAAACAGGTTGCTATCATATAAGATAGGATTAACAATGAGTACACTCCACACAAACAAGGCCTTTTCCTGCCCTGCCTGGGAGTCACGTATCTTGACTCTAGTCAACAGAAAATGTGGATTTCTTTAAGAGACACACTTGATTATATCTTCTATTCCAGTATACAGGCTGATTTTCCAGTATCTGGTCAAGAGTTCAGAAGGTCACTATAGGACAGCTCTTTAGGAAGTCATCTGTCATGGCCCTGCCTTGAACCCCTGGCCTTGGGTCCTGGTTGGGAGGCTCCTTGCGGCCTGTGCTATTGACAGGTTGTTCCAGGGCACGGCTCTTTCCCCCTTCTGGCTTTTCCTCCTCTTGCCTACTCAGGTTCTGCTGTACACCTGGGGAGGGGCGTGGCTGCACCTGCCACAGCCTGATTGGCTCCCAGAGGTATTTAGGGCTACTGGGAGCTATGGCAGGTGCGGAGCTTCGGGTCATCCCTCCTTGGATTGTGTTTGGCTCTTGCCACTTGCTCTCCTTTCCTTTTGCTGTTTGTGCTCTGCTTGGGCTTCTGTCTGCATTGGTGTTGTGTCCCCTTGTGTTTGTTGTGTGTGATGCGCTCCCCTTGTGTGGATATCTGTCCTGCTTGTCCTCCTTGTATGTTGTGGGGTATCTTACCTAAGCTCCTTTCCTCTGTTGATTGTCTGCACATGGTGGATGCTGGTGGGTTCCTATTCACCCTCTGTCTGGTTTTGTATTGAATGGCTCCCTTCCTCCCTTGAGACCCCCATAGTCTGTCTGTCTGTTTGCTGGCCTGAGGGACCTTTCCCACTGGCCACCTTTTGTTTCTCTGGGAAATCCCTCGCCTGTGGCTTGCCTCTGCCTCTGGCTTCCCTCGCCTCCCGCTTCCCCCGTTGCCTCTGCCTCCCGCTTCCCCCGTTGCCTCAGAGTGCCTCCCGCTTCCTCTGTGTTGATCCCGGTTTCCAGTTCCCGGTCCTGTGTGTCTCTTCCCTGTCCCTCCACCTTGATAATGAGTTGTATGCCTTCCTAGACCAGCTTGATTGGTACTTATGCAGAGTTCTTTATCTCCTGGATATCAGAGAGTGGCTGAGAGGTTCCCTTGCTAATCCCGTGTTTCCCCTTTTGCCTTCCCTCCTTATCTTTCCCTCCATCCTTTCCCTAGGCTCCGACCCCGGAGCCTGACATCATCATACAGAGAGGCTAATTATGATTTCCAATATACTGAAACACAAATGGTCAAAAATATATGTCTATATACAGGATACATGACAATATAAACTGGGACCCTTTATCACATATTTCTAATATTTGGCAGAGATGATCATGAAAATGTGATTACTTGTAATCACTTGTGCCAAATGTCATGTACACTGATTGGACTACAAAGATGTTCCAGTCAGACATACATTTATTAAGTTAATTGCTTATACCACTGGGACCCTTTATCCAATTATTCTGAAAGTTTGCAGAGATAGTAAATATGGGAAGGGGTATAAAACTTGCAAAGTTTAATCTACATTAAATGTGAGGCAAAGAAGTTACATCTAAGAATGTATATGAAGATTTTTTCAAAATATAATTAGACTGCTTATAAAATTTGATTCCTTTATCCAATCTTTTTGGAATTTGGTACACTTAATGCCTTCCATTGGGGGTACAATTCCTCCTTGTTTCAGCCAAATAGAATGAAAAACAAAATGGTTACAAATGAAAATGTGTTTTCTATTGAAACCAATGGAAAATGAAAACAAAAGCAAAAGAAAATGAAGATTTGATATTTATGAAAATGATAGACATGCAAAGTATATTGAATATCAGTTGCAGTTGCAACCCCATCCACCAAGGGTGTGACTTTACTTGGAGTCTCAGCCCATAGTTTGGAAACATGAGTCACCGCAGTTCCCCTTGTGTTTAATGAAAGCTGCAGCAGCTCAGCAGATTTGACATTTAGGCTCCCCTGAGCTTTCTCCTGCTATAACTAGTGGTATAACTCTAAAAGTAAAAAACATCCCCTACCAACGCACAAGGAAACATCAAGCAAATGAGTTTCTGGAGATTACAGAAAGGGAGACGGGACATAAATAGTGTTGATCCAAAACAAGTTGGTATTTTTCAGACTTTCTGTGATCTAACTGAATAAGTCTACTTATGAGCTATGGTACTATTTTGACCTATATATCTACACAGCATTATTTTGGGCCTATAAATAATGGCAGTGGCTTTAATAGACAATTATCCCTAGCCTCACCATCAGATAATTGCCCAGTGATCATCAGAAGAAAACAGTATAATTTCAGGAGGCAGGAGGAAGGAAGGCTGTTTATTTAGGGGGCAAACGCTTTTGAACCTTTTATTCCAAAACCTCTTGAACAGCCTGGGGAACAGGTTACGTAACCATGACAACCAACAGTGCATCTGAAGTGAGAGTGGAAGCTAAACGCTGAGGAATAAAAGTGTAATTTTGAGTTATTATTTTTTCCCAATACCTCCTATTTTGATGAGATCCATAGAATGTAATATCACAGATATAATCATTTTCTACATATTATGTGCTAAACTCATCTGTGGCATAACACATTCTACAGTTGACCAGTGATAAATTTGAATCAGTGTAAGTAAGAACAATTTGTACCGTATGTTATAAAATATTTCATGAGGACCGATGGATACTATCATGTTGGACTTGGAGCTGGAAGTTCTGAGTTCAGATACTGACTTCATAGTGTCTATCGGCCTCAGTTTCCCCTCTGTAAAACCGGACTGCTAATTTCAGGCTTAACCAGCCCGGTGGTGTCATGTAGGGCCCATTTTTATGCACTCTGGGCAGCAACCCCCAGATATGGTGATAAGGCAAAGATAATGACAATATGAATTGTTTCGTAGAAGAGGGAGTAAACTTATTTGTTTTGTTTAATCCAATTTACGTAGGTTACATGTTCATGAAAAGCAGTAAGAAGAAAACTGTACCTACGTATATTCATCAGACTCTTGTCATGGAGTCTATTATAAGTGCTACTTACCTAGGACTGTGTGGAAGTGCTCCGCATCTGCTGATCCTCAATTTAAAACCAGTGCTCAGAGATGTTACTGCCAAATAGTGAAAGGATTAGTAGTTAATAATAAAAACAATTTTAAATTGTGTAGTTCCCCCCCCACCAAATGGTGCTGGGAGTGCTTCACAACATTAATATAAAAAAACTACACACCCCATAGCTACTTAAAATCAATTTTTATTTATTTATTTTATTTATTTATTTTAAATGGTTAAAAAGGGAAGATAAAGGAGAAGGAAAAATAAATTAAAGGGAACCAGCAGTGGAACCTCTAAAAGTACCTGGGCAATAGAAAAACCTTCAGTTGCTTTATTTAATTTATTTATTTAACAAAATTTATACCCGCTCTTCCTGCCACAGGCAGCCCAGAGTGGCTAACAACAAAAAAATATATAAATATAGTATAAAACCATTTTAAACACTTTAAAACATAATAATCATAATAGGGAAAAAACCCACTCCATCCACCCTCATCTCCACCCACCCTTACCCATCTCCCTTGCCAAACGCCTGACAGAACAGCCAGGTCTTACAGTTCCTATGGAAGGCCGGGAGGTCCGGGGCCAGATGGGCCCCCACCGGGAGGGAATTCCAAAGGTGCAGTGTGGCCACTGAGAATGCTCTATTCTGCGTGGCCCCCCAGAAAACCTGGACGACCTCCAACATGGCACCCTCGGAAGACTGCAGGGGCCAATCTAGAACCTGGGGAGTGAGGCGGTCTCACAAATAAGCAGGGCCCAGGTCGTATAAGGCTTTATAGGTTAAAACCAACACTTTGAATCAGGCCCGGAAGTCTATTGGCAGCCAGTGCAGAGATCGGCACACTGGTGTAATGTGCTCCCAGTGGCCCAGCCCCACCAAGAGCCGGGCCACCGAATTCTGCACCAGCTGCAGCTTCCAAGCCATCACCATAGGTAGCTCCACATAGTGCATGTTACAGTAGTCTAACCAAGAGATAATAAAAGCATGGATGATCATGGCCAGGTCAGGAGCCAAAACCAGTGGCTGAAGTCGCAGCACCAGATGTAACTGGTGGAAGGTGCTCCTCGCCACAGCCTTCACCTGGAAATCCAGGCAGAGCTGCGCATCGAGGAGCACTCTCAGGTTCCGTACCTGGGAAATCAGCGGAGGGTAGACCCCATCAATTGACGGGGCTGTCAACTCTGCCAACTTACCCACTAGCATCACCTCCATCTTGTCAGGATTCAGTCGCAGTTGGTTAGCACTCATCCAGTCCCCAACAGCTGCCAAACACCAGGTAAGCACCGAGACAGCCGGGCCTGGGTCAGCTGAAAGTGAGAGATACAGTTGGGTATCATCCGCATACTGATGACGCCTCACCCCAAACTCTGATCACCTCGCCGAGCGGTTGCATATACACGTTGAACAGGAGAGGGGACAAAACCAAACCCTGCAGAACCCCATACTAGGGATGTGCGGTTCAGAAGTTCGGAGTTCAGACAGAACTCAAATAGTTTGGTCGACTGAACCGAACTTTCGAACCGAACTCAAATTCGACCAAAGTGTTCAGTCGAATCCGAACCAGTTCGGAAGGCCCAAAAACCCGGTTTTGAATGTATGAACTAGGTTCAGAAGTTCGGAATTCGACCGAACTTGAATAGTTTGGTCGACCGAACTTGAATAGTTTGGTCGACCGAACCGAACTTCTGAACTCGGTTCTGTTCGCACATCCCTACCCCACACAGGAGGTCTCAGTAAGATGAAAAACAATCACCGAGTACCACCCACTGAGTTCTTCTGGTCAGGAATGAGCGGAACCATTCAAGAACAATCCCGCCCACCCCCGCGCTGTCCCGCAGGCACATTACCAACATCTCGTGGTCAATGGTATCAAATGCTGCTGACAGATCTAATAGGACCAATAGGGTCGAACGACCCCAGTCCTTTTCCCGGTGGAGATCATCCACCAAGGCCACAAGTGCTGTCTCAGTGCCATGACCCGGACGGAAGCCAGACTGCGAAGGATCAAGATAACTGACACAGTCAAGATGCTCCTGGAGCTGCTGAGCCACTACCTGTTCAATAACCTTCCCTAAAAAGGGAAGTTTAGAGATATGCCAATAGCTGGCAGGGGAGTCAGCATCAAGTGATGGCTTCTTGAGTAGAGACCGCACCACCGCCTCCTTGAGACAGCCCGGCACTCTGCCCTCCCACAGGGAGGTGTTGACCACCCCGGCCAGCAACGGCCCTGTTGTCTCCTAGCAGCTCTTAACCAGCCTGGACAGGCATGGATCTAATTCACAAGAGGTGGCTCGAACAGCCCCAAGCACCCCCACCATGTCAGCGGATGTCACCAACTGAAAGCGATCCCATAAAATTGGACAAGTTGGGGCTTCTACAACCTCTACCTTTTCCACTGCATTAAGTGCGGCATCGAGTTCTTGGTGAATGAACGCGATTTTCTCCAGAAAGTAAGGAGGGGAGGATCTGATATGGACATCTGAAGGGAGGGAGGACCCAATCATCTACCAGCTTAAGGTGCAATGGCAGCTCCCCAAAGAGTGGATGGTAACAGCACAGATAATCAGTTCAGTGAGGTTCCAGGAGCAGGTCTCAATTATGGCCAGGACCTATACCATGCAGGGCCCTGAAAACCAGCAGTGCAATCTTAAATTCAGCCCACCACTCTACAGGCAGCCGATGCACAAATGGAAGGCAGGCAAAATGTGATAATTATTGCTGAAATCAATAAGCAACTGCGCTGCCACAATCTGAACAAGCTGCACGTGGTGGAGAAGCACTGCTGGCAATCCACAAAAGAGGGAAATCAAGCCTTTGTGGTCACCAGGCATGGATCGCTGTGGAAAGGTCAACTTGGCATAAATAATATGGGCGTAGATTATGCAAATTGTGCAGATGAAAAAAGCATCTTCAAACCATGTCCAGTACCTGAGTTTTCATGGAAAAAGAATAGTTGAAAAGGATACCCAAGTACTTTACCTTGCCCATTACCACCACATGAAACCCCCAAATGTGCAGGGGTTTGAGGGAGGAAAGGGCATCCTCATAACAGCTGCCCCTTCCCACCAGAATCACTTCAGCCTTCCCCAGATTGAGCGCAAGGTAGCTCTAATGCATCCAGCTGGCTATAAAATTCAGGCATTCGTCCAGGACCAAGGCTAAGCTGACAGGGCTCATGCAACAAAAGATATACAATTGTGTATCAGCATACTGATGATACTCAACCATGTGCTTAGTCATGACATTCCTAAGATGTTGTATGTACACACTAACCAACATGGATGATAAGACAGAACCTTGGGGAATGCCACATTTCATGGCCTTTAGGGATGACGCATAACCATCCTTTGCCACCAACTGACTCGGCTCTTTTAGGTATTACTCAAACCACTGTCCTGCAGCTCTCGTTATACTAGTGACATCTCTCAGCTGCTGAAGCAGCAGCCCAGTAACATTGGGCCAGCATGACCGAAATAGCCAGTTGACCTTGATCCAAAATCATCAGCTGATCATTCATAACCCTGACAACTGTACTCTCTACCCCATAGGAAAGCTGGAATCAAGACTGGAATATTTCCAAAATGTTGTTGGTGTCCAAATGCTGCTGCAGCTGTAATGTCATGGCCTTCTCAACCACCTTCCCTAAAAATGGGAGGTTAAAGAGGACTGGACAGTAATTGGCAAGCACTCCAGCATCAAGAGAAAGTTTATTGAGAAAGGGGTGAACCTCTGCAAACAAGCCTGGCAGGCCCATTCCTTCCAAAAAGGAGGTTTTGAGAATGCTCGTCAGTGAAGGTACCACTGCCACAGCACTCACCTTCAACAACCAGGTTGGGTCAGAGCCACAGGTGGTAATCCTAATATCATGTGGATCCCCAGTCAATAACCATCTTGAAGTCAAAGGGAATACAGTCATATGTCATAGGACCACCAAGGGCGCTTGCAGAAATGAGTCCTTTGAAGGTTCAGAGAGGGGATGCGTATGCAAATCAGGCGTGTCTTTGGGTGTTTTTACACACACATTTCTCCTGGATGTTTGCTGTTACATCCTGAACTTTCTGTGTGTCTAAATCACTCACCCAGATCTTAAACATCTGACTCTTTGAACTTCTGCGTAGAACTTCTACCAGAATTTGTGTGTGTAAAAAGTTCTCCTGATAAACTGCTTTACTCCAGGCAGCTGTGGTCACTTGGTTTCCATGGCAGCCTGTCACATCTACAGCTGTGGCTACGTTAGGGTGTTTGTGTGAAGAATGCATCCAGGAACTGCCTCAGGGCAGTGTGTGTGTGAAAAATGAATCTGGAACTTGCTTGTGGACTTGTAAACCCAGAAGTTTGAAAAATCTGGAACTTTAATGTGTGCGTAAAAATGCCCAATGATTACATGGGAATGCCCAGAGGTGTGTGATTGAAGCTTTTATGTGCATTTACAAAGGCAATTGACCAAGCTGCGAAATCTACAAACAGGACTTGCAAACAGTAAATCTTTGCGGGTTCACAAACTGGACTGGAAGTGGGGCGGTGTGCATCTCTAGATGGGTCGTGTTCAAAGCAGCATGCTTTCTGGGTTCGCAGCCCATGGCACAAAGTGTGTTTGCACAAACAGGTGTATGGTAAAGCTGAAAACAAATGGCTACCATTATGTCTGGTAACGCCCAATACGTAGATTCAGATTGCTTATTTGTAGACTGAGAAGAAAAAACTTTTAAAACTGAAACTATAATCCACCCTCCACGCACTCCTTTGCTGAAGAGGTTATTTTAACCAGGAAGCCTGGGTTGTGACAGTGCAGCTCCTGGGTTTCCTTGGGCCCCAAGATGTTGCTCTTTGGTAGGCCTTAGTTGCATGGACTGGTTAGCACCAGGAACGATGTTGCTCAGTATTTGAAAGGAGGAAGGCTGTTAACAGCTCAGGGCAGCTATTACTCCAAGAGTTGCCAAGACAGGATGCTTTTAAGAGTTCTTGTTTAAAGCTCAAAAAATTCCTTTACCCTCTGCCATTTACAACACATGCAGTAAGCAATTCTCTCTGTCGGGAGTCTCAGATTGATTTTCCTCCAACAGACAGCAGGCAGGGAACCAATTTAACAGTGCGGTACCCAGGAAAATGGAATCCTGTGTTTATCTAGCTTCACATCCCATAACTCTCATAAAATGTTAAGTGGAATCCAGACACCAATCCTGGTGAATAGGTACTAACACCTGTTATTAATAAAGCATAACTGATATATTAGCAAACCGTTTCCTCCGCTCTTTTTTTAAAAAAAATGGAATGTAAACAGTTTACCTTTGACACCTGGAAGCAGAGATTAAAGTTATCCTGAAAATAGTTTGTTAGTCTGAGGCTTTCAAACCATCCCTTTATCTAAACACCTTGGAGTACATGCTTTCTCTCTGCGTTAAAGAGATGTCCAGATGAGGGCTGGTTGATCCTATTGCAACATTAATATTGTGTGTTTGTGAGTTGCAGGGTACATAAGATATGTCTGGAAAAAGGAAGGAGCCAGATGAAAGAAGTCTGGATAAGGGGTTTCTACCATGTAATGTCAAATATCTTAGGTACTTATCTGAATGGTACAAATACTTTAATTTATAAGCACCTCTCAGTCGTGCTAAAACATTACTGTTGGCAAAAAAGGAAAGGAAAGGAAAGCTATTTGGGGTAGTTCTGCTTCTTTCTCCCTAGTAATTGTGTAGCATCAATTTGAATTTCCTTTCAGAAAAACTGATTTCCTATCTTATGTTGCCTTGTATTAATATTTGGCAGGCAGTAACAGGAGGTACCCAAAGCCTGCAGCTGTTACCTGAATATTCAGGTGAGATCTGTCATTGCTTATTAGTCACAAAACTCAACTATCCCGTAATCAGATTGCCAACAGTCTGGCATTTGGCAGGGGGGAGGATTTCTTAAAGCCTCATGGTGACACACATAAGGATCATGAGAATCTCAGCATTCATTTTCTTAAGAAAAGTAAGTTCCTAGACCTCATGGCTCTTTCCTGCTTGGCAGTTCTCGAATAGACAGGGCTGGAGTATTTTGTAATCAAGCTAGTCTAAATTGTCCCACAAAAGCTAGAGAAACTAGGGCTCAAACTGGTCCAATAAAAGCGATCATCTGAACTACTTTGTCTCTGTGTCTTACATTTGGAACCAACATGGCAGCCATTCTCTGACTAGTCCAATAGGGCTGGTAGGCAGGCTTCTAAAACAATCCAGCTCATCCGACTACAAACTTAATTTTAAAATCTCATGATTTTTGAAAACCTGACTTTTGAATATGTGGGGTTGGCTACCCCATGTATACTGCTCTGAAAGGGGAGGAGGGAAGCATCAGTTTTTGGTAACGAACTGCAAAGTAATATTAATTATTAATAACAAATACATCAAGTTAAAATCAACAGTTTATGTGTTTTTAGACAGATGGGCTGCCTTGGTGCTGGCCGCTTCACTGCTGGGTGGCCTGTCCATCCAAAGCCATCCTGCCAGATGTGCAGGTGGAGAAGGCAGAGTAGGCTATGCCAGCCCCGCTGCTCTGGAATATCCCAGAGCGCTGCGGATGGAGCAGGCTGGCCAAACTTTGGGCACTGGTCGAAGCGGATCTGTAGTCCATCAAATGCATGGACACACGCTGATTCTAGCCAGCCACTGCCCCTGGGCAACACCATTGCATTGCAGCTGCTTTAGCCTGCATCTCTATTGTGTGTGGAAGGGATGAACATGCGGGTGCGCCCCTGGAGCATCTCCATGGGTGGGCAGCCCCACATCCATCTGAAAGCACCCTTTGTGAGCAACACATGACTGGGAAACTAGTGGCCCAAACCACTGTGAAGAAAACCAGGATCAGTTCACAGACTATTTGTGGCAGGGTGCAGCCTGATGGGGCTGTGGTCCCTTTGAGAGAGCTGTGAGCGCCAGCCTACATACAGATTGGGTGGGCTGAGCTACAGCTAATGAATGGCTGGGCAAGAGCATGGCAGAACCAGCTTGGAGTCTCTAAGAGTCTAGACTAAGCACAGTATGGAAGAGAGAAACTGGCCCTTTAAGAACTGAAACTGTGAAGGGCACACAATGTCCTCTTCTGGGGTATATAAGAGGAGACAAACCCACGAGGGTTCAGTCTGGGTCTGACTGTAGACTAAGCAGGAGCTCTGCAGGAACCTTCCAAGGATGGCTTGGGATAACTGAGAATGATCAGGAGTGCAGGGCTGCCTCAAGAGGCCTAGGGCTGTGCTAAGGCCTAATTGCAAGCTACCAGAGTTTGGGTGAGCCAGGCAAAAAAACTGTTGCCTGATTGAACTGGGGCTAGATAGATCCAGGGTTGCTGGGGGGCTGTTCCCCAGCATTAGAGAGTAAACTGGTTATCTGGGACTATGAAGAGGGTGGAGTACTGTAGGGATATTAAAGTGACTTTTGAATTAACTCCCTACATGTGAGTGATTTGGAAACTGAATTCCCCACGATAAGTAACTCTAAACTTGGGGTCAGATTCAGCGAGGACTGAGGCCAGTAATTTTAATAGACTTTGAAGTAAAGTGCACTGTAACAAGCATAGTAAAGGAAGCTTACTTTGTCCTTCAACAAATATATGCATATTGATAGCATAAACATGACATTTGTATTGCACCAGAACTAGCTGGAGGGGTGTTGGGGAGGGGTTTTAAAGTGCTCTAGTTCTTTCTCGCCTAGATTTGTGTCCAATAGGGAACAAGACTACACAGCAGACAGGCAGTAATAAATCCACTGGAAGTCTCTTCCTAGACACTCAATTCTGAAAGCCTTTTAGGGAAAATAAAAATTAAAAATGCCTCAAGAAAATGAATGGCCTAGCTTTCTCCTTTGACCTCAGAGAAGCTGAGTAACAAGACAGTGACTCATCTTCAAAACAACAAGCTGTCAGATCCAGAACGATTGTTGAAGACAAAATGCTGTTTTGTCATCTGATTAAATCTTAAGAATGCAAGTCATTTTCTGGAAAGAAATCATCATCCATTATTGTACCATTGGTCAGAGCTTTAGAACTCTGAAAGACGCATGCTATTCTCTCTTTAACCAAGAAGCTGCACTAATCACAAAGTTTTAGCTGAAGGCCTCTAAGAGTAGCAATGACACAGCTGGAGAAACAAATGTAGCTGTAAAAAGACTTCTCCAGCTCCAAGTTCCTAGAATGTTTTTTATGATCTGCATCCAGACACTAGCTAATTCAGGAAGCTCGGGCTTCATCAGTGATAAGATAAGCTCGGAGACTTGGGCCTTTTCTCACATTACCTGGAGGGAGGGAAACCTCCCTGAGGGTAATCGTGGCTCCAGTCTCATGGGAATTAGTGCATGTACGAATGCACTATTCTGCTTTCTCCCGTGAGAACACTCCCCTGGCATAGCTCTTGCGGTCACAGGAAAGGAAAAGGAAATGTAGGATGGAGCTATGTAATTGGCATATAGGCAAGTGATTGGGGTGGGAATTCCAGTTTTGGATAGAACTGAAAATGGCCATTTTGGTTTTAAAATCGTAAACTAAAATTGAGGGATTTTTGGTTCTGGCATTTTGGGGGGTTTTGCATTTATTTTTTTCCAGTTTGTTCTCATTGACATCAATGGGAGAGAATCCACTGATGTCAATGAGAAAAAAATGAGTGGGGAGGGGGGATCCAGGACAAAAGTAAAATCAAATTTTGATCTAAAAATCATGAGGAACTGAAACCAAAATTCCACCTGGAGTCCCATCCTTACAAGTGATGTAACCAAATAGTGGAAAGCCTGTCATTAAGTGCCAAATTAAGGCCACTGTCCTTTAACACTAATTCTTTAGTAGTCCTTTAACACTGTCCTCTAGCTACCATTCTGGAATTCAAATATCTCTTTGAAGAAGCTTGACTTTCTTAAGACCCCAAGAGGCTGATCAAAAGAGTGGAAATCTGTCTCTATTCCTTTAAACAGTACTTTGGGTTGAGCATTCCTTCAGCTCTCATCTAGTGTTGTGTGTGTTTGGAGAAGAACTGGGTATTATCCAGCTCCACTTTGTAGTGTATTGAGTATACCAAAACTGATTAATGACAACTTATTAAAATAATCGACGTTAATTTTCTCCTACGTTTAAGTCTCAAAATGTAAGTTTGGGAAGATTGGTATGGTTGACTTGGAAAGGAGTAACAAGGGGATAAAATACATAAGAACATAAAAAGTGCTATACTGGGTCAGACCTATGGTCCATCTAGCCCAGCATCCTGTCTCCAACAGTGGCCGATCACGATGGCTTGGGAGAAGCACCCAACAGGTCCCAATGGGGGATTCATTCCCTGTTGTTTTCCCCCAGTTCCCGTCATGTTCCCTGATCCTGTCTGGCGAATAGCTGCTAATGGATCTATCTTCCAGAAACTTGTCTAAACCTCTTTTAAACTCAGCTATAGCACTGGCCCTTACCACAGCCTCTGGCAGTAGATTCCACAACCCAATTATACGCTGAGTGAAAAAAATATTTTCTTTTATTTGTTTTAAACTTGCCACCCATGAGTTTCATGGAGTGTCCCCTAGTTCTAGTACTAGCTGAGAGGGTAAATAACTGTTCCTTGTTTATTAGTTCCACACCACTCATGATTTTATACACCTCCATCATATCTCCTCTCAGTCATTTCTTCTCCTAGCTGAAGATCCCCAACCTGCCAAACCTCTCCTCTTATGGGCACCCTTCCATGCCCTTGATCATTTTTGTTACCCTTCTCTGTACCTTTTCTAGTTCAGTTATGTCTTTTTTGAGATGGGGCAACAAGAACTGCACACAATATTCAAGTTGTGGTCGCACCATTGATTTGTATAGAGGCATTATGACAATCCTCAGTTTTATTCTCTATCCCCTTCCAAATAATTCCTAACATTCGGTTTGCTTTTTTTGACTGCTGATGCGCACTGCACTGTGGATTTCATAGTATTGTCCACAACCACCCCCAGATCCTTTTCCTGAGTGGTAACTCCTATCTTAGTACCGAGCATTGTGTATGCATAGTTTGGATTATTTTTCCCTACGTGCATCACTTTGCACTTGTCCACATTAAATCTCATTTGCCATTTAGATGCCCAACAGATCCTGTTGCAGTTGCTCACAGTCTGCTCATGTTTTAACTACCTTGAATAACTTGGTGTCGTCTGCAAATTTGATCACCTCACTCTTAACACTCTTTTCCAAGTCATTAATAAATACATTAAGCAGTACTGGTCCTAGTACAGATCCCTGAAACTAATACAATTGGTTTCTTTTATGTCTCATAGGGTAATTTGAGATGTGACGGGTCAGTAGGCCTGCCACGCTGAATCGCGCTCCGTGATCCATTTCGTATCCCGGTCAGGAATCAGTCCGGCCATCCTTTGGACGGGCCAGCCTGATTCCTCTTGGGGATCGGGGGATCGGGGGGGCTGCACGGCGCAACATGCGACCGCACAGCCCCACCCCACCCCCCGCAGTCCCCCGGCCGCTCAATTCCGGACCATGGCCACGATCGAGCCAGACTGCAGGTAACAGACGTTACCTGCGGCCCGGCCCATGGCCAATCCGACCACGCTTAAGGCCCGATCCCACCACGCTTTCAGACCTCCAGGTGGCCAGAGGTCCAAAAGCATGGTCAGTGAGATTCCTGCAGAGATTCACTGGGGTGAACATCTGGTGGGAATCCCAACAGACATTACGGTATGAACGGCCACCACAGGGGATTTACTGTGGTTGACCATGGTATCATAATGTCTGAAATTACCCATAGTTGCTGTCAATCACAAAAGATCAGAACGGGTTCCCTATGGAGCCAGTAATGTCACAAACTTTATCTGGAAATTTCTACTCTAATGTGTAAACCACACTGCAGTGCTGTCAGGTGACTGATTTTTTTTTTAATACCGTTAATATGGTCTAGTTCCCTCAACTTTGATTTAAGCCATGTGCACTGCAGTAGAGCGTAAATCATCACTAAGGATTTTAAAGTTGCTACACATCACAGGGCCAGCCTGAGGTAGGGGTCCCACACTTTCCTGCACTTCCAGGGGCCCCATAGAATGCCCTCCATTGCTTCCCTCCCACCCCAACTTTCCAGAGCAGTAGTAACAGGGCTCCCACACAGTGGTGTCCCAAACGCAATGGGCCCTCTAGGAGCCCTCTAGGAGTATTTTGTTCTAGTATTTCCAAAATGAGTCTTGAGTTACCCTCGGTCTGTAAAAGTCTTGCTGAATATTATTACAGATGTTAATTTCTGTGTCTCACTACATCAGTTCTCAATTCAGTGGTTTCACTTGCAATTGTACTAATGTGTTTTTTAAAAAAGCATGACTTGTTTGTAAGCAAGCACAGCCAATTGTTGGGGTGGGGGTGTATGTGGGAGCTTGCATTTTTTTTTAATCCGGGATCCCAATTCCCACTGTATTTCAATGAGGGTTGGTTATCTGATACCCTGAACTTCTCTACTCTTCTACAAATCCCAGCCTTAATAAATGAGTTACCCTAAAACATTTTCTTCAGTCCCCATTGAAATGTTATTGTATGCCTAGTCGTGTCATTGACTCAGCGTGAATCATTCTGCGGACAAATAGCTGATGAGTGTCTGATGGTGGGAAGTAACCACCTTAAAATTACTAAGTATACAGAAAACTGTTCACTTACTTTGTGGCCCTGCTTCAGATATGAGCATAGCAAATTTTCCAAGAAGTCAGCCATTTAACTGGCAGCAAGCAGTCTGAAACATCCCTATGTTTGGAGCAAGCTTAATATCAATAGCCACTCTTCAAATCTGGTGAACAATGCAAGCTCTTGCAAGCTAAAGCAGCTGCCAAAATAAAAGCTTGTGGAAATATAATCTGACACTCAGTATTGTGGGCCAGTGGACACACACACACACACACATCTATGGGTGATTTCAGATGTGACTGGGTGCCTATTGGCCCTGTCATGGAATCACCTTTTGATTCCCTGCTGGAATCAAAACAGCCCGTCAACAGATGAGCCGGCTGATTCCAGCGGGGAATCAGGGGAGGGGTGGGGCTGCATGGCGCAACGTGCGGCCACACAGCCCGCCCCCCCATGCTCCCCGGGCCGCCTGCCCTCTGGGAGATGGGCGAGCACAGCAGCCAATCCGGCCGTTGCATCTGATTCCGTCCTGGGGTCTGGACCATGGCCCGGAATCAGCGGCGGTGACAGACGTTACCGGCTGCTGATTCCGGACCATGGTTCAATTAACCATGCTTTCAGAGACGGTGCCCAGACCATCCTCGAAAGCATGGCGCAACGTGCGGCCACACAGCCCGCCCCCCCATGCTCCCCGGGCCGCCTGCCCTCTGGGAGATGGGCGAGCACAGCAGCCAATCCGGCCGTTGCATCTGATTCCGTCCTGGGGTCTGGACCATGGCCCGGAATCAGCGGCGGTGACAGACGTTACCGGCTGCTGATTCCGGACCATGGTTCAATTAACCATGCTTTCAGAGACGGTGCCCAGACCATCCTCGAAAGCGTGGTTAATTTTCTTACCACCGGTGCTTCACCGTGGTGAACATCTGGCGGTGAGCAAACAGACTTTACGCGACCATCCGCCCCCACGGGGGATTGTCCGTGGTTGACCGTGATCGCGTAATGTCTGAAATTACCCTATGTCACAGAGAAAGGAAAGACTCTTAGGGTGCAGTCCTCCACCACCAAAGTCGATGAGAGCTGGGGTTGGGCTGGATGGGTTTAGGGGTGAGGGTGGGGTTTTTTAATGGATTAATGTATTCTGTGTTTTTTAATATTGTAAGCCACCCTGAGTTTTTGGGGAAAGGGCAGGTAGAAATTTAAACAAATAATATCCTCATGATACACCTACTTCCAAAGTACCAACTCTCATTCCATTTCTTCAGTCCTCCCTGGCTCAGGTGAGTGGAGATAGGCAATATTTCATGGGGATGAGGAGGGGTCCTTTTTCAGGGCAGGAACTGGGGTATGTTGGTGATTGGTCTTTGTCCCAGGGGGCAAAAAGGAGGGAAAGGCGAACTGACACTGCTCCATTTGTTTCAGATGACCTATGTCTAGAGAAAAGAGAGAATATATTCATTTCGTAGGGGCATCAAAAAACAAATTGAGCCTGAATTGTATTAACTGGTACAAATCATACTGGTAATCAGCAGTGCAGGAGAGGTTGAAAGAACATTTTTGGGGGTCCAAATTTATCCTTCTGTCAGAGAGGTACAATATGGCAGAGCAATTATTAGATGTTTTCACTCAAACAAGCTTTCCTCATAACAAGGATTTTGTTTAACTAATAAAGTAACAAACTTTTTTGTCTTTAGAATTTGCACTAGACAAATATTAGCATTATAAAATATATCATATAATATATATTATATATTTTTATAAGAACATACAAAGTGCCATACTGGGTCAGAACAATGGTCAATCTAGCCCAGCATCCTGTCTCCAGCAGTGACCAATCATGGTGGCTGGGGAGAAGCACCCAACAGGTCACAATGGGGGATCCATTCCCTGTTGTTTTCCCCCAGCTCCCGTCATGTTCCCTGATCCTGTCTGGCTAATATCTGCTAATGGACCTATCTTCCAGAAACTTGCCCAAACCTCTTTTAAACTCTGCTATAGTACTGACCCTTACCACAGCCTCTGGCAGTAGATTCCACAACCCAATTATATGCTGAGTGAAAAAATATATTCTTGTATTTGTTTTAAACTTGCCACCCATGAGTTTCATGGAGTGTCCCCTAGTTCTAGTACTAGCTGAGAGGGTAAATAACTGCTCCTTGTTTATTAGTTCCACACCACTCATCATTTTATAGCCCTCTTATCATATCTCCTCACAGTCTCTAAACTGAACAGCCCCAACCTACCAAGCCTCTCTTCATACGGGAGCCCTTCCATGCCCTTGATCATTTTTGTTGCCCTTCTCTGTATCTTTTCTAGTTCAGCTCTGTCTTTTTTGAGATGGGGCGACCAGAACTGCACATGATATTCGAGGTGTGGTTGCACCATTGATTTGTATAGAGGCATTATGACATCCTCAGTTTTATTCTTTATCCCCTTCCGAATAATTCCTAACATTGTTTGCTTTTTTGACTGCTGCTGCGGACTGCACTGTGGATTTCATAGTATTGTCCACAACCACCCCCAGATACTTTTCCTGAGTGGTGACTCATAGCTTAGTACCCAGCATTGTGTATGCATGCTTTGGATTATTTTTCCCAACATGCATCACTTTGCACTTGTGCACATTAAATCTCATTTGCCATTTAGATGCCCAGGCACCCAGTGTCATAAGATCCTGTTGCAGTTCCTCACAGTCTGCTCGTGTTTTAACTACCTTGAATAACTTGGTGTTGTCTGCAAATTTGATCACCTCACTCTTAACACCCTTTTCCAAATCATTAATAAATACATTAAACAGCACCGGTCCCAATACAGATCCCTGGGGCACACCACTTTTTACATCTCTCCATTGTGAAAACTGACCATTTAGTCCTATCCTTTGCTTTCTATCTTTTATCCAGTTTCTGATCCATAGTAAGACACTATCTCCTATCCCATGACTTTTTAATTTTCTCAAGAGTCTCTCTCCACCCTCCCAGCACCCCAACTATGGTAACATTTGTTTGGCAGTCTGAACTAGCCCGACCCATATCTGCCATTGTTTTCCTGCTTGGGTTGGGCGTTTGCCGCACCACCATCATGTGTGTTTTGACGCACAGTTGCTACCCATTAAAGTCAATCGTTCAGCTCTCATTGACTTTAATGACACCATTAAAGCCCTTAGATTGAAAGTTGTTTGAACCAGTAACCAAACCATGGGTTTTTTGGGGGGATTTTTGGTAGCTTGCACTGGAACCAAACTGACAACAAATACACACACCAAAGGGTACTATACTTCACAGTCAATTGTATATCAGATATTTATATACATAAAATCATTCAGTTACCAGTTTGTACAAACAAAAGGTACACAAATAAAGTCCATGAATTATTCAAAATATTCCAAGCTCTTCCTAGTTTCTCTGTAAATTGTCCCATCTCGTCTTCTCAAAAAGTCAACATGTTTTGACCTTACAGACTTCTTCAGGACTGTTTTCCAATTTATATTGCTTTACCATGTGCTTTAGAGTCTCCTTCCAGTGGAAAAACAAGTATAATTAAATCAAAATACCATTAAAGACTTGTTTTACATATAATTCTCAATCAGACCAAACAAAAAAGTTCGCCAATCTAAATAAGCCTACCACCATTAAAAAACTCACCTTAAACCTTCAAACACACCACACCTTTTATTGTCTTCACTTGTATTCCATACAACAACTGGTACCTAGAAATATTAAAGTCACAAAGACAAACTAATTGTAATCAATCTACTTTCTTGTAGATTGTACAAACTAATTGTAAATAATATACTTACTAAGTAAACCTAAGTTCATTCAGTATCTGAACCTACATACAAAATTACAACCACAAATTCGTACTTACAACCTAAAACAACTATTTTCACTAGTCAATATTTACTTAATATTACAAAGCTGACTCAATATTCAAAACTTCTCTAATATGCCTCCAACTTAAAAGTGTAACTGATGCTCTTGCTAACAATGTAAACCATTCCCACCATTATTTACAACTCACTTTACTTACTGAGTGGACCTAAACTCACTCAAAACTCAAAACAAAGCTCTAACTTGCCTTCAATCAAATATGGAACCCGAGGCTCTTACCAATTAGCTCCTAGCTTCGCTGTAAAATAAAATCATCCCTGAATCTATCATACCCATCAATCTACTACCATAAACCAATGATAACAATAGTAAACTTACCAAAAGTTTAAGCCAACCTTCTCAAAGCACATATCCATTGGAGCCTTATCCCAAGCCACTTTCTCAGTAACAATACTATCTACAACTGAAAGGCAAATCAAATAAGCTAATCCACAGGTGCATTCTTAAATACTGAGCTTAATTATCCCAAACCCAAACCCACTGGCTTACTTGTTCCACTTACATCTGGTCTAACTCACCTTATTAAACACAACCACTAAGTACTCTAAGTTCAATTAAGTCTTAACCTGACATTAACTACCTGAAACCCTCTTTCAATCAACACCATGGTCGTTATATTATACTGCCTCTTAATGCCACTGTTATCCATCTTTCAACTTCATCATTTCCCTCTTCATCCCAGCTACCATGTCATCACTGCCCATAACACCTTTTTGGAAAGTTAAAGAAGGCTAGAATAAGTCTATTTCTAAGTAAACCACTCACATTTAAGTCTATTAACTTTACTATTCATAACCACCACCAATTAGTCTAATCCAAATTAAAAAAATTTCCACCATCCAACTTCCAATAAATCTTCTCTTACCCTATCCCAGTTATCTTATCACCACTCTTCCATATACCTTTATATAGAGTTAAACTTAAATCAAATAAAATTAAATTCATTTTAAATACTATATTAACCAATGGAAGAATACCCATCACATTATTATGTCACACAAGCATATGAAAATGACCATAATATTGGCATATTAATATCTCATTTACTTGCAACATCACCTCCATTTTATATCTATTAACTTACATACCATTATTACAAATATAATTAAAACTATTAAACCATTAGTATACATACTCTCATCTACCACCTTCACACTTCTGGACAGACATACTGTATATCAAACATGTCAAATCTGAACAAACATTCAAAACCCTTGATCTAACATCTTATGTCTCTTAATATCCATATCATCATTATAAACACTCAATGGTGGGCCCATAGCTCAAGTGATAAGAGCATGTGCTTTGCATGTATAAGGTCCCAGATTCAATCCCCAGCATCTCTACTTTAGGATCCCTGGTAGCATGCCTGAGGGAGGCCTCTGCTGGGGGCTTGGAGGGGTCTCAGATAGCACGCTGGGATGGCCTCTGCCAGAGATGCTGGAAGAGCTAGATTTGGACCTGAATTTGAAAACCCCTGCTGCCGTTTCAGGTTGTGACAATATTGGGCTAAGATGGATCGTTGGTCTTACCCAGTTAGGCAGTTTAATATAGTTTTTTTAGTTTAACCATTATTATACATACTGTCATGTAACCAACTCCACACTTCTGAATGGACATTCCTTATATAAAACATTTCAAATCTAAACTATCATTTAAACCACACGGTTTAACACTTTTTAACTGAAACATCCAAAAGGTCTCCCTCTGAAATAATCTCTTTTCTATGTTTCTCTCTGCATGGATTTTTTCTGTTACCGAAAATATCAAATCCAAATGACTATGGGTGGTTTCAGACGTGACGGGGGCCCTATTGGCCCCATCACAGAATCACCCAAATTATTCCCCGGCAGAATCAAACTGACCCATCAATAGATGAGCTGGCAGATTCCGCCGGGGAATCGGGGAGGGGGCGGGGCTGTGCTGCGCAACATGTGGCCGCACAGCCCCACCCCCAACGCTTCCAAGGCAGCCCGCCCGCCCGCCTTCCAGGAGACAGGCGGGCACAGCAGCCAATGTGGCCACGGCACCTGCCCTCCGGTGTATTGACCATGGCCCGGAATCGGCGCCGAGCATAGCCGCCGATTCCGGGTCATGGTCAGGGGCCAGATGAGACGTTACCACGCTCAACCACAGTGAATTCCGCTGTGGTTGAGCATGGTAACATCACATCTGTTGGAGGCACAAAGTGATTTCCTCCGGGTGTTCACCACCGGCGGGAATCACTTTGACTACGCTTTTGGAGATGGTCCCTGGACCATCCTCGAAAGCGTGGTTATTTTGCTCACCGCCGGTAGTTCACTGTGGCGAACATCTGGCGAGGATCAAACAGACGTTACAGGACCATTCCCCACCACAGGGGATTGTCTGTGGTTGAGCGTGATCTCGTAACGTCTGAAAATACCCTATGTCCCATCTCCAAAAAATGTGCTGCCATTGGGCCTGTTGTGATCCTCCTTCTAATACAGCTCATATGTTCACCAATTTGAATCTTTATTGGTCTCTTTGTTTGACTTACATAGATTTTGTTACAAGGTCATGTTATTGCATAAATCACTTGATCTGTTGAACAATTGCCTATAATCGTTCAAAACATATGTTTTACCTTGAATCTCAAATTTACAGCTAATTTTGTATTAGCTGCACATTTACAATAAATACAATGACCACATTTATAATGGCCCTTTACTTCTCCAAATACTCCCACTACTCTTGGTTTACAATAGGATTGCAAATCAGTTCTAACTAGAATTTCCTTAAGTTTTTACGTCTTCTGTAAGAAAAAAAGGGATGGATTCTCACAAAAAGGTATATGTTCCACTAATCTCCAATATCTCATCATTATAGTTCTAATCTTAAAAGATAAATGCCCAAACGTTAAAGGAATAGTATTTTGTTCATTTGCAATTCTGCCTTATTTTTATCCAATAACTCACCTTGAATATAACCAAAAGCCCTACTCCTTGATGTATCCAAACATTATTTTGGATAACTTCTCATTGAATTTTTTTGTACATCTTATCTGATTCTAGCAAAAAAAATCTCATCCATTGAACAATTTCTATGTATCCTTAGAAACTGACTATAGGGCAAATTTCTGTTAAGGTGACGTGGATGATAACTCTCATAATGTAATACCTATTTTTATCTGTAGGTTTACAGTAGGTGGATGTGATAAAATCCTTTGGAGGTGGCGGGGCATCACAGGACTGTGGACCAGTGCTGCTCAAAGGCAAAGGAGCTAAAGAGGGGGTACAAGGCCATCTGGGACAACAGCCGGCAGTCTCGACACAGAACCTGGACTGCCCCCTATTTTGATGCCCTGGACCACATACTCCATATGAAGGGCTCCATCATTGCCCCGTGCCTCGTATGGAGCATCATGGTCCAGGGCAGGGAACGGGCCGAGGTACCACTTCCTCTCACTGCCCCCAGTGAGGACACCGGCTCCAGGGCTCCTGCCCCCCAGGAGGAATGCCAAGAGACCTCAGGGACCTGCAGGCCCCTCGCAAGCACAAGCCCCAGCAGCCCCCACCTCCTGTCCGAACCTGGAGAATCCGAGGCCAGCACACTGGTCACCCTCAGCCAGTGGACACAGGGGGACCCCAGCAACACTGAGGGACCAGCCTTGGAGGGCTCTGAGATGGACATCAAGGATAAGCACGTGGGTGGGAGAGGGGCCGGACTGTGGGGGAGGGGGACACACCGTGAACAGGGCTGCCCCCAGCCACCCCAGAATATGGGCAGGGAGCCCGGGGCCCACTGGCTAACAAGGGCAGCCCACCCCCACCCAACCCCTCCCATATCCCCACAGGGCACTTCACACCCTGGCACCAGTGACATACAGGTGAAGAGGAAGGTGGCAAGCAGCCCCGGGAGCAGCCAGCAGTCCCTGGTGAGGCACACCGCCAAGGGGGGGGGAAGGGTGCCAGTGGAGGGCACTGGCCACCAATCCGGGGGGGGCCAAGACCCCGCAGCCGTGCCACTGGACAGAGGCCGGTCGGGGTGTCTAATCAGTACCTACTGTGTACCCAACAGGGAACCCTGAGAGGTCCCAGCAAGCCATGCCCATGTCCCCAACGCAACGGATGAGAGAGCACCGGGCACGGGTACAGCGCTGGAGGGATGAGCAGGCGGAGGACATTGTCTGCTCTACCACCAAGCAGGGCGAGCGGATAATTGCGGCCATCGATCGCATGGAGGTGGCCACGGAATGTTCCCTGCAACAAGCAGAGGCAAGGACTCGGAAGCTCCAGGTGGAGGTGCGGCTGGAGCGGAGGTGGGAGTGCCGGGAGCATAGCAGGCAGGTAGAGGCATTTGGGTTGCTGGAGCAGGCCATCAACAGGATGGTGTGGGAGCATTCAGCTAAGTTGGACTGCTCGCACGACATTGGCACCTCCCTGCTCCTGCACGCTGGCACCATGAGTGCCTATGTGATGGCAGCCACCCTGCCGGGCACCCTGCCTATCCAGGCCCTGATGCCAGGCCCCTCGGTGCCCCCACTGCCTCTTCCACCGCCCCAGCCTCTGGCATACCTGCTGGGCCTTTGTATCCACCTACCAGTCCCTGTAGGCCTCCGGAGGAAGCAGCCACCCAGGCGGTCCATCCGGCCGTGGGCCCGCCCACCCACCCTCCCACCACCGCCTGCCCCTCAGGACACCAAGATCTCCCAGGACACTGTTGGGGGGGAGGGAGGGCAGTCTGAGGGGGGAGCATGGCACTGGGAGGTGGGTGGTGGTGGTGGTAGTGGGGGCACATGTAACTGTGGTTTGGGCACCACTATTGCTTCCTTGGGTCAGTTCATGGGCCCAGGGCTGTGGGTAGGCAACCATACAGGGGCATGCTTGTGGGGGCCCCGGGGTGGTGGAGATGGGGGGGTGCGCCTCACACCTCGACCTCCCAGCTGATACGCCTGACCAGGGCAGCACGGATGCGCTTGGCATATCGGCACTCCCGTGGGTTCTCTGCATTTACATACAGGGGCACAGGGCCAAGAGGGTTCTGGGGCGGTGTATCATCATCTGTTGGAGCTCAGTCACCTTCTGTGGCCCCCTGCTGCTGACTATGGCTTGTCCAAGTCCACCAAGGTGGAGCTGGTGGCACTGTCCGGTGTGTGGTCCCGTTCCGATGTGCAGTTGGGGCTCGCTGCGCAGGATCCCTTCAAGGCATACTACCTGGTCACCCACCACATGTCTGTGCTGGGTTACCATCGGAGCATGATTCAGTGGCCGCACTTCATTGAACTGGTGGGCCACCTGGCCCCGGGTCCCTTCATTGCCTCCTGCAGCTGGCTGTGAGGCCCCCTGTGCCTACCGTGCCCTGGTTGGTGGCCCCTCGGTGAGCTCCCACCTCCTCCCTGCTGCCACGGGCCACTGCCTGCTTCCTCCATGATGCCCCGGCCTTGCAACTGTGCTGCCTGTTTCCCGGGGTTCCACTGCCCCTGCCTGTGGCTCCAGGCCCCCTCCAGCCCCCCCCGTTCGCCTCTGCAACTGGTGCTCCCCTCCATGGCTGCCTTCTCCTGTGGCTGAGTCCTGCTCTCTGTGCCTCCACCCAGCTCCCCGGGTTGCTGCTGACCTTCCTCATCTGTCATCTCTCTCTCCTGTGCCCGTGACCTCCCCCCCTTGGGTGCCTATGTGACCGTGGGTTTATGGGGCCCCTGGTCTTTGCCTCCAGGCATCCACCCAGTGGGGTGTGTGCATCTGTGGACCACCTGCACTGCTCCGGCTCTCCTGCATCCCCTCAATGGCACCCTAGCCGGCGCTTGTGGTGCCTGTCTGCCTCCTGGGCCATTCCTGGGCCACTCCCTGTTCCATGTGGCCTCCCCCTGTGCCTGTGACCCAGCCTTTTGGGCCCTCCGCCCCCATTCCAGGACTTCCTGTGTAGCTGTGGGGGTGCCCGTTCAGCCTGTGCAGTTGTGGAGGTTCTGGTTGCTGTGTCCTGGGCAGTCCCTGGCCCGGTCTCCCCCCTACTTCCCTGTCACTGACCCCTCCTCCCCCCTGTGCCTGTTGTTCCATGTGTGTTGTCTGTCCTGGTGTGTCCCCCCTTCCCTTCCTTTCCTGTGCGGGTGTGAGTGCACCCGTGTGTGTGTTTGCTGTGTGTTCCACTGTGCCCTCGTTGTCTCTGTGCCTGCTGTGTGTGTTGTCTCAGCGGCTCTTCTCCCTGTTCCCCCTCCCTTCCCATTTCCCTTGTGTGGGCATTTCCTGTAGGCGCTTTTGGCTTCCTTTGCCATCAGTCGGTCATGTCTGCCTCCCGCCCATCCCTGGTGCCTTCTGGGTGTTTTAACCACAGCCGGAAATCAGCATCACATCTGTTGCACTGCCCTGGCCCATGGTCTGATGGCCCAATTCCCTGCCATGGTCCCGGTACCATCACGTCTGTTCTGGGCCTTCTTTGACCATGGGTGGTGGTTGATCAGTTCACCACTTCTGGGAATCCACTGTGGTGACTCAGAACTGCATAACATCTGAAATCACCCCTGGTCTCTCAGCTTGGCAAAGCAAATGGCCGAGGTTGTAGCCCAGGCTACCGCCTGGCTGAGCAGACTATAGCGGGCTATCATGTTTGGCTGTCATGGTGGTCTGTGATTGGCCACCATGGCTGTCCATCATAGCAGGGGGCTGGGAGCAGGGCAGGGCCAGCCACCAGCACTACCCCAAGTAGGGAGGTTGAGGTTGAGAGGATCAAGTTGGGTTGCTGCAGCTTGTGGTTTGACTCCAAGGCTCCCATATACAAAAATGGTTTGAATGATATTTGACTTACCAGCACGAGCTTGTGCCTGCACCACTGCCCTTGATGCTGCTGCTCCGGTTGGGGGATTTGTTCCAGGGGGGTCCCGCAAGGCACCTGTGGGAGAAAAGGGGGCAGTGAGTAGAGACTGTCTGGACAACCACCCCCCACCCTCCCCTCCCACACCATGTGCCAGAAGATGCTTAAAGGGAGACCCGGCGGTTGTGCCGCCGGTCGCGAGCCGAAGGGCTGCAGCCAAAGGGCGTGGCCCTTTGGGGCACGGAGGCGGGATATTATGGATGATGTTGCAGAGGGAGAAGGTGCATTGTATCCAGGTGGGATAGTATGGTCAGAGTTGGGGAAGGAATTGAGTGGAGGGGAAGAGATGGATGTATTGGGGTTGTTAAGTGATGGAAGGATATCGGGGCTGTATTCCCCAGATGTGAGAGGGGTGGAGATAGTGAGGGTTTTGAGTGGGGAAGAAGGAGATGAGTTGATAGAGGAGGGGATGTATTTGGTACCCATGGGAGAAGTTGTGGAGTGGTAGGTAGGTTAGCTTTTTTGGGATGGTAAGAATTTGATTAATGAAGTATTGGGTAGGTTAATATGCTTGTTGTGTTAGTATTATTGCCTGGGCCCCTGTGTGGAGATCCCGGATTATGTTTTGTTAAAATATTGTAGGGGTTGTGGGGGGATGGGTATTATTGTAAGAGGAGGTGGAATGGGCCAGCTCCCCCCGGTGAGAGGGGAGTGGAGTCAGCTATATACCCTGGTGAGAGCAGGGTATCTGATGGTGGGAACCTTCTGTTGTTTTAGGAATGGTTTGAGTAGGAGTTATTGTAAGATGGAATTTATTTTTGTATATCTGTTTATTGTGTAGGCTGGGTCCCCTGCGTGGGAAAGGATCCCCAGTAAATGTGTTATTTGTTGTTCGCCGCCTCGAGTCGTTTGAGAGAGGCGGGATATAAATAAATTGTGAATTGAAAAAATTGAATATTTTTAGTTGGACCAACTTCTGGTTCATTCAAATAAAGATATCATTCAAACCACTTTGGTTCCCTCTCTGTCACTTGGGACCAACACAGCAACCACACAATCACTCTGGATATACCAAAATGAAAGTCTCAGGGTAAAACAGTGAGAAGTAAAAACCAGATAGTGTTTCTAGGTGGGTTAGGGGGAGAGTTGACACTGTTTTAATGAGAAAGATTAGTTGGAGCATGGGCCCTACCCCAAAGGCCACCCAAGTCAGGAGGTTGGGAAAAGTGGCCAACCCCAGGGTTCAGAATGGGGGAAGAGAGACCTGTCTGAGGATAAAGATATTTTGGAGCCATTACCTGTTCCTTGAGCTATTCAGTTCTGGGACCATGGAGCTTAATCCTCCTCTTCTCTGCCCAGTATGGAGTCTCGGAGATAGGTCCTTTTCTCTCTGAGTCCCTGGCTTCCTCATGTGGTATACTTAGGTTTGACACTTTTCATGGTTTGACTCTGGGACTCCCATTTTCTTCCCCTTCCCTCCTGGGGCTGACCTTGTACACCTATGTGCAATGTACACTTGACCATGCCTACTTCTAATACCAATCATATGCCTTCAAAAAAATCTCAGTAGGTTGGAAATCAGGCTGAAATTAACAAAATAAAATTCAACCAAGATAAATGCAAAGTTGTGCATTAAGGGGGGGAAAAAACAAACGTACAAGTATAAGATGGCAGATACATGGCTTCGTAAACACATGTGAAATGGATCCAAGAATTGTAATTGATCACAAACGGAACTTGAGTCAGCAATGTGATGTGGTTACAAAAATGTCTTATACAATTTTAGACTGCTTTAACAGAAGCATTGCTTCCAGGTCAGCAGGAATACTAATTCCACTCTATTCAGCACTGGTCATGCCTCATTTGGAGTACTGTGTGCAGTTTTGGGTACCTCATTTTATAAGGGACATTGACAAATTGGAGCTAGGAATGTGCAAACACCGGGGGGTTTGGTGTTTGGCCCGTTCGGTGTTCACCCCCCCACCAAAACCGTTGGAGTTCGGGCTGTTTGACCCAAACCGGTTCAGTTTCACAAAACCCGTTCGGGGGGTAGGAGGGAACCCCCGTTTTTCCTCCCCCTCCAGGCTGCATGGGTGGAAGGGGAGCCGGGGATCACCTCCCACCCCCTGCTCAGCCTAGTAAAAAATAATTTTAAAAAACCAAAAAAAAAACCCAACCCCACCCCAGGTGGTGCCAGGGCTCTGGTTCTGGGTCCAGCGGCGGCAGCCGTGGCAGGTCCAGCTCTGGTGCCAGGACTCCATCTCCGGTCCAGCAGCGGCAGTGGCAGCGGCAGTAGGTCCGGCTTTGGGACTCTGACCCAGGTGGCAGCAGCAGCAGCGGCGGCGGGTTGGGCTCCGGTGGTGCTCCGGAGCACTTCAGGCCTCTTCTAGGCCTTGCGATCAGTTCTCGGAAGGCCTAGAAGAGGCCTGAAGTGCTCCAGAGCACCGCCAGAGCTGGAGCTGCTGCCGCTGCCACTACCGAACCCAGGGCTGGACCCCCGGCACTACCAGATAGGTGGATCCCTGGGGTGGGGTGTTTGTTTTTTAAAAATTGTTTACCAGGCTGGGCGGGGGGGGGGGAGGTGAGCTCCGGGGTCCCTTCCACTCATGCAGCCTGGAGGGGGAGGGAAAACTTGGTTCCTCCCATCCACCCAAATGGGTTTGAAACCTGAACTTTGTTTGGATGGTTTGGGAGGGGGGACAGTTCAGGTTCGGGGTGTTTGTGAACAGCCCAAACACCCCGACTTCGGGCCAAACACTGAACCCCCAAATTCTGTTCGCACACCTGTAATTGGAGCAGGTTCAGAGGAAGATGACAAAGAATCTGGAAAACAAGTCTTATGAGGAAGGGTTGAAGGAACTGATCTAGTTTTATTATTAGAAAAGATCATAGCAATTTTTTATTTAAAAAAAAGTATTGTGATTGAACTGAGCCTTAAACTTCAATTGTTCCTGTTCACTTCTGATCCAAATTCAGTTGGTTAAGAAAAAGTTACAATTCAGGTTCTGTTCTGATTCAAGTGAAAATTTAGCTCAAACCAGTTTTCTGGTTCTAGGTCCATTCTGATCCCATGCCCTGTTCAGAAGTTGATTGCAGGTGTATTTTTTTCTAATGATCTTAAATTTATGTTTAGTGTGTCCTGTTTTGCTCTCACAACAGTGTAAATCTGAAGTAACTCCTTTTAAGTCAATAGTTTATTGTGAATAATAGTTTGTATGAGATCAGAATTAAGCTTAAAGGTTTTGAAGGGGGAATGCTTTTGAGATAAAGTATAAGGGCAAATACAGCAAAAACTTCATCTCTAGATGGAACCTTGTGAACACATTAGGAGAAGACTTGCATGACCTTAAAGGGCTGCCATTATGTACAAGCTGGAAAGGTTTTATTTAATGTTCCCCTCAGAGGCTAGCAAAATGGAAATGCAAGCAAAATGAAAACCTGCCTTTGATACCGAAACACTTGTTAATCTGATCGCTTCACTGAACCAGTGACCAACAAACAATCATTTGGTATTAAAACCAATTTCTCAGGAAATACATCAGAAAGTCACTGCAGTGGTATTATTCTGAGGGCAATGAAAACTAAAGTCAGATCCATAACTGTCAGCTGCTTCAGTATTTCAAGTACGTCTGCATGCCTCTCTGAGAAAGATAAAGCTGAAGCTAATGGCATCTGAAAACGCGTATGCAACCCTGTTACAACTTGTCATGGAGTTGAATGAATGAATGAAGTGCAACCTTACATCAGTAAAACTATAAATGTATAAAAGAATAAAACACAACTAAAATCATACTAACAAGTGTATGTTCACTTGTAATAATATAGTAATACAGTATATTACTGTAACCTCCTTCTCACTGGCCTTCCCCGGTCTCACCTTTCTCCCCTCATCTCTGTCCAAAACTCTGCTGCCAGGGTCATCTACCTCGCCAGTCGCTTCGACCATGTGCAGCCCCTCCTCTCTTCGCTTCACTGGCTTCCCCTTCCTGAACGAATCCTGCACAAGCTCCTAGTCTTCACCTATAAAGCTCTTCACAACCTTGCTCCCCCCTACCTCTCTGCACTTATCGCCCTCCATACTCCAGCCCGTGCACTTCGCTCCTCCTCTGTCCCTTCTCTCACCCTTCCACGCCTTCCCTGCTCCCCTAAGCGCCTTCGTCCCTTCTCACTTGCTGCCCCCCATGCCTGGAACTCCCTCCCTGTCCACATCCGCCTTGCCCCCTCCCTTCATACCTTCAAATCTCTCCTTAAAACTCACCTCTTTCGCTCTGCTCTGTCTGACTCTTTATCCTGCTGAGCCACTATTCCTATACCTACGATCGGTTTACCCTTATCCTTGCAACATGGACCTGCCTGCTGTCATTCTCATCGTAACCAAGCCAAGTACGTGCACTTGAGACCTCGCATCTTCATGAATGTTAGACCCCTTGTCTCTCCCTCTGTTCCCCTTCCTAAGTCTCTCCCCCAGCTCCTGTCTCTCAGATTGTAAGCCCTAGGGGCAGGGACCGTGTCTATTTTATTACTTTGTAAAGTGCCAGGTACACTGCTGGCGCTATATAAATGTTTGTTAATAATAATAATAATAAGTTCAAGAAATAGTTTTTAAAAAGGGAACTGATACATGGGCCAGGATACACTCAAATCCCTCCAACCTTTCAAATGGAGGCGATTACTAGTATTCTCACTTTTACCACATTAAGCTACTCTCAGCCTTTTTTCAAGTAATGATAGAAATAACGCTATAGGTTTAATCACCTTGAACTTTGAAGCAATAAGCAAACTTTGCATATTGGTTTCTATTGGTAGCACTTTTCCCTCAAACAAGGGATCTATCCAAACTTCTCTTAAGTCCTTATATAGAGGACATTCAAAAATCACATACATAAGTGAGTCTAGTTTATCAACACAGGCTTTACAAAATCTATGGCCGTGCAGTATGCCTTCTCGCCTGCCTCTCACAGTAGCTGTGTCAAACAGCTTAAAACGTAACAGCGTTAACATTCTGCGTTGTCTAGGTACCTCTAACAGTATAAGGTAACTTTCCAAAATGGTAAAATGGTAAAATGAGTAGCTGGAAATATATTCAAAACTTTGATGCAGAGCTTAGAACAATGAGCTTCCCTCCGATTGCTTGTTAGAAATCCAGTTCCTGCCAGGTGTAAAATTTGAACAACACTTAAATTATTTTGTGTTAAATTTTCTTGATAAAATGGTTCTCAAATTGTGGTCCATGAAAGCCCTTGGTTATATGATGCTGGCTCTTTCCTTATTGCTTTCCTCTGCTGAATCCCATTAAAAGAAATAAATAAAAAATAGTTCTGTGCTACAAACACCTGCTAGGATTTCTTGCTGTGAAAAATGATTACCTAAAGGATGGGTTTTTTTATGTTTTGCTGTACTTAAGAACATAAGAACATAAGCAGTGCCATACTGAGTCAGACCAATGGTCCATCAAGCCCAGCATCCTGTCCTCCGACAGTGGCCAGTCTTGATCGCATGAGAGAATTACCAACAGTCACAGTGGGCAATCCATTCCCCCTTGTTCACCCCCAGCTCTCAACAGTAAGAAGTTAATCCCACAAGCTACTAGGTTAATAGCCATTTATGGACAAGGCCAGCCTTACTACGGGGTGGCTCTGGATGGCCACCCCAGGCCCTGCTCCTGGGAGGGCCCCGCACTCAGGGCCCCCAGATCCTGGCCTGACAGTGGCTGGGAGCGGGGGACCCTGAGAGAGGGCCTCTGCCTCTCACTCCCTGGGCCGAGTCCGAGACAGGCAGTGGAGGGGGCCAGCGCTCTCCCTCATTCCATGTCCCCACATCCACTGCCTGTCAGTCTCGGCCAGGGGGAATGTGGGAGAGGCGGGGCCCCTGCCTCTCTTTCACTCCCCCTGGCTAAGACTGACAGACAGCGGAGGGGGCCATGGAGTGAGGGAGAGGGAGAGGTCCCACCTCTTCCTCTCCCACACTCCCTGGCAACTTCCGGTGGCAGTGGGTAGTGCGGTAGCAAATTTAATCTGCCGCTGCTGCGCCTGCCCAAGCTCAACGCAGGGAGTTGGCAAGCGGGCCCAGCGTGGGGCCCAGGATGGTGACGCCACAGCGATGGATGGGTTAAGTGCCCCTAAAATAGCTGGGCTTCAGGATGGGCAGAGGTGAGTGCCCCTCCGTCCATCCCTGAGCCCAGGCCCGGGGAGCCCCCCCTGAGCCGGGGAGTGCCCCTAGACCCGACCATGTTTCTCCCCCGCCCTGGGCCCCGCAACTCCTAAGCCCGGTCCTGTTTATGGACCTATTTTCTAAGAACTTATTCAGTCCTTTTAAAAACCCAGCTATACTACTGGCCTTGACAACATCCTCTTAGCAACAAATTCCATAAGTTAATTATGAATTGAGTGAAAAAGTACTTTTATTTGTTCTAAATCTGTTGGCAGCTAGTTTCATGGAGTGTCCCCTAGTTCTCGTACTATTTGAGAGGATAAATAACCATTCCCTATCTACTCGTTCCACACCACTCAAGATTTTATAAACCTCTATCATTTCCCATCTCAGTCTTCTCTTCTCTAAGCTGAAGAGACCCAGCTTGTCAAGTCTCTTTTTGTACGGAAGCCGTTCCATACCCTTTATCATTCTTGTTGCCTTTCTCTGTACCTTTTCTAGTTCAGCTATGTCTTTTTTGCAGCTACTTATGCACGCCAAGAACCTAAGCTTAAACCTATGATACAGTAAGACTGCATAGGCAGTTTATTGAATGCTTTTCATCTCAAAGGGAAATTCATTACAGAACTTAACTTGATTGCAGTAAGACTCAGTTTAATACTAAGTTAAATGCTTATATCTTGGGAGTATGTACTATTGTCAATACTTATTTGGGCAAGTGAACTAACAAGCAAAGCTATCTATCTTTGGGTCTCTGAATTAACCCATCAAATAAATGGAAACATCACACCTCCAAGAGTTAATGTTTCAGGCTCTTTCCAAACTCAAATCACAATTTTGAGGTTGTTTTCACAACTATTAGGGCTAGAGAAACAATATTTTTAAAATAAAAAGAGATCCTGGAACACAATTCTGTAGCAAGTGATGAATACTCTGCAAATGCTATAAGAATGGCATCCCAGAAGAGGCACTGCTCAGTATATAATATCTAAAGTACCTTTGGTGACAATCAGTTACACAAATGCAAACAGAAATGAACGAAGTAGCTTTACAGGAGTATAACAGAGCTGAATTGGTTGTTAATGACAGCTGAAGTAATTTGCAGTATTGATTTCTTAGCTCCTTTAATACAAAAACTCCTTAACACAGCAGCACAAAAGCTGTTTGTGGTCTTTTTCAGAAAAGCACTGATGACCAACGTTTATTTCTTGAGCCAAGGTCAAAGGCCCTTTTCACAGGAGGGGCACCCATGCTAGGACACCCAGGGTGTTCTAGAGTGGGTGCTGCCTGTGCGAATGCTGCTCCCATGCACACACATCCCCACACACAGAGGCACCAGAAAAAACAGATGTGCCTCCATGTGTGGGGATGGGGGTGCGCCCCGTCTGAACCCTCCCCCCACCACCACCCACAGACCACGGTGCACACTCACACCTATGCAGCTGTGGCCCATGTGAACAGGGCCACAGTGGGTAAAAATGCATGGAAGACAGAGTATGACGCCAAACACAACCTGATGAAAGGGGATTTTTTTTAAAAAGGAGATAGGAAAAGATAAGTCAATAATGGCAATATGAAAGAGAGGTTAAAAAAAATACATTGAGATATAATTTTGTTAATAAAACCTCTTTCTTCACTTGCTTTTGCTGATCAATAAATGAAAAACTTGACGCCTACATGCAACATTGATTTCTTTTGATTACAAAAGAAATGCAACCAACAAATCACTTTCAGCTCTTTGCTGTTGTATGGCCTTCAAAATCTCATGCGCCCTTAGGAAAGCAAACTCTTTGGAGAAATTCTTAAGCTGTTGGAAGAAGATCTTCTGATCCAGCAAGAGGATATTTCCATAAGCGAAAATGAACATATCAGTCCTACCTAGGGATGAAACAAATATTTGGTGCAGATAGAGAATTTAATGAATTTGGTGTATTTAGGGATGGGCATTTGGATTGAATTTCAGATTTGGATTAGGTGAGGATTTGGCTTTAAAAATTCCTGATCTTTTTACGGATTCAGATTCAGATTACAGATTACAGATTGCTGTTGTCCTATTGACTTCAATGGGAAAATTTCCTATTGAAGTCAATGGGAAACCAAGCCACAATTAATTTCAATTGGCCATTCATTCTAAAGCCATGAACGTGGAGGAGAATGGATGGCCCATTGAGACAGAGGAGAGAGTGTGTGTACTATGCATGTGTGTGTGTGTGTGTGTGTGTGTGTGTGTGTGTGTGTGTGTGTGTGCTGTGCATGTGTAATGTGTGTGCTTAACTGCGTGCGGCATTCTGCAGAACTGACTGACTACTGTGTGTGGATGTGACAAGACAGAACAAAATTGGACATGAGAGACAATGGATATAATATGGAAAGCGACCTTCTAATATATGATGCACAAGCACAATCCAAAAACATCAGAGCAGCCAATTTATTATTTATTTAACACATTTTATTACTCAGCCCTTCCTGCTCCGGCCAGCTCAGGGCGACTTACACAATACACATAAAAACAATAAAACATCTAAAACAGCATAAAAAATTAGATCTCCCTCCCCCATCCCTAACCCACAACCCCCCACCCTAAGCCCCATCTCCCCTGCCGAAAGCCTGGTGAAACAACCAGGTCTTAGTCATACACTGGAAGGAATGGAGGTCCAGGGCCATCTGGGCCTCCACCAGGAGGGAATTCCACAGCCAAGGTGCGGCCACTTAGAATGCCCTCTCCATAGCGGCCCCCCAGGCCACACGGGGGACCTCAAGGAGGGCGCTCCCGGCCAACTGCAGGGGTCGCTCCAGAGCACTGAGCGTGAGGTGATCCAGTAGGTAAATTGGGCCAAGGCCGTATAGGACTTTATATGTTAACACCAACACCTTGAATTGGGCCCGGAAGACTATAGCCAGTCAGTGAAGAGCCCAGAGCACCGGTGTAATGTGCTCACAGCAGCCCGACCCCATAAGGAGATGGGTCGCAGCATTCTGCAGTAGCTGCAGTCTTCGGACCATCACCATGGGTAACCCCACATAAAGCACGTTACAATAGTCCAATCTCAAGGTAATGAAAGCATGGATAATGGTGGTCACTATCTGAAACATATGGCTGAAGCAGACACACCAGATGTAATTGGCAAAATGCACTCCTCATCACTGACCCCACCTGGAGATCCATGCAGAACTGCGGGTCAAGGAGCACACTCAGACTGCGAACCTGGGGAACCAGTGGAGGGCGAACCCCATCAATAACAGGGGCCGTCACATCCGCCGCCTTATCCACCAACATCACCTCTGTCTTGTCAGGATTCAAGTTCAGTCGACTTGCCTTCATCCAGTCCCCCACAGCCTCCAGACACCGGGTAAGCACTGAGACTGCTGGGTCTGGGTTGGATGAAAAAGAGAGGTAGAGTTGGGTGTCATCAGCATATTGATGACACGACACCCCATACCATTATAGTACTGGAGAGCAGACCTGTCACCTGAACCCATTGCAGGGCCACACCAACAACAGTCAGCTGCACTATCAAACTATATTATTATCTTTATCAAGACATATGTTGTTACACACACCAAAGAATTCAATCTACATGTACGTCTGTCTGGGTGCACTGTTCTGCGGAAGGCAAGAGTCGTAATACAATACAACACTGCTTAAACCAAAAACCATACCAAGTTCCAACTAGCAAAAAAAAAAGCCCCCCCCCCAAAAAAAAGCTCCCAAAAAGCAAATAAACCCCTCCACCAGCTTTTTGAAAAACCAGCACAAGTGGGAAATCACTTCAAAAGGGGGACCCACAGAGGCTGGATCAGGGGGTAAACTTGAACCTGAAGACTGGGGTGGGGAGAAGCCTGAGTGGAGACTACAGGGGCTGCAGATAAGGAAACCCAGGGGTGATGGGAGGGGTCAAAGGCATTTGAGGGGTGTTGCGTTTTGGGGTACACATCAACAGCAAGCCCACACAATTTCAGACCACAAAACCAAAAGCAAAAACAACAACCTAGTATTTTAAAAAACCAGCACAACTGGAAAAATCACTGCACAAGTGGGAAGAAGGGGGGCTCATAGAACCTGAGGTTGTCGGGGGGGGGGGTTGAACTTGAATCTGAAACCTGAGTGTGGACTATGGAGGTGGGGATAAAGAATCCTGGGGGACATTTGGGAAAAAGGACTTGTGGAGGGATACATCAATAGCCAACTGCAGGAAAATGGAGGAGAGGTCGTGGGGAGAGAGCCTTTGGAGGGATTGGGGGTTGTCTATCTTGGTGGAACCAGTGTTTGGGGATGCAGGGATTAGGGTGGGTCAAAGGGGAGGAGCATTGAAAGGCTGGTGGATTAGGTTAAAAAAAGATGAGACCTTACCTGGTCAAGGTCCTTGGCTCATAGCAGGGGGAGTCCCAAATGGCTACAGAGACCACAGGACAAAGAGTTTTAGTCTCTTTGCCCCTTACAGCAGCCTATCCGAGACTCTCCTGGCTGTGATTGCCACCCAAAACTGGCTGGCAATTGGCCAGCAAAGCCCCTCTGCCCTCCTCCTCCTTACCGTTAGACAAACCCTCATGTCATTGGCTGCCTTTTTCAAATTCTGAAAAAGGTGTCAAGACTGAGGGCTGCTGTCTGAGGCTCCACTCAGAGAGTCACCCAGAAGGTATTTTCAGATGTGGCGGTACCGCAAGTGTCCACGCTTTGACACGTGTGGCCACCCATGATGCTGTCACATCTGAATCGACCCACCAGATTGGGCTGGACCAGGGGTTTCCCCTGACCACGGCAGTTTTTAGCCCAGGCTGTAACTCAGGCTCATCACCAAGTCACAGCCTGGGCTAACCACCGCTACAGCCAGGAAAGCCATCTCCAGGGCAGAGCGGTCCATTACGTGTAATGGCCCACTCTACCTGACCCCAGTGTGGGGTGGGGGCTGTTCCGGGCAGGCACGGTGGCACACAGGGGTGGGGGTAGGGGCTCTGCAGACTCACGTTCACACGTTGCCCTGCCCCCTTCCCAGCCCAGGCCCAACACATCTGATTGGTGGCTAGACCAGAACCTGTCCAGGTTGAGGGCCCTCACTGGGCAGGATCAAAACATGACAGCACACTGCGTCATCACATTTGAAAATACCCAAAGCTAATCCACAAGACAGGAGCCACAATGTTGCAGAATGCTGTTGCGGAATGTTGTGGATTAATCCACTTTGGCCTGTATATCCACAATGCCCATCCCTAGTATTCGTATCTGTTTAAGGTATTGTTTGTAACACATGGGATGGAACTAATGTGACATATGCCTAACAAATGCCCCACAATGCACCATACTAAAACCAGCTGTGCTGCTCCTCCTGAGTGCACCTCTTAAACGACTTTGCCCCAAACATCTCTCTAGCCCTCATAGCTTGTACAATTCTTCAAATGGCGTCTGGGAGGGAAAAGTCTCCCTACTCCTGATGTAGAAGCATCTAGCATTTTTGGAAACTATATTTAATATCATGTTTCTTTTTTGTCCAAATATACTACTAGTTTTGCTAGCTCTGTTAAGTTTATGAACCATTAAATACTTTGCTTTACAGAGTCTGAATTTTTTCCTAATTAAATTAATGACCTGAAGGCATTCAAATAAGCTATTACAGTTATGAGTCTCCTCCTTCGTGTTTTTGAGAATGCCTACCTTTTGCAAGATTTATTTTTCTTCTTTATCAGCATTGGATTGAACGGGTGAAAGTGTTCCCTGTGGATCTAGAAGATAGATTATTGAGGTTCTTCATTATAGCAGAGCTAATAAATATATACTGAACATATTTGAAGTGTTGAACTCTAATGGAGAGCTGGCAAATTATATGCCATGGAGGAATGCATATTTGGATATGCAGATCTATCCAACCCCTTCTGCCCCCTCTGCTCTGCAGGTGGAAAAACCAAAAGAGCAGCCAGATTAGCAGCTGTGGAGCCTCTATAGTATGGGACACAGCAACATGTACAAAATGGCTAGGGGACCAGTAATTCCTCCCCCCCCCCCAAGGCGCCTGCTCCTCGCAGCTCGTGTTGTTATGGGCAGGGGGGCTTTGCCAACCACCCCCTGCTTAGGAAGGAGACGGATGGACTGACACTTGCTGCTTGCTGAGTGAGGCCACTGCAGAGGCATCAGACTGATTTTTGGCATGAAAATTTTGCGGGTCACTCAGCCCTGCAGTGCACGCAAAGAGAAAGCATCCCACCCACCCGGCCGATAATATGACACTGTGGGCTATGCTGGTTGCTCTTTATGAGGGCCAAGGAGGATTCTTTTCAGCCACAACAAAATTGGCTGCTGGTGTGGCTGTTTTTCGCCTTCCTCACAGTGCATATGTTGAAAAGGTGATGCAATAGGGCTGATATATATATATATAAAATTGTTGCTCACTTTAGCAGGGGTCCAGGTAGTAGGTTTAACAGTTATTAGGGGTATGAAGGAAGCCGTCTTCCTAAGAGATGGGGACAAGACCAAATCAATAGCAGGGGCGGCCAGCGTTGGCACAAGGCCCAGGATGGGGGGGGAAGAGCAACTCAGTCGAACACAGGGGCAGTGCTGGCTAGGGTGGCCCTCGCCTTCCAACCTGTTTTGGGTTGCTACAAGGCCTTATCAACCAGCTGGACGGCTGGGGGTGAGAGCAACCTAGGATAGTTAATTATCATAGGGCGGTACTGAGGGATATCAGGCCGCCATTTATAATTATTAGTAAGTTTGAACCTGGACCCAGAGTATTGAACTCCTTCTGACCTAAATCACAATTCAATAAAGAGTGTGGCCTTTTAAATCCATATCTAAGTGTGCTTGTCTTCTTCTGGGGTGCGGGGGCAAAGTACATGATAACCCTAGGTGGTCGAATTGCCTTAAGGTCAATCCTGTATGTAGTAGTGAATTGTGTCTCAGTCACTATTTCTTCCCTGTCCCTTCACCGTCCTCCAAGCTGTCACACTGGAAGGGGAAAGGGGGACCATTTAGAGTCCAAAACGGCATTCACTTCATACTCAGGACCAAGCTCCGAGACTGCTACTGGCCTGGGTGTCGAGGCCGTCCCCGGGGAGAGGGCTATCGGCCTTTTTGAGGAGGGAAACATGAAAGGTAGGGTGGATTCGGAGGGTGAAAGGTAGTTGTATCGTATATGTTACGTCATTGAGCCATTTGAGGATGGGGTAGGGTCCGATGTACCAATCGTCGAGCTTTCGAGAGGGGCGAGCGGAAGCATAGTGGCAGCAATCGACCCACACTTAGTCTCCTGGTTCAAAAACCAGGGTCGGCCGGCAATGCTTGTCAGCTTTGGTTTTATAGGTCTGCTGAGAGTTTGCAAGGAACATCCGTGCAGCTGCTTGGTGGTTGTGAATCTGTTGTGCCAACATGCCGGCCGCTGGAACTTTGATCGAGGGAATGTCAGGAACATCAATCTGGGGGTGAAAGCCATAGGAGATGAAATGGGGGGAATCGCCTAAGGAGGCATTAGGTGCATTATTATGTATGAACTCCACAAATGGCAACCATGTGTACCAGTTATCCTGGAGGAAATTTGTGTAGCAACGCAAGTACTGTTCAAAGTTTTGGTTTATCCGTTCTACTTGGCCATTGGCCTGAGGGTGGTATGCTGTGATTGGCTTTAGTTTTACATGTAGTGCGGTGAAGAGGGCTCTCCAGAAGCGGGAGATGAATTGGGTACCTTAGTCACTCACAAGTTCTATGGGCCAACCATGCAGCTTCACGATGTGTCAGATAAAGAAATGAGTGGTTCAGGATGCCGTAGCTAGTCCTCTGCAGGCCACAAAGTGGGTCATTTTTGTGAAGTGATCCACAATTACACAAATGGTATTGTATCCCTATGATGGGGGCAATTCTACAATAAAGTCCATTCCTATCCACTGCCATGGGCCTTGCGGGGGAGGGGGAAGCTGCAAAAGGCCTGTAGTGGCCAATCATGAGTTTTGGTGCAGGTGCAAGCAGCACACTGCTTGACATGGTGCCGAACATCTTGCGTCAATTTAGGCCACCAGAAGGATTGCTGGATAAGGTGGTGCATGTGCGTTTGCCTCAGCCAGAGGGGCATGGTGTGCCCAGAGAATTCGGGGCTGACAGGAAGGAGGAACGATGATGCGTTTGTCCTTTTTCAGGAGGCCCTGATCCTGAATGTAGGTGGGGTCTGGACTTGGAGTGAGTTCTCATGCCATTGCTTGCTGGAGATGTGTCAGCTGGATGTAAGTGGTCGCAAAGACCTTTGGTGACAATATGGGCCCTGGGGCTGGACGATCTATGTTGTGGCTTGCGTGGTCATTGGATAGGTATAGGCTAATATATTCAGATTTCTGGGTTGGTATAGGATAGTAAAGGAGAAGCAAGCAAAGAAAAGGGCCCATCATACATGTCTGGCATTAGAAATTTGTGCCGTTTGAAGGTAAGTTAGATTCCTGTGGTCTGTTATTGCGGTGGCTGGGTGTATGGTGCCCTCAAGAAAATGGTGCCAGTTCTCAAAGGTTGCCTTGATTGAAAAAGCTCTCAGTCAAAAATTGTATAGTTTTGTTCAGCAACAGTAAGCTGGCAAGAGTAGTAGGTGCAAGGCAGCATCCTGTTGTCACATGTTGCCTCTTGGGCTAGTACTGCCCCGATTGCTTCGCTAGATGCTTCTACTTGAAAAGACCTCTTGAAGTTGGGGTGTTGTAATATATCAGGGCGGTCATGAAGGCATTTTTTTAGATACCCGAAACTATGCTGTTGTTCCGGGCCCCAGGTGTACTCTTGATTCTTTTTCAACAGACGGGTTAATGGGGTTGTAATTTCTGCATAGTTGGGGATGTAGTGGCAGTAGTAGTTTGTACTACCAAGGAAATGTTGAAGGGGCTTGATGGCCTTGGGGGGAGGCCATCATTGAATGGCTTCAACCTTATGCGCATCCATTTCAATCCCTGAAGGGCTGATCACTAAGCCTAAAAAATCCACCGTGCTAAGGTGGAAGGCACATTTCTCAAGTTTACAGTAGAGCATGTGGGCTCCTAAGCATTTCAACACCCGCCTAACATGAAGTACATGTTGGGACCTGGAAGCGGAATAAGTCAAAATGTCATTGAGGTAGGCGATAACAGAAAGATCCAGGAGGTGTCATCGAATATCATTCATAAAATTTTGGAAGGTGGCGGGTACATTGGCTAATCCGAAGGGCATAACGAGATATTCAAAGTGCCCGTATCAGGTCTGGAAGGCCGTTTTCTACTTGTCTCCCTGTTGGACTCTCACCAAGTTGTACACTTCATGGAGATCTAATTTCATGAACACTCGAACTCCTTGCAAACAGTTCAATAATTCAGGGATAAGAGGCAATGGGTATTGATTTTTAACTGTTATTGGATTCAATATTATTGCATTCAAATGTTATTGCATTCTATAGTCTATACAGGGGTGGAGGCCCCCATCCTTTTTGGGAATGAAGAAAATGGGGGCTCCCATGGGGGATGTAGAGTGCCGTATGAAACTGTTCTGTAGACTCTCATCCAGGTAGAGGTGAGCCTTCGGTTCAGGGGTGGAGAGGGCATAGATGTGCCCAAACGGGGGCTCCTGTCTAGGCTGTAGGTTGATGGGACAGTCATAAGCCTAATGAGGCAGCAATTTGCCACTTGGGTCTTACTGAAGACATCTGTAAAGTCAGCATACTCCAGGGGAATGATTGATTCATTCTTGCAGGTACTTCCATACAAATGTGCGGTAGGATCTAAGGTAGGTCGGGCCTGTTGACATCTTTGGGCACAATACCGGGATGTCAGGTGTACTCATTGTTGGGCCCAGGAAATCCAGGGGTCACGTTGGCGCAACCAGGGGATTCCTAAGACAAGGGTGAAGATGGGGGAACATACCACATTGAGGGTTAGCTGTTCGTGGTGGGTTCCAATGGCACACTGCAGGGGAACGGTTTGCATGGTAATAGGTCCTGACACGAGCGGGAAACTGTCAATGGAGTGCACAGGCTCTGGCTGCTCTTTCGACTCCATGGGGATCCGATGTCGGTGGACGAAGGCAAGATTCAAAAAATTCCACCAGGCTCCAGAGTCAACAAGGGCCCACACGACAAGGGATCGCTGGGTGTTGATAGTTAGTGTCACGGGCAGTTGGAGGTTGGTTCGAGAAGTAGTGAGAACCAGGGGTACCTGCTTTATGTCCGGGGCGGCCCTGTTTGTCTTGAACCCTGGAGTTTCCGTAGTGTTTCCGGGGAGTGGAAAGGAGGGGGCATTCTAACACAAAGTGAGAAGGGTCCCCACAATAGTAGCACACCCTGCCCTTTCATTGACGCTCTCGCTCTTCTTTGTTAGGGCCCCCCGTGAGGCTCCCAGTTGCATCGGTTTGGGGTCCATGTCCTTTGCTGCTTCAGTGGTTGCCAGGGGTACCACAGGTGCTCGAGGGAAATAGGTTCTTCCTTCTTGTCTTCTTTCCCTATGCCTCTCCACCAACCTATCCTCTATCTGGATGGCAAGGGTTGCTAATTTTTCCCAGGTGTCCGGCAACACCGTATACGAGAGTAGGTCCTTCAATTCATCGCTAAGTCCCTTACGGAATAGCACTTTCAAGACATCATTGGGCCATTGTAAGTCCAGAACCAACTGCTGGAGCTGTGTAAGATAGGCCAACCACCACCACCGCCACCACCTTTCCCTTGTTTAAGGGACATAATAGCTGCCTCTGCATCCCTGACCTGGTGATCAAATAGAAAGGTGAACTCTCTAAGGAAGTCAATGTAATTCAACAGTAAGGGACTATTGCCTTTTAACAGGGTGGTAGCCCATTCAAGAGCAATACCCCCCAGGTTCCCAATAATGAAAGCCATCTTCAGGTTGTCTGTGGATTACGTAGCGGGTTGCATGGTAAAGTTTAATTTGCAAAGCACTAGAAACCCCTGGAATGAGCGCCTATCCCCCGTGAATTTATCTATCTTAGGGCCCTTGGGTTCTCAGGCAGCTCCGTGGCCCCCAACAGGAGGAGGGGGTGGTGCCTTGGCAATAGGGGCAGGGGGTTCTTCCTCCGCCCCTACTCTGCCCTGTGTCCCGGCCACAGCCACGGCTAGTTCGGTATGCTTTGCCTGCAGACCCCTCATCTCCATGGCCAAGGTTTATACTGCCCGAACTAACTTACCCACTTCATTGGTGATATCCATAATTCTCCCTGGGTTCATTAAGGAGGTCAGGAGAGCCAGTAATTCTGTCACGCTGGAGGGGGGACCCGGGAAGTCCAGGATTTATGGGGATCAGGTAGAAATGGACAAAGATCCTCAGTTCTCTGCCCCACAAGGCACAGCCACTGTAGAATGCCCGTCAGGATAATGTAATGGCCCCGTGATCTCAAAGAGATCAGCCCCTATCATCATTGGGTGCAGAGAAGAATTCCCAGGAGAGGAGTCCCCTCACACGCACCATTCACACTACAGACAATGTCCACAGAGGGAGGGTAATTCCATGAGGAAGGGGAGAACTTGCAGGGAAGGGGGAACCAAGTCCGGGAAGGGTGCTAGGGATACAGGCCTCTCGTTCACCATGGGGAGGGAAAGACACAACCCATGGGATAGGGGAGGGGATCACAACACCACTCGTTCTCTCACCAGGTACACACACAGTTGGAGGAGAACACAAGGAACACACGCTTACTACTAACACACACTAAGGCAATAACAATCAAAGTCAACACTCCACAAGGTACACTTAGCTTTTGCAGCAGGGCCAGCTTCTCATCACTCTGATTACCGGCGCTATTTTCATCCCAGTGCCGGGGTTTTAAACTACTTGCCCCACCCCCCTGGTGTGCCCACAACCTTGTGGATTGCCGCACGGCTGTCTGGCCCTCACCCTCCACTGCCATGGAAGCGCCGGGCTCCTCTGTGTCTCCTAGCGGCTGGGAAGTCTCGGTAGTTTGGTTTTGTGGCAGGGTTTCAGGGCCCGCTAGGGCCTGTGTCTCCAAGGGGGCCTTCATACATCCTTCTGTGGGAGGAGCCAGGCGGCAAGCTGTGCGGGTCTGGGCCCTCCCCCAGCCTGATCGCTACACAGGGATGCTGACACAAGCTTGAAGTTAGTTATTTCACCTCTTTAAATGGAGTAGCTTACTCCTGTTTCTGATAATACCACCACGCTCTCCATCTGCTTTAACTGGTGAACAAAAGGAGGAGGTGGGGATATATTTCCATTTCCTTTCCCACATTTCTTCTCAGTTGAGTAGTAGAGGGAGAATTACCACTGGTTTCTCCCTGTGGGACAGAATGACCATATGAAAATGGGTGTGTGGAGGAGTATGGAATCTTTGCCTAGATGAGTAAGGGTTGTGATAGTCTAGCTTTCAGACAGTCAGGACAGGCCCCAGGCATGTGCCGCATGCTGTGGTTAGGTCCTTGCTCAAGAAACCATCTCTTGACACTGATGCTTCTGCCAGTTATCAGCCGGTCTCTAACCTCCCCTTTTTAGGGAAGGTTATTGAACGGGCTGTCGCATGGCAGCTCCAGGAACACCTGGACTGCACCCGTTTCTTTGACCCCTCTCAGTCTGATTTTTGGCCCAGGTATGATATGGAGACTGTATTGGTGGCCTTGGTTGACGATCTCTGTCTGGCATTGGACCAGGGTCGTCAGACCATACTAGTTCTGCTAGACCTTTCGGCTACATTCAACACAGTCGATCATGAGGTGCTGGTGACATGCCTGCGGGACCGTGCCGGGATTGGTGGGATGATCTTGGACTTGTTTAGTTCATTCCTGGCCGGAAGAACTCACCGGGTGGTCTTGGGGGAAGTGTACGTCTTCTTCTCGGCACCTTACGTGTGGCGTTCCGCAGGGTGCCATTCTGTCCGCCCCTCTTGTTTCAGGGTATGCAGTGTCATCAGTATGCTGATGACACTCAGCTCTACCTCTCTTTTTCCATCGACCCAGGCCACGCAGTCTCCTTATTTTCCCAGTGCCTGTCAGCTGTGGGGGCCTGGATGAGGTTGAGTCATCTGCAACTGAATCCTGACAAGACAGAGGTGATGCTTGGGGGGCCTGGGAGTGGTTGAATCTCCTCTTGTTGGGGGGGTTTGCACTCCCATGGTCTCTCAAGTGCGGAGTCTGGGTGTGCTCCTCGATTCATGGCTCAGCCTGGAATCTCAGGTTATGGCTGTGGCGGGGAGTGCATTTCGGCAGTTACATCTTGTCTGGTGATTTCGGATGTCTCTCTCAGACTCTGACCTCGCCACTGTCTTCCATGGCTTCATCACCTTAAGGCTGGATTACTGCAATGCACTCTATGTGGGGCTGCCCGAGAAGTTGGTCCAGAGGCTGCAGCTGGTGCAGAATGCTGAGGCCCGTCTCCTTATGGGGGTGGGCTGCAGGGAACACATAACACCTGTGCTCAGGGCTCTGCACTGGCTGCCTATAAAGCACCGGGCTAGGTTCAAGGTGCTGGCTTTGACCTTTAAAGCCCTTCACGGCCTGGGCCCTGCTTATCTGCGGGACCACCTCAGTCCCTATGTGCCTGTGCAACCTCTGAGATCATCCGTGGGAGTCCTTTTGGAGGGTCCCCGGGTGAGGTGGGTGGCCACCGATGTTAGATCTTTTTTGGTGACTGCCCCTGTGCTGTGGAACTTGCTCCTGGAGGAGACTCAGTTGGCACCGACTCTCCTGTCATTTTGACATTTATGTAAGACCTGGCTGTTCCGCCAGGCTTTTGGTGAGGGAGTGTGGGTTGGGGGGGTTGTTTTCTCCCTGCATATGGTATCTTTTAAACTTTTAAAACTGTTTTTATTGTATTATTGCTTTTATATTGCTGTTTTCTGCCCCAAGCTGCCCTGTGTGCAGGAGGGGCGGGATAGAAATCTCTTATAAATAAAATGGCCCCATGGCCAGCTGGGGCCCTACGCTTGCCTGACTGGGTGGCAAGCTGCAGCCAGCTTCTCCCCCAATAAGGTCTTCTGCCTCCCCTCCCTGGCTCTGGTCCCCATCCCTCACCTGCTTCTGCCTGTTAGTAGTGTTGCTGCTGCAGCAGCAGCAGTCGCCTGATCAGACTTGGAGATAAAGCTGTTTGTTTACAAACAACTCCCCATGTGAGTGATCAGACGGTTAACTTGTAAAGAAGGTTCTTCGAGATGGCTCCGAACATTCCCACAACTGGGTTGTGCATGCTCACCATATTCAAATACTAGATCACGTGATGGTCTCAAGCTCCTCTAGTATAAAAAGCACTCTCCCAACGGTTCCTTCCAAATAGGGGTGTGCACCAGGCCCCCATGTCATTTACATTTTTTTGTTTTCGTTATTCAAAAATGTTGTTTTCTTTATCATTATTAATGATAATGTCATTTTCATTTTCATGATTAACGACAGTCATTTTTGTTTTTGTTGTCGTTATCATTTTTGTTATCATTTTCGGTATCGGTATTGATATTGGTTATCGTTATTGATATTGTTATTGATATCAGTACCATTTCAAACAAAGGTTTTATATTTGGTATCAGTATCAGTATTTATTCCTGTGCATAACTAATATTTATCTAAATCTAAGGGAAACAGGGGGAGGGGAAAGGAAAACTATCTTATAACTATTCTAATCTAATCTATATGTCTATAATACATATCTATATCTAATCTATAATACCTATCTCTATATAATGTACAGGGGGGAGTAGGACAGGGGAAGGGAGAAGGTAAAATGTAGGGTATGAGGAAGGAAAGGTATTTGTGAGAATACCTAATAAATAAATAAATAAATAAATAAAACAAACAATGAGGGTTAGGGAGGATTTTTTTATCTGCAAGCACCACAGTTCTGTAAATGCAACCTGACAAGAAGAGCTCTCACACAATGGAGAGAAAAAACCTGGCCCTCCCATTATAAAGGGTTGCAGAGCCCTCCCCCAGAGCCCCTCTGATTGGCTGTGGGAGGCAGCAAGCATTGAGCAATCACAGAGTCCCATGAGACTAGTGGGGCCTGCTTGTGCTTCTCATTGGCCAGGGATACATCCATCAGATACTGCTGAGCTGCTCGCCCCTCCCAACACTGGCACAATTCAAGAGTTCAACCATGTTAAGACGCCGAGATGTCTGCTTCCTCTTCCCCTCTCTACATTTTCCCTGCAAAACCCAACTGCCACAGCACTAACAATAACAACAATGATAATGACATTGTCATTTTTGTTTCTTGTTATTGTTTTTATCATTTATTGTTATTGTTTTTAGTATCATTTTTGGTATTGTTTTCGATATTGATATTGATATCAGTATCAGTATTGATATCAGTATTGTTACCATTATCGGTATTCTCATTTGTCATTTTGGTATTCTCGGTTGTCGTTTTTGTTATCATTGTTGTTATTCTCGGTTGTCGTTTTCATTATTGCAATAACGAAAACAACAATTTTTGTTATTGTAATAATGAAAACAACATGCACACCCCTACTTCCAACCCTTTTTAGGAATATATGAAAATTCCATGCGAGGCTGGAAGGGTGGGTGTTGTGAGAATGTTAGGAACTATCTCAAAGAACCTTGCTTACAAGGCAGCAACCTTCTGTTCTTCTTTGAGTGGCTCCTCACAGGTCATTTTTACATGACTCCGCCAGGTGAGGAGTCCATGGGCATGCCGGTGCATGGGTTGGGCATGCACATGGCCGCACACGCATCCCCACTCACCCCCCACTCATTCATACCCACAGAGCAACCACCGTTTCCCCCGGTTGCTCCATGCATGGGGACAAGTGGGGAATGAGTGGGGATGTGTGTTAGGAGGGCACACACGCACGCACCCCCACTCACCATGGGCATGTGCACCGTGTCATTCACACAGGACTCCCCCACCCATGAACACACAGAAATCTTCATGTTCATGGGTGGGAGAGGCCCGTGTAAAAAAGGCCACATTCTCACAACTGTCTTACTTATACTACCTTAGGTAGGAATTTAGGATGTAAAGCAATATATATTCTATCTTGGAAAATCTGAAAATATGGTTCTGAGATTATTATGGCTGCTATTTCACTAACTCTTCTTAATGAAGTTATTGCTAACAGGAATACTGTCTTTAAACCCCCACCCCATAACCAGTTCATTTGTGCCCCCCCCCATGTAATGAATTCACGCTGCCCCGGGGACACAAATTAAATTATTATGGGTGGGGGGCAGTTTGAATTCATTATATGGGGGTGGGGGTGCAAATGAACTGGTCATGGGGTGGGGGCAGCGTGAACTGATTATGGGGGCACAACTGAACTGGCTGGTTATATATATATATGTCTCTTTTCATGGCATAATGTACTTAATAGGCTAGATGCATTTTGGGTGTCTTGTGTGTTTGATGGCAGCACCTCTGGACCGGTCGCACCACATGCATGCATAAGACACAGGCGACACTGGCAGTAAAAGCAACAGGTCCTGGAGGCCAGGATGGCAAAGCTCACCCTCCTCCCCCAGTAAGGCAGTGGACGCAGTCAGTCACTCTGTGCCTTACTCACTGCCTTCTGGGCTGCCCCTGCAATGAAACCACTCCTGGGGAGTGGTGGTAGATGCTCGGCTGGGGAGGTGGGGCAGGGGGGAAGCATTGGGAGGCCATGCTTGTCAATGGCTGCTCAGAGGGATGGAGAATGGGAATCCTTCCTATCCAGAGGGAGTAAATTTTATGTAAATTTATACAGTTGCATAATTTGGTGGGGCCCCGCACCAAGACTTTGCACATGGCCTCACAAACCCTGGGGCCAGCCCTGCACACAGCATACTGTGTTTACACAGCCAGTGCACGAGTCATTTCAAAACATCAAAAATTGACTTCTGTTGTGTATAGGAAAGAAAAATCAATGGGAGGACCTTAAGTACACATTACAAGACAGCTGCAGAGAGCATAAAGCTAAGTCCCTCAGTGCTTGAAACAGTGGGATTCTCCTTGAGTGACCTGTCTGGTTATAGAATATTTATGTTTGACATTCACTGATACTTGACTTTGCTCTGGTTGCAGGTATTTTAAAAATGTATATCACTGATGGTTATCTTATAAAAAAACCTGAAAATGTACAAAAAAACATCTTTTGTTCCACGGCTGTGGGGGAGAAGCGAACATCTCTGCATCCCTTGTAATAAAGATAGTGTTGTGTTGAGAGCAGATCCCCACTGCCACCACTGTCACATAGGGTGTTTTTAGACAGAGTTCACCCACTTCCAGCCCCGCCTGGGTCTGCTTTATATGGAGCCAGCAGGTTCCTATGGCCCCAGTCCACCCACCTAATCTCTCTCTCTCTCTCTCACACACACACACACACACACACACACACACACACACACACACACACACACAAAA
>QEPC01006442.1:2840847-2857757 GCA_003113815.1 Sphenodon punctatus | reverse complement strand
TTTTTTTAACAAAAATCCAGGCTGGGCAGGGTGGGTGGGGGGTGTCCCCCCTTCCACCCGCGCAGCCTGGGAGGGGGAGGGGGGAGGAATTCTGGAATTGTATTCCATTGATTTCAATGGGGACACAGTGCCCCATTGAAATCAATGAAATAAAACCGGTACCGGATACCGGATTTAATCCGAGAATCCGGTTCTTTGAGAACCGGAAACCGGTAAATTCGGTAATTGCCCCGGGGTCCCACCCCTAGTCCCTACTACTGAAGGTGGGGGGGAAGGAAGAAACAAATAGGAATAAGGGGCACCAATTACTACAACACACAACAAGACCAATAAGCAATGCCACACTCACTCACTTGCACTCACCACACGCTCTCCAGGGAAGGGTAACGAACCAGACACAGACAAGGATTAGTTCACTCTCTCTCAGGCAATACCAGAATCCAATTTTCAAGGGGCCAGCTTCTCAGAACTGATTACCGGCAAGGGCTCTCAGCCCTGCCGGTGGTTAATATAGGCCAGTCAATTAGCAAGCCATAGTATCCTGGGCAGAGTCCCCGCCCATCTCTGACCCGGGAGCTTTCGCCAAAATGTGCTACAGCTGGGCAGGACTTCCCCCCCTCTCCCCTGTTGCCTGGCAACCCGCACCACACTGCCCACAGCCGCCCAAGACGGGCGGTTCCTTACAAGCCCACTCCATTGATGGTGCTCCACTTCCACATGAGCCTGCTCTACTTCCACATCTGGTGAGCTGCTTTCAGACAGATGAGCCAGCCTGGCTGGTGTGCGCCCCCCCGGCCCCTGGAGTTTCCGTCCATCTGTTTACACCCATATTGGGCACACACAGCTGATGCTGGATCCAAGGAAGTAGGATGCAAAATGGTGGTGTAGTCGCCCTTCTGAATGTGGCCTGTATTTTATGCCAGTACAGGGTGTCTTTAGATATAATGTCAATGGGTGTCTGAATGTGTGTTTTGACCTTGATATGAACACTGGTATGGCCCTCTGTTCACCATATAGCACTGCTTAGGCACATAGCCCATCTTGCAGCAAATCGTTGTTTTGCTTGCCATCCAATCTCAGCACACAAGCGCTGCCACCTCGTTCCCCGTGTTATACCTACTAACACGCCATGTACCATCATTAGCCACAGCGTTAGCCACATGTTCAGTCAGAATACACAAATTGTCCTTGTGATGCAATGGTGTTCACATTGTGTGTTCAACGGGTGGCCAAATTGCTGTTGGGATTGTTATGGTACTTACACATAATGGTCAAACATGTGCTTAGGGGGTTTGACACCAGATATTTTTTATGTCTAAAGATGCCCACACACTCATGCTGTTATTTCAAGTTTATTCATGAGCTCCATGTATTAAGACCTCCTGAACAGAAAGGTCCTGTGTTGTCAAACATTTTGCACACAACTAGATTCAGTCCTGCACACAGCACTAATTCATAGTCCATGATATGTCTGTGCCTTAATTCATTCTGATGGGCTAGATTGTAGTAGCTGTCACTACAATACTTGGCAATGGGAGTTAAGCTAATAGTCTGCTACACTTTTCAAGCACTGCTCATACTCTAGGTGTTAACGAGATGATAGGTCCTGGGAGTACAGGTTCGGTTTCTGCAATCCCCATTCACATGTTTAGCATGTAGAGCCGAATAAACAGGAGGCAGCCCCCTGCATGTATTTCTCGTGTGTTTGGGCAGCCTCCCACTCAGCCCCTGCTCACAGGTTTAGCATGGTGTGCCTGATACACAAGCAGGTGTCCTTTCCTTCTGAGCTCTGTCCACCAATGCTACTTGCCCCCCGCACACACACGAAGAGTACGCCACCCCCTATGATGATTTGCAGCCACAGCAAACCATGGGAAGAAGCCACCCCAGCTGTTTAGTTCTTCTGGGCTATGACTCCAGGAGGTGTTCCCTGCCCATCCACAGAGGTTCATTCCTGGGTTTATACTGGCCAGCTCTCGGCAGCTGGAAGTAAGCTTTTGCTGTGCACAGAATGATGGGTTTATTCAGCAAATCACACACTTTATTGAGCACCTATAGTGAAAATTGAAAGTAAAAGTAAACATTGAAAGTGAAAGCAATCAGTCTTTGCATGTTGTCACCACTGGGTTTCTCGCATTCATGGCTCACAGAGGTGGTGTTGGAAATCCCTCTGTTTGCATAAAAGACCCCAGTCAAACATGCTCCTCTTGTACCCCCTCTCTATCATCTTCTGCATTACCATACAGTTGGGGTGGAAAACATACCCGCTCATGAGGGCACTCTGCACTTCTCCAAGTGTCCAAACTTTATATAGGACAACAAGCTCTCCTTCAGCCGGTTCACATTTCCTGTACCCCAAGCCACTTATGTCCCTGAAGAGATTCATCTCTGCCATGCAATCGAGGCATTCCCAGTGGCCCATGGATATTGCTTGCTGTCATCAATGAGGAAAAAACAGCAGTGAAGGTCCCGCCTCTGTTAGTGACTGCCCTATGTCTGGCAGTGAACAAATGTCCATAAAAGTGACAATCTTATTTTTAGCTCACTCTTTCATCTCATCCAACATCCATGGCTCCAACTCTTCCATTCTGCTGAACTTGGAACTGTAGCAGGGTTGCACAGTGTCTGTACTCCATCATGCATACATATAACCCCATTGTGTGCTTGTGCCACTCTGAGTGCTTAGACTGCCTTGGAAGATGGGTATGACAGTTTTCTCTGTACATCAAGCCTCACCCAAATGTCAGCATAGGCCAGCAATCACCCCACAATTTCCCTGGGCCCTGTATCCCAGGTGGCAACAGCAGCAACAGATAAAAGCCAAAGCTGTTGAGATTTCCCAGGCAAACAATCTGCACAATAGTTCTCTATGGTGTTACGACCCCTCATACTCGTTGCAAGCAAAAACCATTACTTTCAAAAGGTAAGAAAATATAGGGAGTAGCTTTTAACCAATGGGCACTTCTGGTCCCACTTACATTCCACACACAGTGACCTTCACTGCCTTACAGATCCCTCCACCTGCCCATTTTTTTAATCATTCAGTGGTTTCCCCCATCCCAATTTAAAAATTCCATTCTTCTGTGGTGCTAACATATGTAACAATTTTAAATGAGTTGGGTATGCACTGATGTGCTCGTGAAAGAAATGTCTGTGCCATTTTTATTTATTTATTTCAATCTTTATCCTGCCCTTCCCTCAAAAAGTTCAGGGTGGCATACAAAATAAAAACACATAAAAAACAGAAACAGTCACAATCCCCCACAAAACCTACCCAATACTACCTCCCCATTCGCACCTATACCCAAAACCCACTTGCCAACCCACCCCCACCTAAAAAACGTATCCACCAAACTATCCATCAAAATCCACCTAAATTCCCTATCCCCACTTGCCAAATGCTTTTCCAAATAGAAAAGTCTTACACCCCCTCTGAAAGACACTCAGACCCAGGCTCAACCAAACCTTCAGGGGGAGGGAGTTCCATAGCAGCAGTTGGGCAGCAACCGAGAACGCCTCCCTGAGAGCTTTGGTCGAATGGACAAAACTAATATATGGTACCTGCAGGAAGCTGCTCCCAGCTGATTGCAGGGGTCACATTGGCACATGGAAGGCCAGGTGGTCTTTCAGATATGTGGGGCCCAGACCATTTAGGACTTCAAAGGTCAAAACATGGGGGAGTGGTATGTTTTTATAATTTTATGGTTTTATAATTGTTTTTATGTTGTTGTAAGCTGCCTGTGGCAGGAGAGGTGGGATATTAAGTTTTTTAATAAATACATTAAATAAATAAAACCACCACCTTGAATTGTGCCCAGAAAGCTATAAAGGAGCGAGTGCAGACTTCGGAGCACCAGTGTAATGTGCGCCCAGTGTCTCGTCCCTGAAAGAAGCCAAGCCACTGCATTCTGCACCAGCTGCAGCTTCTAAACAGTCATCAATGGCAGCCCCATGTAGAGTGTTTAATAACCACCTGGATTGGCAGTTTTGGTGCAGCAATACACACATACCCAGCATAAGTTTTGAAAAATGTTTTCAACCAATAGCCGGCCTGTAACCAATCAAAGCCAATAGCATCTCACACTCACTGTTTAGCCAATCCTAACTAGACCGTTGCTGGCAGGGATAGTCAACGCCTCCCTTGGGGAGGGCTGGGTGCCGGGCTGTCTCAAGGAGGTGACGGTGGTGCGGCCCCTGCTCAAGAAACCATCTTTGGATGTTGATGCCCTTGCCAGTTATCATCCAGTCTCTAACCTTCCCTTTTTAGGGAAGGTTAATGAACGAGTGGTGGCTCAGCCACTTCAGGAGCATTTCAACCGGGTTAACCTTCTTGATCCCTCACAGTTGAGCTTTCGTCTGGATTATGGCATGGAGACTGCGCTTGTGGCCTTGGCCGATGACCTCTCCCATGAGTTGGACTGGGGTCGTTTGACCTTGTTGATCCGGTTAGATCTCTCGGCTGCATTTGATACCGTTGATCATAAGTTGCTGGTGACTCGGCTGAAGGACCAAGCAGGGATTGTCAGGACTGTTCTTGAATGGTTCCGCTCTTTCCTGGCTGGGAGAACCCAGCAGGTGGTGCTGGGGGAGTTTTTATCTTCCCCCTGGGGCCTCACGTGTGGAGTACTGCAGGGTTCCATCTTATCCCCTCTCTTGTTCAATGTGTACATGCAGCCTCTGGGAGAGGTTGTTAGGGAGTATGGAGTGAGGTGTCATCAATATGCTGATGACACCCAGCTATCCCATTTTCCTCTGACTCAGGCCCGGCAGTCTCGGTGCTTACCCAGTGTTTTTCTGCTGTGGGGGATTGGATGAGGACAAGCCACCTGAGGCTGAATCCTGACAAGATGGAGGTGATGGTTGGGAAGACTGAAGGATTGGTGGCCCCCATCATTGATGGGGTCTGTCCTCCCCTGGTTTCTCAGGTCTGGAGGTGCTCCTGGATCCACAGCTCTGACTGGATGCCCAGGTGGCAGCAATTATATCTGGTGCGTCGGCTTAGGCTGTATGTCTTGGACTCTGATCTGGCTACAGTCATCCATGCTTTTATTACCTTGAGACTGGATTACTGCAACACTCTCTATGAGGGGCTACCCTTGGTGCTGGTTTGGAAGCTGAAGCTGGTGCAGAATGTGGTGGCCCGTCTCCTGACTGGGACGGGCTGATGCGAGCATATTACACTGGTGCTTCACTCTTTGCACTGGCTGCCAGTAGGTTTCCGGGCCCAATTCAAGGTGTTGGTGTTGACCTTTAAAGCCCTAAAAGGCTTGGGCCCCACCTATCTGCAGGACTGCCTCACCCTCCGGGTCCTGGATCGACCCCTGCAGTTGGCTGGGGGCGTGCTCCTTGAGGTTCCCCAGCTGTCTAGTATGAGGAGGGTATTCTCCATGGCTGTACCATGGCTATGGAACTCCCTCCTGTCGGAGATCCGGAGAGCTTCTGGCCTCCCCTCTTTTCACAGACAATGTAAGACCTGGCTGTTCCACGAGGCCTTTCCTGAGGGAGATGGGGTGGGTGAGTTGGGTTAGGCTAGGGGGGAATGGGATTTTTATATTGTTTTTAATTGTAATCATTATTGTTTATTTTAATGTTTAAAATGTTTTCAAGATGTTGTGAGCTGCCCCGAGATGCCTGAGGAAGGAGGGGGAAGCATATAAATTTTACTATAAATAAATGTCCATGTAGTTAGTTCAGACCCTGAAATGGCAGGACCACTGAATCAGGGGCATAGCTAGGCTGGAATGGAGTGGAGTCGCAGTGGTGGAACCTGGTGCAGTGGATGTAGGGGGGATCATCTGACTCCTCTCCCAGTAGAAGGGAGATGCAGCTGAACCACCTGTCCCTATTGTAGCTACCTATGCTCTTGCACTGAATGCTGCCTCTTTAGTGAACTAGCTCAGCTACTGATTTAGACATTCACTGCTCCCTGCTGCAGCAATTAAGAATGAGTTGCTGGCCAGGTAGGATGCAGCTGTAAAGACTGAACCAGGAGCTCTGTTAGGGTGTCATTACCAGAGAGCTGTAATTAATAGGGATGTGTTAAGAGAACGAGGTTCGGATGTTCGGCCGTTCGGTTCGGGAACTCAGTTCGGGTTCGGTCATTCGGTTCGGGAACCGAGTTTGGGTTCGGTTGGGCGAAGTTCGGTTCAGCGAAACATTCGGAAATCGATATCGGTACTGATATCTATACCAATTTCAAAGATTTTATTTTCAGTATCAGTATCGTTTGGCCCTGAGACACTTAAGTTTGTTATTTTTATATTGTTAACGTTTGTTTTAAAAAAAGTTATTGTAAAAGTTATATCTGTTACCAGCTCAGTTTGACCTGTCCAATCTTTTACCCCTCTGTGCTGCTTCTGGCAGGTGGCAGAATCTCATTGTATGTTTGTTTCTATATACAGCTTGTCAGATCCCTACCTGACAGCAGCAGCACATGTAGCGTATTAGCACCAAGATGTGCCAGCAGGGTCCCAACTTGTAGACAGCACCCCAGGAGGACTGCTGGGGATCACATCAATAATGGGGGATATTGGTGGCCCTGGAGGAACATCATGTCTTCAAAAATCAGGCCTGTGGAGTTTGGGGTGTGGTGATGGGCTCTAGCTGCTGCTGCCACTCCACAGGCACATCCCCTACCACCTTTGCCATGTGCTCCATTGCCCGCCTTACGGGCAGCAGACCGGCCTCTCCTACTTCCCTTCTTGAAGTCTTAACAACCCAAAGAATGCACACAAAGATTTTATATATTTTTTAATTCAATTTTTAAATCTAATATTATATAAATCTACACTAAATCTTACTGCTATTAACTATTCTAAAACCTATAGAACTAAATGGAGTATCTAATAACACAAAGGCCTAGTCCTACAAACACACTATAAAACTGAATCTCTATCTTTCTCTATAACTAAGGTAACTCCTATATCTAATCTATCCATCTATCTATACAGGAATGGGGGGGCGGGGAATGCAGACAGCTCACAACAAACAACACAGGGAGGGGTGAAAACTGAAATGAAAGCTAAATCAATCTAATGCTATGCTAGATAAATCCAAAAACAGGGGAAGGGAATCAGGGATGGAATATGTAGTGGGAGGATTCAATGGAGGGTAGGGAGAAAGAACACAAGGATGGGTAAAAAATAAAAACACCTAAATCTAATCTAATCTAATCTAAATAAATGATACTAGGGAGGTAAATGTGTGGGATGGGTGAAATAGGAGGAAGATGGCAATGGATTGGGAGGAACACAAATTGCTGGGAGAGGGAGACTTCTGAAAACGCCTGCTGACAGGATCAGTGGCTAGCTCAGAAGGTGTTGGAAGGGGGGAGGGTAATGACTTTTGTTACTGACTGTGCCCGCCTTACCACAAGCCCCATTGGCTCTGTGCAGCCTAGCTCCCCCTTCCCCCATATCGAATCGCTGACTGCAAAGCCAGTGGTCTGAGAAGAAAAGGTATGGTGATTGGACAGGCTGGCTGCTACTCCAACCTCTCCACCCCTGGTGCCAGGAAGTCTGCTCCTCAGCTGCTTCCCACTCCCTGGGCCTTCCAGTCACGTTCTTCCCGCCCGAACTCATCCGAACTCACCTGAACAGTACCAAACTGTTCAGTCATTTTTGAGTTTGGATCGAGTTCGGTTCAGTTGTCCGAAGAGACCGAGTTCGGTCCGAACTGAGTTCGCACATCCCTAATAATTAACATGTTCTGCCTGGAAACAGATTCAAACTCCAGCTTAGGATAACTGGTAAAATATGACTCAGATTAGGAAGAAAGGAAAGGAGCTAATTTCAAAAATATTATATCCTCCCTTCCTGGGAATGTGGAAGGAACTTGCTGTCAGAGGCTGCTATGAGTGGGCCAGAAGCTTTGCTAAAGGGCTACGGATTCCAATATGAATTGTGACTAGAGATGAATGGGCAACCTGAAGTTATTGTAGAGCCCAGAATAACTGTGGGGATAAGTTGAAGGAGGGTGGGGAATTGCCTCGATCTGGTCTGTAAAGTGTGGCAGTGTGATCACACCCTAGAAGCTTCAATAGTGCCAATGAAAGATTTCAAGTTTTTGAAAGCTGTGAGGGTTTGTTTGTTTTTTAATTGTCAGCTTTTTAGCCAGCTATAGTCCTTAAAAGGCTCCCAACTGTATTGCAGTAGGGTTGTGCACAAATAGCTTTCTGCTGTTAACACTCATTTTGCAGCTTGCCTGAGAGTGCTCTTCATTTGGAGTGGAAGGGCTTTTAACCTATCAAATGTTACACCGTACATTTTCCCACTAATGATCTGGGATGTGTTGTACTGAATTCCCAATAACAGGCTTCACATTTTTTATAATCCATGACATTTCACTTTTACTAATTCACAATTTCTTCACCTTTCTCACCGCCCTTGATGGACTTATAACATTTAACATGCCTCTCCTGCGACTCCTAAGAAAACAAAAAGTCAGTCCTCCTTGTTCTGCTGATAAAGTATTTCAGTCAACTAAGGAACATATTCAGGAGGTGACAGGTAGCCATCCCCTTGGAAGAGCACTCAGGGGCTTGGGAGATTTGTGTCTTTCTCCCGATAGCCTTATTATTTATCCCATTCATGGCAATCATTCACCAGGAAGGAAAGCCCGATGAAAGCTATAGCAAACAGCAGGTTTAACCCTAACCTTTTGCCAAGAAAAAATGACACCCAAGTAGCCACACAATCTATGCCCTGCACACACACATTATAGAGTCTGTTTTATGAGACATGCCTGTTCCACACATGAACAAACAACAAACACTACTAGTTTTTCTTTTCAAAAACATTATTGTTTATTCAAACTACAGAATATGATTTTTATGAACTTTATCTATCTAACCAAATCCAAAACTTGAAGTAAAGAAAACATTGAAAACATTGTAAAACCCTGAAAACATACACCCTGAAATAATGTAAAAAAATGAATATATATTCTTACAGCAAAATGCAAACAGTCCAACAGATGGCCCTACAAACATTCCTCACAACTCACCAAGAAGTTGAGGTGCCTCTTGCATAAAAATTTGCCACATTCTTCAGATTTTCAATACATTTTATGTCTGCTGTTCCAGGGCAGAAGTAGCACTGTCCAACAGAGGCCCTGCCTGTTGTTCTTGAGCAGCTCGAGTACTGTAGCCAAGCATGGTCAATGCTTGTTTGGCATGCAAAGACAGATGCTGGGGATTTAGCAGTCTTTGCCTAATAAGTTCCTCAATAAGCTGTTCCCCCAGCTGGCAAAGGAACAAGCACCGTCTCACTTTTGCCTGTGCCATGTTTCAGTTTGGATTGTGCATAATCCACAGTATAAAACTTGCAATTCCAGCCACATCTAACGTGACCACCTACAGGTTTTTCTTTTAGAACTATAGATGGTGGCTAGATGATCTAAATTGTCCACTGCACTTTTGGTAGTTTTGTAGTGCAGAATTGAGTGAGGCTTCCTCTGCTCTCCTTCCACTACCATGTCATGGTGCATCGTGGAGAGGAGGATTACAGCTTTCCCCTTCTTTGGCACATATGAAACTAATGTGTATTTTCCATCAAATCCAAAGATGGATGACAGAGGTTCTCTACGGGGATGTGGCTGCATCTCTGCTGCTATGTCTGGCTTGTTCTGACGAATTGTCCCCACATAGGGCAAGTCATTTCCCAAAAGTGTGGCTGCAAGTTCAGGGCTACTGAAAAGGTTGTCCACACCATATTTCTTCCTGTGTCATAGTAGGGCCCAACAAGCCTTTCTATAACACAGGTACCTACCTTCCCTTCCCTTCCCGTGGTGCCCCTGGTTATTTGCCAAGATAAATGTTCTCTGCGAGTGGGTATGATGTTTGAGCATCACAGCACCACCATATTTTGGTGTTGTATTTGCTTGGTTTGCTATACTGGCGGAAAAGACAGTGTCCTCTGAACCCCCCTCAACTGTTCATCCACAGTGAGGTCGGTGCCTGGTACATAACACTTCTGCAGTTGCTGCTCAAACAAAGCCCAGATGTCTATAAAGGCAGCCATTTTATCAGTTGACCTTATTTCCTCTCATGGCTTTATTATCAAATCTTATGTATCATGTTATTACACAAAACCTATCTAGACTCATGGTCCCTCTGAAAAAGGGATGCCCTCAGCGTGTGCTCCACATTTCCTGTAGTGCTTCGTGGATTTGCATGAAACACCCCACTCAGAATTAGGAGCCCAAGATAAGCTTTTAGCTCCATTATGTCAAGGAGCTCCCCCTCTTTATTTCGACCCAGGTTGAGCTCATTCCATCGCTGGAATACTCTCTGGGCCTCTCTATTGGTTTTCCCAACTATCAGTAACAGTACAGCTTCATTGAGAAAAATGAGGAAAGTATCTATTATACTTTCTTTGAGTGGGTCCTGCACTGGCCCTGACTGCTCCCTAATTATGTCTGCATTGGAGCAGTTGTTGGTGGGTGGCCCAAATCCTGCCATTCCTGCCTTTCATGTGAGCAGCAGACTCAGTGTCTCCCCCCCGCTCCCAGCAGCTGGCTGTTGTTCACCAGGCTCTGCAGGGTCATCGCTGTCGGTTGACTGTGGTTCATCTTGCTGAACAATGTCATCTGCCCGAGCTGTCAATGCTTTTCCCCGCCCATGGGCACAGGGTGCGGGGGGGCAAACCTCCTGGGAGTACCTCTGTGGCAGGCTGATTCTCTGCGGCAGGCTATTCTTCCTCAGAGGATCTGCTGACACTCTCGACAATTAACAAATTATCTTCGTTCTCCGAGTCACTCCTACTGCCAGGAATATATTCCCTGTGGCTGCCACCTGATGACTCTCCGCCAGTGGATTCCTCACTGTCCGAGTGCTGCATCAGCAGCCTCGAAGTCTCCAAACCACTGATATGATTGTGCTGTCTTGCCATTCCAGAATGCAAAAATACAAACAAAAACAGCCTTGAATACTGGGGGTGTACACACAGCCAGGTGAAAGCCAAACCCTGACCTGCTGGATCAAACCACCCATCCTCAAGCAGATCCGAGATGAGGGGGACACTCAAATCCACTTTTTGCTGCTGCCTGAAGCTCTGCCCCTGGGAGATAGAGAGCCCTCTTCCTGGGGTCCCGTCCACTTTCTCCCACTGGGTTCCATTTGGTCCAAATTCTCCATAGCAGTGTAAATTTCCCTGCCAGCCAGCAGTGCAAACTCTTCCTGCCAGCCCCCCAGTGCCTCCACTCACCCCTGCCATCCCTCATTCCCCTCCTGCCAGCCCCCAGCCAGTGCCCACACCACACCAAATCTCCAGGTAGGGAGAATGGCCAATCTGCCCCTGGACATGATGATGTGGGGGAAGATCAAATATTTACCGTGGAAGGTTGTTCCATTGCTGCGCTGCAAGGTGATATGTTGGTGTATAGATGGCTGGATGCCTGCCTACAGCAAGGTGGTGTTCTCCGGGAGAATCTGTGTCTTGTAGTGCTGACTTTCTGCACCCTGTACTCTAATTTTATAGCAAGTTAAATTTCAGTTTCCTGGTTCTCACCTGATAGGGGCTCAAAAGGTGTTTGGTTTCATTTCTCTGGCCAGTTTGTGGGGACAATGAAGGCCCTTTTGGCTGGCTGGAGAAAGGAAACCTCTATAGAACATAATAGACATCCCTTATTTACATAACAGAGATCTCCTTGACTTTTGAGAGAAGTTTGGGGTCCTGGTATATTCTGGTAACTGGGGATATGCCAGGGTTCTACCTCACAGTCCCCCACTTCACCATTCATCTGGTGACTGGCCAAGACCATTTCTGAAGAGGTTGATTCTTTATTCACACAGATGCTAGCTGCAGTCTTCTCCCAGTCACTCTTTATGTGCCAAGCTTTACTTCAGAAAAGAAAGTCTGTTAGTTCTCGGAGTGCCCTGAGTTTGGGGGCCTGGTACACTTGCTCCCCCATATTTCCCCTCCCCGCCAACCTGGATATCCCTTATTCTAATAACAGCTTCATAGAACATGATGGATGTCCTTTATTTCAGTATCTCTCAGCTCTGTAGTGTCTCTCTTATTTTAAAAATGTTGATCTTAACAACCTTTGTTCCATCTTTTGTCTTCATAAAGGTAAAATCCATTGGTGAAATCATTTTGGATGAAGCCACAAGAGTTGCTGGGGCCCAATCCCTGCATGCTCCCATGGTGGGCAATTCAATTCAATTTCATTTTATTGTTTAACAATAAGTCATAACATATCAAGCCACATAGCACAAAACATTATAGTAATACACAAACTAACGAAAACAGCAAAACAACTTAAAATAACAAAATACCAAACACCCATTTCCAAATAGTAAAATCCCAAGATCCTGTTAGTCCATAAGTAAATCCAATATTCACAGTTACTGTTAAGAAAACTACCAATTATCATCATCATAACAAAAACATAGTAACAATAAAAACCATTTAGCAAATATTTCCTCACTCCTACACCCAAGAACCAAAATTATATACAGGATCACCCCAGACAACCCTTTCAACTCCCCTTTTTGAACCTAGAACCACCACCTGCCTGCCTTTGTCTTAGATGGTCAGTCAGATTTGCAAAAATTGCAACCTCTTTTGTTAAATCAGATGCTACAGAATCTAAACATAATCTGTAGCATTTAGCCACTGAGTTCTTCTTCACTAATTCTAATAAACGAGTCAACACCTTAGTCCTTAGAGAGTTTAACATGGGGCATTCAAAGAGAAGATGATTATTCGTATCTACCGCATTTGATACACAAAAGCGGCATACTCTGGCTTCCCGTGGAACCCACTGACAACGGCCCTCTAAGATCGCCGAGGGATAAACACCACCGCGTAGTCTAGTAAAACACCCTTCGGGTACCAAAATTTGGTCTACCACCAAATAAGAGGAATTCCTAAGGGGAGCACCCAGAGGGAGATAGTCCCTGGCAAACTGTTGAATCTTAAGTTGGGCTGAATCCATCTGGCATTGCTGGTCCTCAAGGTGTTGTTTAACTTGATACCATGCTGCCTTAAATCCCACACCAACCAATCTCTGGGGGTCAAAACCCAATTTCCTAATTAACTCCTGCACCTGTCCTATCCAAGGGTCCAAAAGCCCCCAATACCTACCCAACCTTAACAAAGATTTATCCTCCAGGGGTAGAAAAACAATCCTCAACCAGTATCTGATAATTGATTGGAGGGGCAGAAGGCATATGGGCCAGCATCCAAGTTCAAGTCTCAGCAATATTTGGGGGGTACTTTTCGGAAGCCCCAAAATTGCCCGCATAAAAGCATTCTGAACCGGCTCCAGATTATCAGTAGATGTCAAACCCCACGCAGGAAAGGCATAAAAGAGCTGTGGTAACACTTTAGCCTGAAACAAATGGATAGCGGGAAGCACCATCCTGCCTCCCTTTCCAAAATAAAATTTCAAGATGGTCCTCACTGTCTGCGAAGCCTGGCTCATTGCCTCCACTCGATGTATCTGCTGAGACAGGGAGCTAGAGAAATTTACCCCCAGGTACCTAAATTGGGCCACCTGTGAAACTACCTCCAAACCAATTCTCCACTGATGAGTCTCTCTAATCTTCCTCTGCCTTATTATCATTACCTTTGTTTTACTATAATTGACAACCAAGCCTTCTCTCAGAGCGTAGTCCCCCATAGCTTGCATAGATCTCCTCAGGCCAATTAAAGACTGCGATAAGAGGACCACATCATCCGCATAAGAGGGAACCGATCTTCCTGTCATGGCGGGCAAGGCGGGCTGAGGCACTGGGCATATGAGCGGACATCTGTCCCTGCCCGGCCTACCTTTCTCAGCCTGATCAAATTCCTACCCCAGCCATGATGTAGTGGCAAGCAACGGGCAATGGTGCCTGCTGCTCAAAGTCCTGCCACAGAGTTTGCCTCTGAGGGGTCCTAGCACAAGAGCAGCCACAGGGCCTGCCTTAGGATTTGCAGGGCCCAGGGTGAAGATAAAATATGGGGGGGGGGCTAGTCATCCCTCCCCTTTGAGGGCAACCTCTGATGTGCCCTGAAGGTGGTCATGTTTGGGGCCCCACTGAGAGGGAGTGGTGCCCCCACAACCTGTCCTGGTGAAAATAGAGGCCACTGCAGGGCCCTCAGAAAGAGTAGGGTCTGGGGTGACCACCCCAGGTCACCCTGTGGTAAGGCCAGCCCTGAACAACCACTCCTTGGGCAGTCTTACCTCCATATGGGTTAAAACTGTTACATGATACAGCCTCAGATTTTTTCTGAGGATGCAGCGTGTAGCAGCCATCTGCTCACCTTGCCACACAGTGGAGGGAACATCTGGTGGGCAGTGGGCGCACAAGCCACTGCGTCATGTGGCTGCCCAAAGTGGGTTAAGGCTGCCCAAGGAGTGGTAGCCTTTCCAGGATGTCAAGGAGCGTACTAGGGTGAAATGGACCCCTGGCCAATAAGTCAAGATGACCCCCCCTCTTTGTGTCCTGCCGACAGGCCTAGGGGTGCTGCCCAGCTTGACGGACCTGGGGGTGCTGCTATCAAACACAGAAGACACTCAAAATGCAGCCAGACTATTAAGCGCATTATGCCATGAAAAGAGACATATATAACCAGTTCAGTTGTGCCACCATAATCAATTCACACTGCCCCCACCCCATAACCAGTTCATTTGCACCCCCGGGACAGTGTGAATTGATTGTGTGTGTGTGTGTGTGTGTGCAACTGAACTGGTTATGGGGTGCAGGTTTAAAGACAGTATTCCTGTTAGCAATAACTTCATTAAGAAGAGTTTGTGAAATAGCAGCCATAATAAACTCAGAACCATATTGCAGATTTTCCAAGATAGAATAGATATTGGTTTACATCCTAAATTTCTACCCAAGATAGTGTAAGTAAGACAGTTGTGACAATGTAGCCCTTTTTACATGGGCCTCTCCCACCCATGAACTTGCAGATTTCTGCAGGAGCCGCGTGTGAATGACGTGGCGTGCGCGCCCGCTGTGACTGGGGGTCTGCGCATGCACCTGCCTTACACACATCCCCACTCACCCCCCACTCGCCCACACTTGGTGGTTGCTCCATGGGTGCAGATGAGTGGGGGGTAAGTGTGGATGCATGTGCAGCTGTGTGCATGCCCCGCCCACGCACCAGCATACCCATAGATCCCCCACCCAGCGGAGCTGTGTAAACAGGACCTGTGAGGAGTCATTTGAAGAAGAACAGAAGGTTGCTGCCTTGTAAACAAGGTTCTTGAGATGGTTTAGAACATTCTCACAACACCCACCCTTCCAGCCCCGCATGGAATTTTCTTATATTCCTAGAAAAGGTTGAAAGGAACTGTCATTCTGAGGGAGAGAGTGCTTTTTATACTAGAGGAGCTCGAGACCATCATGTGGACTATTTGAATATGAGCATGCACAACCCAGTTGTGGGAATGTTAGGAGCCATCTTAAAGAAACTTCTTTACAAGGCAACAACCTTCTGATCACTCACAGGGAGTTGTTTGTAAACAAACAGCCTTATCTCCCAGTCTGATTGGTGTCCTGGTGTCCCGTAGCTGCTACAGCACTACTAGCAGGCAGAGGCAGGTGAAGGATGGGGACCCCCTGCACCTGGACCTCCTCCAGCCCAACCCAGCCCAGGTGTGGGTCTGCCCCCACAGGGCCAAGCAGTGGCCCCCTGGTGCTTAGAGGCCCCCGGCTTTATGCTGGGTTCGCTTAGTGGACGCTATACCGCTGAGGATGTCTTGTGTGGCTGCATTGTCTTTCTCCTGTGTTTATTTCCAGTATGATATTTCTGTAACTACCTTCCCTTAACCTTGACTCACAGACCTATGTCCCTGGAAATATTATAAACTAGATGAAGCTAAGAGCTATGTTAATTGGACCGAGAAATGCTGCTGTTATGAAATGTCACAAAGATGCCTGTTTGCAGTTGTTGCTTTAAAGAAAGACAAAAAACACACAGCCCAATAGGTTAGCTGCAGGCTTCCTGAGTAAGTGATTATAGGGGTAAGGAATGAAATAGCTTTAAATTAAGTTAGTGGAAAAGTGATGGCTGGGGCAAAAAATAATTGGTTGGAAAGTGATGTGAGTGGAATATAACTGTTAGGATTAAAGGGAAGTCAATTGTGCTGCTGGCAAACTACTATATAATATGTTCATAATAGATCAGTGTGACATATTGAATACTGAACAGTTCCCACATAGTTAGCATGTTTTTTTCCAGGTGTTCTTGTATTTCATTTGTGGTGCATTATCTAGTGTTGACTATGCAGCATTTATTAGTAAATCCAAACAAGCTGCAGATTTCTGAGGTCTGTTTATGAACCCAACATAGTCCAGTTCTAATTTAAAATATTTTTAATAACTTGTGGTTATTACTATAGTAGTGTAATTAGCTGCAATCTCATCTCATTCATATAAGTCTATCATGCTGAAGCCTGATGAGAAAATATATGGTTTTAATTATTGATTTGTGATTAAAAAAAAAAAAATCAAATTGGATTTTTGCCTTGTCACAGATCTGACCTGCGTTGAGTATTTCTAGGGCTGAGAGATTCTCCAGGTGAAAGCAGTATTGTCACAGACTTCATTGGAGATGGAATTTTTAATCTCCATGTCTGTTCAAATATTAGATTTGTAATAGACACAGTAAAAAAGGCACCATTTATTATTATTATTAACAAATATTTATATAGCACCAGCAGTGTACCTGGCACTTTACAAGCTAATAAAATAGACACGGTCCCTGCCCCTAGGGCTTACAATCTGAGAGACAGGAGCTGGGGGAGAGACAAGGGGTCTGATATTCATGAAGATGCGAGGTCTCAGGTACACGTACTTGGCTTGGTTATGATGAGAATGACAGCAGGCAGGTCCATGTGGCAAGGATAAGGGTAAACCGATCGTAGGTATAGGAATAGTGGCTCAGCAGGATAAAGAGTCAGACAGAGCAGAG
>QEPC01006442.1:2791607-2816480 GCA_003113815.1 Sphenodon punctatus | reverse complement strand
ATATATATATATATATATATATATATATATATAAATAGGGGGACAATCACATAAAAATAAAACAAAAATGTTTATTATACATGAATGATCAAGAACCACCAAATAATGTAATAAAGACTAATATTCTACAATGGTGCCATACGATCAAAAAGGGATGATCATATACATATCCAGTCAACAAGATCCTGGGTTATATTCTCATTTTGAAATGATCTTTTTCAGGAATCTTAGAATAGATACCATCAATGCATTCTCTTGATCTTCTACACACTAGTAATATACAGCATGTACAGAAATGAACAAGCTAGGTCTCCCCTACACAAAACAGTAACAATACAAGAACATGATCATGCATATAATCAATAAATTCACACTCCCCATTTATACATGCCTAACCTAATACAACTGCAATATATATAACAACTGAGATGAAGATCACTATATACCAAAGCAAGAACAATGTAGTATCAATATGCTGTTATCCAGTATCAAAACACCATGTGTCATAGCCCCTGCTAGTTAACAAAGCTGTATTTTGGAGTCTTACCCACAACCACATCTGTAGTCCAGGAAATGAGAGAAAATATGTATATAATCTCTCTAGAGCATATGTACCTGTATAAAAGATACAAGAGACTTCAATATCTCTGTGAATATATCACCATCCAGTATATTCTGGATCTTATATAGTTCATAAGCTCTCATGGTATTATGACCCATGTAGAGAATACAATAAACTTTAATGGAGTAATAATCATAACGTATCTGCCCCAGGAAATGCATAAATGATAACTCTTCACAAGAGGAATCACCTCTCACTAGTACCTCTTCACAAGAGGTATAAGTGATAACTCTTCACAAGAGGAATATGTATACCAATTTCCTCCTGTCAACAATTGTCATTATCTGGTGTACCCTGAATCATGTATCTCATAACCTCTCCTGGAAAGAATAATCCTGTATATACTTGAAATCAATTTGACTAATTTCTCTCACAAATCAAACAGTTGTAGGCCACTGAAAACACGAATCGTAAATACAAATAATCAATTGTAACTGTACAAGAATCCAGGTGGCTCTTAGCCCCACTCCACAAATGAGGAACTACTATTCAAATACAATCCATTGACTACTTTGCAGTCTTCACTCCATTGTCTAAGTGGCCCAGGTACTCCTATGCAATAAAAAAGCTGCTATGAACTTGTCAAACTACCATTATAATCTCTATTGCCTGCATATCAATTAACATTCACACTACTTCGATCACCTCAAAATAGATACAAACTTCTAAGATAAGATTCTCCAACAATCTTACCTTGTCTAGTACAAACAATAAGGCACAAGTTCCAGGAGAAAACATTTCCTCTAGCTGCTGATCCAACTACTGGGAATTTGACCAGCTTATATACACAATCATCTGACCTACTTAAATCCTAGTCCACCTGTATTCAATGGGGCTGAATGGAGGAAAGAGACCTGCTAAGTCTCAAAATATTAACCCTTTCATTGCATTGCCTAGTGGCTTCAAAAGACAAGAAATATTGGTGGCTTAGAAAGGGAGAATAATATTGTACGCCAAATTGAAAGCAGATATGTTGAATAAAACTCCAAAATACTTTCAGAATAATATATCTAATGACAATATCCCAGAACAGTGTTCTTATAAAAAACTGGACAATTCCATTTTATCATTGAGACCCTTGGGGGATACTGTATTGAGGGTGTGGATCCAAAAGCTTTCTCTTCTTAATAATGCAGAATGAATATCCAACACACCCCTAGAACTGACCTTAACCACTTCAGTGGGTGATTTCAGACGTGACAGGGGCCCTATTGGCCCCATCACGGAATCACCCAAATGATTCCCTGGTGGAATCAGACCAGCCCGTCAACAGACGAGCCGGTAGATCCCGTTGGGGAATCGGGGAGGGGGCGGGGCTGAATTGGCGCAACATGCGGCTGCACATCCCCGCCCCCCCACGCTTCCGAGGCCGCCCGCCCTCTGGGAGATGGGCAGGCACAGTGGCTAATGCGGCCACGGTGCCCGCCCGTCCCCCAGGATATTGTCCACGACCCAGAATTGGCGGCGAGCATGTCCGCTGATTCTGGGCCGTGGTCAGGGGCCAGACGAGACGTTACCACGCTCAAGCACGGTGAATCCCGCTGTGGTTGAGCATGCTAACGTCATGTCTGTTGGGGGCACAAAGTGATTCCCGCTGGGTGTTCACCCCCAGCGGGAATCACTTTGACCATGCTTTTGGAGATGTTCCCCGGACCATCCTCGAAACCGTGGTTATTTTGATCCCCACCAGTGGTTCACTGTGGTGAACATCTGGCGGGGATCAAACAGACGTTACAGGACCATTCCCCACCACAGGAGGTTGTCTGTGGTTGAGCGTGATCTCGTAACGTCTGAAAATACCCAATGACAAAAACCTTAAATTGAGTAGAACAATATCCTAGTGTTAAAAAATGTGCAGTTAAAGAGGCTTCTAAATTACCACCTTTGATTTCACTCTTATGCTCCAACACTCTAATTCTCAATTGATGTGAGGTTTGGCCTACATATCTTAAACCACAAGGACATGTGATGACATAAATGACATTAAATGAACTACAATTGGAGAAATGTCTCAAAGATATTTATACATTGTTCTCTGCATCCTGAAATTCCTTAATCTCCCAGGTTTGCTGACAACAATGACAATGACCACACTTGAAGTGTCCACATGTGGTAGGAGTACACTTCTTATTAACTTTGATATCAGAATGTACCATACGATCCCCAATATTTTGTGTCCTTCTAAAACCAATACATGGTGTTATATTGCAACTAGGCGTATCCTGGATTAAATGCCAATGTTTGTGAATAAGACGTTTAATAGCATAGGATAAGGGTGTATAGTCCATGGACCAAAACAGTCTATCCCATTCCTCCCTACCTCTATCCATTATCAAATCCATTCTTGAAATCATGGAAGATCTCCGTCTGGCTATATCTATAACGCTGTCAGGGAACCCTCTGGTTTTCAATTGGGCGGCCAAATGATTGGCAGCTTACTCATAATCCCTGGGACTGGAACTATTGCGTTTCAAACATAAAAATTGCCCATATGGTAAATTCCTCCTTAGATGACTGGGATGGAAACTATTATAATGTAAAAAGGAATTCTTGTCTGTGGGTTTGGAATAAGGAATCACCATCAACGAATCATCTTTGATCCGCACCGTAACATCTAAAAGAGGAAGTGATTCTCCATCTGCAACACATGTAAATTTGATATGTTCATTGACGGTATTGATCCATGTGAAAAAATTATTATAATCTACCCCTGGATTCAATACCACAAACACATCATCAATGTATCTACCATAATACTGCATAAATGAGTGGAAAGGATTCCTGTCTATATTTAAGATAATATCCTCCTCCAACTTAGCCATGTAAAAGTTGGCAACACTAGGAGTCATAGGACTCCCCATGACGACTCCCTTAATTTGGTAATAAAATTGTTCTTCAAAACAAAAATAATTTCTTTCCAGTATAATATCCAGTAATTGTAATAAGAAATGTGTAGGAGGACTGCCTTCTAATCTCTTATCCAAATCATGTTCAACTGTCTGTCTAGCACCCTCATGGGGTATGGATGTATATAATGAGTTAACATCCATCGTGACAACCCTGGGGCCCCCTTTAATGTGCATGTTTTCCACAACTTCAATGAAGTGTTTTGTATCCTTGATATACGAAGGGCGCTCATGGACCAACCTGTTTAGAAAACAATCCAAATATTGGGCTAGTGGTTCTAAAATGGAATTGGATCCTGACACTATTGGCCTCCCTGGAGGAGGAAAACCAATCTTGTGGATTTTGGGCAGAATATAAAATACTGGGATCCGAGAACTATTGTTAATAAGAAATTTACCCACTTGTTCATCTATGTATCCTAACTCTGCACCTTCTGTCACCACAATGGAGATAATATTACTAATCTCTTTAGTGGAATCATACTGGATGGGAGCATACAACAGTAATCTTTCCTGTCTAACATAACAATCGTTCCCCCTTTATCTGCTGGTTTAATAACTATCGCATGGTTATTAGCTATAGTGTCTAAAGTACATTTTTCTGAACAACTTAAATTGTGCCACACTTTGTGATGTTGGTGCTCTAATTTCTGGATATCCCTCAGAAGAACTCTTTCAAAGGTAATAATACTAGGATTATGACATACTGGTGTAAATTTGGATTTGGGTTTAAAGGGAGAAATGACATCTCTCCGGCCTTTAAAAGTTTTGTTTACAAATGAGCCTACCTTTAATTATTATTTTTAAAACCATAAGATTTTTTATTGTTAAAAAATTTGGATGGTTTGAGATGTGAGGAGGATAATAAAGTAAATTGTTATCATAGAACAGGCATCTGAGTGTAGTAAAGGGGAGATTCTAGAATGAGAAGAAGGTGGTCACTAGAGTAGAAATAATAAAAATAATTAGAACCAGATATAAAAAAACAACAAATCTAATGGAAATGTTTCACAATGTTCAATGTTTCACAAGAAGAACCAGATATACAGTGGCCACTTTCAGACATGGCCCCCACGTGCATATTTGGGCTGCGGGAGGGAATGCGCAGCCCAAATATGCACAGGGATTGGTCGGTCTGAAGGCCTATGCACAGCTCGATTTCCTGCTCTTCATCCTGCATGACTTTGCCGGCAAAACTGGGCGGGGCGGGGCCTTTTAGACCAGCCAATCCGCATGCATATTCGGGCTGCACATTCCCTGCCCAGAGCCCAAATATGTGCGGGGGGGAGGGGGGGCATGTCTGAAATTAACCAGTGTTTCACAATACAAGAATCAGATAGCTTGGACAACAATAGCTTATGTAATCACTGTGGTTCAGTTGCTGAAATAGACACCTACCCTCCAATAGCAGAAGAGCACTTTTCTAATTGACTTCAAGCACATTGCCAAAGAAATTAGACTGCTGTGTTAACGTTGGGTGGGGAACCCAGAACCCCATTGATCCCAATCATACACAACAATCCTCCCTCCAGAAAAGGGAAGGGTTAATCTTTAAAACTTGCACCAGGGGCTGTTAAAACAGGATCTTCTTTAAATAACTAAATTCCTTGTGCAACAAAATCCTTCCAGTTATGTAGCTGGAATCAAGATTAGACTATCCCCCCCTCCCCCCCGTGAGAGTTTCTGCTATTCCCACCCCAATACAAGGATTTTAGAAGTCTAGGTATACTGGATTTGAAAATGGGATTTATTTATTTTGTCTGCATTAAAAATAAAGTCAGGCTTCTTCTGCAAGAAGTGTGCAGTTACACAACACTTAGAGACAACTAATACATAAATATTTCTAACCTCGTTCCCTCCACGTACTAAGTTTAAGTGAGACACAGCAAGCTTGCATTGCTAGGGCACAACTTCACAGCCTCCTCTGCAAGGAAAAGGGGATTTGTCAGCCACTGCTGTAGCTGACAGATCTGTCATCCACAGCCATAGGGGGAAGGGGATCTGGCAACCGAAATTCCAAGAGCACTGCCTACCCCCAACCCCCAAGCCCCCTTAGCCTGGCACAACCAAGCCCTGCTGTAGAAAGCACTGAGCCTTGGGTGAGGAATCTCTCTCCTTCCAGGTTCAGCGCTTTATGCAATGGAGCCAAGCTGGGTGCTTGTCAAAGGGTTTTCCATGGTAGGAAGAGGTCCAGACATTAAACTGCCCACCAGTCACCTGCTCTGGTGGTGCTGGCAGTGTGTGGAAAGGAAGGCCCCACCAGCAGGGAGACTTTGAAGACATGTACTGGCTTCAAAGACTGGCTTTGGAGGGAGTGTAAGCTGTGGGGTGGCTGTGCAGTTCCAAGTCCCGGCGTCCCCTTCAGTTCCCCGGGCTTCCTTTGTACCCTCTCCTCTCATCCCCATTTACAGTGACCCCCTACCTAAATCTCCCCGCCCTTTGCTCACCCTCCTCCTCCCACAGACCAGACTTTAGCTAAACAGAGGGAGAGGTGGGAACCAGGAGCCATCCATGCAGCAGCCAAGTAGCCAAGTCCTTGGCAGGCAGCCAATTCCCCATCTCCAGCTGTAGCCTTTAACTCAGATACTTTGCAGTGCTGCTGCTTCTTGTCAGTTTCCTTGTCTCCAGTGCGCATGTGCAAGAATTGATTTTACAAAGTTTAATAAATCTTTTAATACTGCTTTAAACACAATCGGTTCATCTAAATTGAGTGATGGACTGCTGTGGCTACATGCATGTGAATTTTTGAGGCACAACTCGCTGGAATGAGGAAGATATTGCCCTGCAAAAAATGTTAGAACTTGGTGAAAATGACATGAACCAATTAACCTTAAAATTCTTATAACTTTAGATTGGTTTACTAGATTGACTTCCAATTTTGCATCTACCACACTACCCCCTAAGTGTCACGGTGAGTAGGGAAAGGGGAAGGAGAAGGTAAGGTGTAAAGGGGAACAAAGGAGCACACACGAGGATTCAAGGGTAGTAAGAAAAGGGGCGGCTCAATCTCTGGAACAATTCTCATTAGGAAGGAAATATAGTCCCTCAGGTTGTAGGGTGGGCTTTCCCTCCTACTCAGAAGGCAACCCTTTTCATCATAGGGACTGAGACAGTGAGCCAATTGCCCCAAGGGGAAGGAAGACAATATACCAGGGTTCCAGGCACTCAGGGGGATACTCAGGGCCCAGGACGAGGTGAAGTTTAGTAAGGAAGGGAAGGGAGGATCCAGGGGGAAAGGGAAGGGGAACAGGGGGGAACCGGGGTGTAAGTGGGGAGGGAAAGGACACTCACTCTAGATATGCAAGGATTTCACCACTGGGACCAATGAAAGGGATCAGGTATAGCGGCAGGGAACTTCACGGGGATGATACCGCTTATACTCCAACAAGACAAGACAAACACAGAGACTAGGAAACACTCACTAACGCACACTCACCACTGATTCAGTCAAGGGGAAAGGAAGGTAAACACAGGAATCCAGACACTCTCAACACGAACTCTCTCTCTCTCACTCAAGGTACAATGATCCAAGGAAAACTCCAAGCAACCAGGGGCCAGCCTCTCACCAACGATTACCGGCAGGGTCTACAGGCCCTGCTGGTGTCTTATATAGGCCTCAGTCCCTGGCCACACTGTTGCATTAGGGGCGGGGTCAGAGCTCACAGCTGTTTCGTCTGATGGGGATTGCATTGGGGCGTGTTCTTTCCCTGAGCCCTGCACTGAGCATAGCTCCACCCCCTGGTTGCCACAGCCATCCCACTGTCTGCTCTTGCAACCACTTGCATGCTGCGGGGAAAGCCCAGCAGAGCTCTCATCAACCCTGCGGACCGGGCGCCTCCTGACACTAAGAGAGAACACAGTGCAATCTCGAGAGTGGAAGTACAAGCCATTTATTCGTAGGAACATTTGAAAGTTTGTGTTTACAATGGAAGTGTAGCCTACCTTTAACTTACAAACTCCTGCTGGGACTGGCAAACACCTTTCTTCCCTAACACCCCCCTCCCAACTGATTACACTAAAATACACCTAACTTGCTTTGCTCAGTTTGTAGGTCTGGATTTTTACATGCCTGAAGAAGGGCCTTGTGTGGCCTGAAAGTTTGCTTACTCTACCAACAGAATTGGTTGAATAAAAGACATGAGTTACTTTGTCTCCATCTCTCCCATTTGGGACCAATATGGCAACCACACTCTCTCTAGACTACCGATTCCTATGTGATATTTGTTCCGAACCTTGCTCAACCCGAACAGTCTTATATGTGTAGCAAGAGGAGAAGACTTGGGGTGAAGTTACACTACTTTTGGGCACAACAGTAACAGCCACATCAGACTCAGATTGTACTTGAGATGGGTGGGTATTTGTTGAGACTATCCCACAACAGCCTGGGTATCACAATCGGTTGCAGGCTGGAATGGGAGAAATGGTTTTATGAACTATCTAGGATGTTATCTTCTTCCTGCAGAAAAAGCTCTCATCTAACAAAGTGATAACAACACATCCTCATGTTTATGCTTACATTTTCATTAAGCTAAATGATCAGTCATCTTTAGTAGCAAAACAAAATACCTTCTGCCTTCTCCTTGCCAGGGAACTTTGCTCTATTTCTTGTTGGATGCCTGCTCCCAGGGATCCATGGGTTCATCTGCCCCAGACTGGATGGGTATAGCCTGGGTTACACTGTCATGGCAGAATCCCCTTTTTGCAACTACGTGTTCCACTATATGGGAGGAGCAGCATCACTAAGGATATTCTTGCCCTTTCTCTGCTTTACTGTTAGGGATGTGCGAACCCCCGGGGGTTCGGGGTTCGGCCCATTCGGGGTTCGGCTGAATCCGAAACCGTTCAGTTCGGCCCATTTGGGCCAAAACCGTTCAGGGGGGCTGAACCCATTCGGGTATGGGGGGACAGTTTTCCCTCCCCCCTCCAGGCTGCGTGGGTGGAAGGAGTGCTGGGGAACACCTCCCCCCCCACCCTGCTGAAGGCCTAATAGCGGCCTGAAGCACTCTGGAGCACCGCTGCCGCTGGACCCGCCACCGCCAGACTCAGGGCCAGGGCCCCAGCACCACCAGGTAGGTCGGGGTCTGGGTCTGGCAGCAACGGTGGATCTGGTGGCGGTGGTGTCCTGAAGTGCTCCAGAACACCGCCACCACCGGACCCGCTGCTGCTGCTGCCGCTGATACTGCCAGAACTGGGCCCAGAGCCCCGGCGCCACCAGGTAGGGCAATCCGTGGGGTTGGGGTGGGGGTGCTCCCTGGCAGGGGAGGAGGTGTTCCCCGGCGTCCCTTCCACCCACGCAGCCTGGAGGGGGGAGGGAAAACCAGGTTCCTTCCTGCCCCCCGCCCCCTCCCGAACGTGTTTGGAACCCAAACTTTGTTCGGTCAGTTCAGGCAGGGGTCGGTTCGGATTCGGGGTGTTCATGAATGGGCCAAAAACCCCAAGTTCAGGCCAAACCCAGAACTTCCGAACTGCGTTCACACATCCCTATTTATTGTTGCCACATTGATGAAAGGAGAAAGACACAGGTGTGGATTTAAAAGACTTAAATGCTTAATTCAACAGAAAACCAGTCTGGCGGTGGGGGTGAGGGATACACCAGCATAACAAAAGCAGGTCCAACACTTAAAACCAAATCAGCATTCCATAAGGGGATTAGCCAGGTAGCCATGCGTATTGGCTCAGTTACTTTCCTGAGTCATAGCCCAATAAACCCAACAAACTTTCTGCTCAGGATCTCACATCATTCTTCACCTCAAAGATTGACAAGATCTGCCAAGACATTGCTTCTCACCCATCTCTTCTCCCCGATCCCTCATCCCCCCTCCCCCCTCTCCTCCTTCCCTCCTGCCTCCCTTGAGGAAATCTTCTCTCTGCTCTCTTCTTCCAACCCCTCCACCTGCCCTCTTCACCCAATCCCCTCCCGCTTCCTGACCTCCATTTCTCCCACTGTCACCCCCCCTTCTGATGTCATTAATCTCTCCCTCTCCACTGACTCCTTCCCCTCTGCCTTCAAGCATGCCACTGTCTCTCCCATCCTCAAAAAGTCCACCCTCGACCCTTCTGACCCACTCTAGTTACCGACCAGTCTCCCTTTTAACCTTCGCCACTAAGCTTCTGGAACGTATTGTCTACTCCCACTGCCTGGATCTCCTCTCTGCCAACTCCTCCATAGACCCTCTCCAATCTGGCTTCCGCCCCCTTCATTCCACTGAAACTGCCCTTGCCAAGATCACCAATGATCTACTTCTCACTAAATCTAAGCGCCTTTACTCCATTCTTGTCCTCCTTGACCTCTCTCTCTCTGCTGCCTCCTTGACCTCTCTCTTGACACTGTCGACTACACACTCCTACTGGACTCCCTTCGCTCCCTAGGCTTCTGTGGCTCTGTCCTTGACTGGTTTTCCTCCTACCTCTCTGACCGCTCCTTTAATGTGTGTCTTCCCAATTCCAAATCCTCCTCCCTCCCCCTCTCTGTTGGGGTTCCCCATGATTCTGTCCTGGACCCACTCCTCTTCTCTAGCTACACCCCGTCCCTTAGCAAACTCATTGCCTCCCAAGGCTTCCAATACCACCTTTATGCTGATGACACTCAACTCTATCACTCCACCCCCTCTGTCCAAGCTCGCCTCATCAATTGTCTCTCTGATATCTCCGCCTGGATGTCCCAACGTCAGCTCAAGCTCAATATGGGTAAGAGTGAACTCCTTATCTTTCCTTCCTACCCTTCCTCTCCCTCTTCCCTGTCTATCCTTATTGATGGGGTCACCATCTGCCCCGTTCCCCAAGTCTGTAGCTTGGGCTTCGTCTTCAGTACTCACCTTTCCTTTAAACCTTACATCGACTCTGTTGCCAAGTCCTGTCGCTTCGCACTCCACAACATTGCTTGGATTCACCTCTTTCTCTCCATCTCCTCAGCCCAAACACTTGTTCACGCCATGGTCATCTCTCGCCTTGACTACTGTAACCTCCTCCTTACTGGCCTCCCCCGCTCTCACCTGTCCCGCCTTATCTCCATCCAAATCTCCGCTGCTAGGGTCATCGACTCAGCCCGTGGCTTCGACCACGTACAGCCTCTCCTCTCCTCACTTCACTGGCTCCCCCTTCCAGAACTCTTCCTTCACAGAGTCCTAGTGTTCACGTACAAAATCCCTTCACAACCTGGCTCCCCCTTACCTCTCTGCCCTAGTCTCTTTACACACTCCTGTACACACGCTTCGCTCCTCCTCTGCCCTCTCCCTCGCTCTCCCTCATCTCCGCCTTTGTCCCTTCTCCCTTGCTGACCCCCATGCCTGGAACTCCCTCCCTCCCCACATCCGTCTTGCCCCCTCCCTCCACACCTTCAAATCCCTCCTCAAAACCCACCTCTTCCTCGCCGCCTTTCCCAACGACTGCTAGAACTTGCCTTCAATATTTACTGTCTGCCCTCCCCACAGACTCCTGCCTAACTACAACCAAGCCAAGCACGTGCACCTGAGACTTCGCATCCGCTGAATGTTATTTATCCTGTGACTATCCCTATGTCCCCTATCCTTGTCTTCCCCCTCCGTGTCTATTAAACTGTAAGCCGTAGGCAGGGACCGCGTCTATCTTATTGTTCTGTAATAACTCCTCCTTTCAGAGGTTACTCAGGAACTCCTAGTAGGGTCTGGAGGGGGGATGGTTCGGCAGGACCACCTGTGGCAAGATTGGCTGAACTCAGGTCTCGACCTTGCTCTAAAAAACACCAGGAGCTTGTTTCTCTGAAAGTGCACCTCTTTTATTGTGTAACCTTCTTCCTTTAGCAGTCTTAACAAATATAGAAGATATATATCAAGCAATAGTCTCTCAATGGGCATTTTTACACACACGTTAAAGTTCCACATTTTTCAAACTTCTGGGTTTACAAGTCCACGTTCCGGATTCATTTTTCACACACACACACACACACACACACACACACACACACACACACACACACACACTGCCCTGAGGCAGTTTCTGGATGCATTCTTCACACAAACACTGCCCTGAGGCAGTCTAAGGTAGCTGCAGCTGTAGATGCAACAGGCTGCCATGGAAACCAAGTGACCACAGCTGCCTGGAGCAAAGCAATTTACCCGGAGAACTTTTTACACACACAACTTCTGGGAGAAGTTCTACACAGAAGTTCAAAGATCCGGATGTTTAAGATCTAGGTGAGTGATTTCGACACACAGAAAGTTCAGGATGTAACAACAAACATCCAGGAGAAATGTGTGTGTAAAAACACCCAATGTCTCTTTTTAGCACAAGGTTGGTAAGATTCAATTGAAAAACCACTAAGATATCTTCCTTATGCAAGCAAAACAAGAAGCCCAGTTACCATCATCCTTCGAAGTCCACCTTCATTCTAACTCTTCCTTCTAAGGTTACAGTATTTCAAGCCACAGAGTCCAAGAGGGCTGAAGAGTGCTCATTTCAATCAGATTGCACCTCACCCTATTTAAACAAGCACCTAGAGCCATTCTCTTATGAGGATTTCTTTAAATGGAAGCCCACAGAGTCACACAAAATGTGCCTCTTTTCAAAACACTCCATGGAACACATTATGTTCCAACTCAATGGATACTTACATACATGACAGTCCCGCTGTCATCCCGCCTGGGGGTGAGGAGGGCTACCCTCCACTGGGGCAGCTGCAGCAGCAGGAATAGACATCCCCCTGGCCTGGCCTGCTGGGGGGATAGTGGTGGGGAACACCGCACAACTGGCCAGCTCCACCCTCATGCTACAGCCAGTGCCCTGCTCCTCACCAACAACAGGCAGACATGGCTGGTTGCAGTGGCAACCTCTGACACTAGACGAGGATGGGGCCTGGAACAGACATTCTCACCCTACTGTGACTGCTCTGGCCCAGCTGGACAGCTGCTGAGCCTGGACCGTGAGTCCGCTCCATTTCTGGTCCGACTGCTACCCCAACTGGGGTTTGTACCAGGCTCACTTCTGGTGGGCTCTCAACAAACGTATTGCTGTGACACTGGCCCAGCCGAGCCAAAGCTGGTCCTACTGGACCAGCATCACATTTGTAAACACCTACCAAGATGACAATGATGATGTTTCATCTACATCTCCGGCACCAACAGCTGAATCTAATACTTCTGCTCAAGGGACTCAGTGTCACCCAGGGCACTCCAACAGCAACAAGACTGTCAGAACAGCAGATGCAAAACTTGCCAACACATTTCCACCACTGCCACCATCAACATCCCCACCACGGAAAACCATTCCAAATACAAGGAAATTACACCTATAAATCCCAAAACATAGTGTACTACATTCAGTGCACCTAATGCTGGCATGGAAACTACGTTGGTGAAACCCAACAATCATAGCACTTCTGTATGAATTTGCCCAGACATACAACTGCTAACAAAGTCACTGACTCTACAGTGGGCAGTCACTTTTCTAAGCATGACCACTCTATCTCCAGTCTCTCAGTCCTCATCCTCAAAGGAAACCTGCACAATACCCTCAGAAGACAGACCTGGGAACTAAAATTCATAAACTTATTTGACACCAAAAACAATGGACTTAACAAAGATCTAAACTTCTCTAGCCATTACAGAAACCTATAAACATCTGACAGTCTACTGCATATTTAGCTTTTGTTACCTACTGTTAACATACTCTATTACTGTTGTGTAGTATTTTCTTTCTTCACTAGTTATTACTGTATTTTATAAATCCATATCTGTATCTATTTCTGTAACCTTCTTTTGCATTGCCCCTTCCCTTTGCACCACGCCCCTCTTTTCCCTTCTTCAGACTCTCACCTTTCCCCGCTCCTGTTGTCAATGTCTATTACATCCCCGCTGTGCTTTGCTTATCTTCAGTTCCACTATTTCTAGTGCTTATTCACTCACCACCTTCCTGTATCTTCTAATGTACCCCACTCTCCCTTCACACTCTTCCCCTTTGTATTGCTTATCTCCCCCTGTTCTCACCTTCTGTTACTATGGCTCATTCATTACCCACTTTGTTTTAGCTCTCACTCATGTCTCCCCAATATATCACACTCCTTCCCTATCCCTTCTCTCCCCCGCTCCCCCAACTCTTCTGTTACATAATATATAGCCATTGTACTTTGCTCAAATCTTCGGTTCAGACTCCTACTTGCCTAAGGACCCTGTGAGGTCCAAAAGGTTGCACATTTCCACCAACAATAGTTGGTCTAATAAAATATATCATTTGAACTACTTTGTCTCCACCTCTGTCACTCAGGCCCAACATGACAACCACACTTCCTCTGGCTTACAACTACCATCAGACCTCTTCCTGAGGCCTCCCCTCCTTGCATCACCCTGAAGGAAGCAGCAACAAACTGCCCTCCCTGCACGTGGTGTGGGGGAGAGGCTATCTCTGTGCATACTGTTAAATGAGGAATCTCTGCACGTGACCACACTCAGCACGTGGTCACATATTCCTGTGGGACTGCCGTAGAATCCTGTCCCTGACCCTCTGTGTCGCCAAACTGCTCTACTTTACTGCAAGGGAGCCTCTGAAGGCAGGAGTGAGCTTTGCCCTAGAAATAATTGTTTTCTTTAATAAATGATTTTGCAACTAGAGAACAGTATGATTTAATCTTCTGATAAACATAATTGATCAAATCTGCCTCAAAGGAATAGCTTGATGTGCTCACAGTAATCATTTCCAGTCTGAATTATTAAGCCACCATTGTATAATCAATGCCAATTATTATCTTTGTGGGGTTTTGCTATACTCACTGCCCTCACTACAACTATGGCTTGATACAAAGGCTTCCAGGTTAATAAATATATAGCTACATAACATTACAGAAGTCAGAGATGCAAAACAATCAATTCTTAGTACATGATCAAGCAGATTTGTGAAAGAAAGATTCCCAGTTATGAAAGGCAGCTGGAGTGGCCAGGTGTGAAGATTGTGTAAAGCATTTATTAAAGGATCTCACTCTTTAATATAGCAAAGCTTCATATTGTGATCCATTTAATGTGTGCCTGAAGTATGAAGAAGAAATTATTCAGAATTCTTTGCATGATATTTAGGCTTCTCTGGCATTTGTATTAGCATTAGAATTTAATATCTAGTCTTATATTGCTGTTTCTCTCAGCAGTTATTACCGTATGTTGTAATTCAGGCTTGTGGGCTAGGACTTTATATTTGAGATACATGTGGAGAGGACTAAGAACATTTACCCAGTGGATTCATTCCACAAAATTATGGCCCTTTTTCTACGAGATGCTTCCACGTTTATCCACCCATAGAACTTGCGGGAGAGTTTCTCGTGTGAAAGTGCGGGTGTGAGAGTATGCACTCCCACAGCCCATGCATCCCCACCCAAGCACAGGGAAATTGGCAAAAACACCAGCTGATCCATGCGTGTGGATGCATGGGGGATGAGGGGAATGGGTGTGCATCCATGTAACCTGCACCCAGGCACCAGCCAAGCAGGTGGCACTCCACCTGCCACCCACGGATGAGACACACACACCCTGCCTGTTTAAAAAGGGCCTATATGACTTAGCTAAAACTGAAATATGTTTAGTATAATATTAGTATAACAGGATATCAAATGTGTTAAATAAATAATGAATTAGCCTCTGAACACAACCAATCTGCTGAGTGAAGATAAAAACAATATAGTAGTTCAAAGTTTGCCTGCAGACCTTAACCCTCTTTTTTGTGCAGATACTTTCTTTAAATAGTTTATGCTGCACAATATGTTCAATGGACTGTACTACACATGAAACACAAAGGGCAGTACTTCTGTCACAAACATATCTCTTCAGATTTCAAGTAGTAAAAAGTGGAGTACTGTTTTGAAAAAGAGAATGTTTTCACTACAACTTTATTGAGTGCAGTTGAGATAATAGTCCAATATATTAGTGCAAACCTGGACTTCTGGTACAGCTAGAATGTTTCTTTCTGTTTCTGATAACTGACCCGCTTAATATGCTGCTTATGGGCCTCACTCATTCATCATCAAAGCTTTTATTTGCGTGACCACGTTGGTCCTTGCATACAGCATTTTACAAATTTTTAACATAAAAATCTGACATCATATCTAATTTTAACAGAACCCGCTGTTTAGAATTTATATAACGTCAAAAGACATTTAAAATCATACTAACAAAAACATAACTAAAATATAAGACATTTAACTACACACTATAATTACCCCAAAACTGTTTACACCAAATTTGCCTGCAACTGAAAAAAATAACTACTTCCTATTCTCCCTGAAGGGATACAGCCACCCCTAGAATTGGTTTGCTTTCCAGGAAATGAGCTCTGGCCTGAAAGGCTTCCACCAGGAAGCCCATCACTCATTCTGAAGACTATGTAATTTACTTGATCTGTTGCCAGGAATTTAGAGTTAATAGGTTCAGGCTTCTGAGGCCTGGATCATGGCTTGCATATTAAGATATTTACATACTTATATTTGATATTTTTTTTACTTATTTTATATTAGATATTTAATCACTTATATTTGCTTATGTATTTAATCACAATTATATATGGCTTGCTTGAAGTTATAGCAGTCTAGCTAAATGCAGAACAAAGGTTAACCAGAGAGAACATTTTAAGTCACAAGGATGACAGGTCACCTTGTGACCGTTATAGAGTGGGTGAGCTTTCCCGTAACTGAAAAGGAACAACAGGAAAGAACATTTGAGACAGAGGGGCCTGCTATTAAGAAATACAGTTGAAATCATACTTTTTGTGATGATAAGAGCTTACTGGCAGGAACTTCGGCCCACCGCAAGTTGTCCACATGTTTGAGGTAACGTTTGAGTAATATTCCATGACATGTTCATGGAGCGTGGACCATATATGTATTTTGATTGGTCCGTGGCTTGCATAATTAGTTAGATTATTATTGGAACACGTAAGTTTCCTGGGTGGATAATGGGAGGAGATCAAAGGTAATAAAAACAGTGAACCAGGTGGAAATGGTCACTTTTTCTACCTTCTACATCACTTCACTTCCTTGAATTCTATTTCCTTCTCATCGATCGATCGACTCTCCCTATCCACTTCAGGAGCAGGTCTGTTGAAGTATAGGTAATTATATATGTGTAACTAAGATATGAACAGAACCCCCAGCATTCATAATAGGCCTAGACCAGATAGTGTCCAGGAACATTTTCAGGCGCTATATGCAAGATATTGTTTTATAAGATTATATCTATTTCTGTCAATAATATCAATGATTTTCATTATTACGTACGGCGCAGTTGAGTTTTGCTTGTATCTTCATTGGGCAATTACTTCTAATAAAACCGCTGATTAACCAACTAATTTAACTAAGTCAATGTCTCTGAATTAGTGTTGGCCAACAGGAGAACCCAGCAGGAATAAATAGATGAGGTCCTAAGATAAAAGTTAATTGATAATCCTGCAGCCAACAAAATGTTAAGAAATAGAGATTAAAACAACCTATTGGGCCACTATGTACATTTCCCTGACTATGACATCGCTTCTCCCAAGACATGATGAATCAGGTATTAGGTCAATACAGGATTGCAAATGCTAAATTTTATAGTAGTTTTTTGCTGAAGAGCCCAGCTGATACTTCGGAGTTTCTCTTTTTTTCATTATTTAAAAATAATTTTCTTGCCCTTGTGATTATAGAAAGAAGCTTGAAACATGACTGCAATATCCTCTTAATTAAGCTCAGAAACAAAGTGACACACATACACACACACACCTTTAAAAAAAAAAACATGATTTTTTTTTTTAGATCTGATCCAGGATTTTTGGACATTTGTTGTTGAATTTTCCTTCATAGAAGTTTACATTCAAATTTCAATTTACAGCTTTTGTGACCATATGTATCCCAACAAGACAAAGGTGATGCTGGTGGGGAAGGCGATGGGGTGACGACCCCCCATCATTGATGGGGTCTGTCCTCCACTGGTTTCCCAGGTACGGAGTCTTGGGGTGCTCCTTGATTCATGGCTCTGCTTGGATGCTCAGGTGGACGATGTGTGAAGGAGTGCCTTTAACCAATTACACCTGGTGTGTTGGCTTCAGCTGTATGTTTCAGACTCTGACCTGGCCAATGTCATCTATGCTTTCATCACCTTTAAGCTAGACTACTGTAACGCATTCTACATGGGGCTACCCATGGTGATGGTTCAGAGACTACAGTTGGTGCAGAATGCGGTGGCCCATTTCTTGGTGGGACTGGGCCACCGGGAACATATTAGGCCAGTTCTTCGATCCCTGCGCTGGCTGCCTATAGTCTTCTGGGCCTGATTCAAGGTGTTGGTACTTGCCTATAAAGCCCTAAACGACCTAGGCCCGACCTATCTGCAGGACCGCCTCATTCCTCGAGTCCTGGATTGGCCCCTGCAGTCATCGGGAGGTGCTCTCCTTGAGGTGCCCCGAGTCTTCCAGGGGACCACAATGGAACGGCCTCACCTTCCGGGTCCTGGCGCGGCCCCTGCGGTTGGCTGGGAGCGCCCTCCTTGGGGTTCCCTGGGGTTCCTGGGTGTCTACTATGAGGAGGGCGTTCTCCGTGGCTGCACCACAGCTGTGGAACTCCCTCCCATTGGAGATCCGCTTGGCTGCCAACCTCCCCTCTTTCTGCAGACAATGTAAGACCTGGCTGTTCTGTCAGGCCTTTCCTGAGGAGATTGGGTGGGATGGGGTTTTATATTGATTTAACTGAAATTAATATGGTTTATTTTAATGTTTTAACATTTTAAATGTTTTAATATATTGTGAGCCGCCCCGAGATGCCTGAGGCAGGAGAGGGTGGCATATAAATTGTAAAAATAAATAAATATAAATAAATGGGGAGGGCTTTCTCGGTGGCTGCTCCATGGTGTGGAACTCCCTGCTGTTAGAGACCCATTTGACCCCAGATCTCCCTTCTTTTCGACGTAGTTGTAAAACCTGGCTGTTTTGCCTGGTCTTTGGTGGTGAGGATGGGTAGGGTGGGGTTGGGAGGGTTTGGGGTTGGGATTGGTTTTAGTCCTCCTATTTTTATGTTTTTAAAGTTTTATTGTGATTGTGAGCTGCCCCAAGTCGCTGTGTGGGAGGGGCGGGGTATTAGATCTTTTTAAATAAATAAATAAATAAATATGTATCCCTGCATTACATAATCATCTTGCCACCACTGGAGTTGCACCTGATTTAAATACAGCCTCCTGTGCACATCCACTGTACTACAAAATGTGACTGCAAGGGATAGCTCCTTAATACTCTGCACAACCATTGTTCCTTTTCTTTAACTGTATCTCCATGTCCCACTGTACAAAACTGCATTACTGATCTATAGCAACAATTTGTGGAGAGTTACTTTTTTCTAGGTATGACTGGCATAAAGCAAGTTTTGCCCACTAATCTTCCAAGAAAGACATTCACTGCAATGTCTGTGTATGAAATTGGGCAACCATTGCATTCTATGAAAAGTTTTCCATAGAATACTTTCGAGGGCTATGGGCCAGAATCATAATGAGTTGGAGTAGAATTTATGACATGTGCAGATGTTATTTGCACCAAGTACTAAGATGTAGGAAATAATTAAGTTCATAGTCCTTGGTGACTAATCCCATTCAGTCACTCACTGTTGTTTCTTGACTGCCAGCTCTACAGAATAAAGTTTCAATTCTCATGAATCTGACAGACATTGATTACATAGGCCTGACACATTGTCAGGTACGATTGGATGAAATATGTGGATAATATATATAGGAGCTATTAAATCTAATTACACATGGTTGCTTTTATGAGGATAACTCAAAATAAACAGGAATTAAGCTTGAGGGAAAATCTGTCCCACTGTGAGCATCTGAATGGATGATATTGGAGCTGCATTTTATTACAGTGGCTCTGGTAAATCTAGTTTACTCACATTGCGCAATAGCTCAGTTTGGATCTTTGCTAAAAGGTTGTGCTCCCTCATTGATGCCCTTGCCACTCGATTAATCTCATGCTCACAGGATTTCTCCCCCACCCAAAGGCAACACAGAGCTATATAAAATACCTACATCACTTAAGACAGTTTACAGCACCTGTGTAATGACTCATACTCAGAATGCTATCTGTAACATTGCAAAAGGAGTCAAATCTCAATATGTGATGCCCCATTTACCCACAGCAACTAGGACACATTTTAAAAGTCAGAACTAAGGGATAACATTTCCACAAACACCAGTTCCCCCTCTCTATTAAACCATTACACCTTTTGTGTATAGAAACCAATGACTGTATTGAGACAGACTATTGATTGTTTCTTGCTGCTAGTTCTTCTGGGGCTTGATCCTGTATGGTACTGAGCAGTCTTCACTTCCATGTTCAGGTGTAATGGGACTGGTGCCATTTTTAGACGTGTGCGGTGGCGCCCGCACTTGTTTTCCAAAAGACCTGGGACTCTGCTTTACACGTGATGCCGCCACCGAATACATGCATGCACGGGCAATACGCATGCATTTCCGGCCGTGTATGACCGACCTCGATCGCCAACCCAGTCAGTTCGTGGCCGGAAATGGATGCGCAAACACAAAAGGAGGTAATGCTAACATTTTCTGAGATTACTGAGGATTTATTTAAGGAATTATCTCCCGCCCATACAGAAGATCACCCTTCCTGGAAAAAGTATACTCCTTCTTGTTAGAGACCTAGGCTAGGGAGGTCATTCCTACTGCTTAGAGCAGGATCAGGACTGAAGAAGAGTCATGGTAGCATCAGGACCAGAGTGGGAGTTCCAGGAGTGTAGCCAAGTGCAAGCCAGTGGGTCAAAGCCAGGAGTAAGTCCATACTAGCAGCTGTGCTGAAGGGTAGTCCAAATGCAGAGTCAGTATCCAAGCAGGAGGTCCAAGCCAAAGGCCAGTCCAGGCAGAAGTCAGGGAAGGGGTCATGAACAGGAAGACAGATGTTCAGGGAGAATGGAGGAATGTAACTGCAGGAACACCTCAGGGGTGGGGATGAGGATCTGGTGCAGCTGGCAGAATTTCAGGAGAAGAAGGGACCAAGGGACAAGAAGACGCTGCGTCCTGGGAGGCAGGGCAGAGACAAACAAGGTGGAATCAGGTCAAAGGCTTCTGAGCAACATGGTAGACACTGACCAGCTTGAAACAATCATTTCCTGTGACTCCTTGATAGGGGCTGCTTGACATGTTGGGCCAATCAGGAGGTGAGGCGGGGCTGGAAGTCTATAAGGCTCATATGGGTGTGGCTGGCAGTGGCTGACTTTGCCACTGCAGAGAAGGCTCAGCTGGACAGCAGATCCTGATACTTCCCCCTTAGTCCCACTTGTTTGGGTAGATGAGATCTCTTTTAACCTCCTATGACTGGGAACTGTCAGGTACACAGGAAAATGGGGCTGAAAATTGTGCAGGATCAGGTCCAGGGACCAGGTACGGGGATCAGGGACAGACTGGAGTGGGGCAGGGTTAGAATCCAAGCAGGGTTCTTGGCAGATTCAGAACAGGACAGATGCAGGGCAGAACAGTTGTGGGGCTGATACATGGCAGGGCAGAGCAGAGCAGGAAATGCACAGCAGGGCAGTTCAGAACTAAGGCAGGGCAGAGCAGAGGACCAGGATGATGGTGACAAGATGATCCATTCCACTTCTTGCTACACCAGTCAGCCTTTATCTGGCTGGCACCCAATCAGGAAGCTGAGCAGAGCAAAGGACAAGGCTGGGGCAATTGGGAGGTTAGGATGTGCCACAGCAGCCCTGTGTGGGGAAAAACAGGGACCAGCCAGAACATGGTGGCAGGAGCCAGTCAGAGAATGGAGTTACCCACCGCCCCCAGGGCCCAACATCCCCCAGTTTTCTTTAGCCCTTTATGCTACACTCCTGGCCTTCCACCTCTTAAGAAGGGGCCTCTAACTGGTGACAAGTTGACAATGTGCTTTGGTGCCCTGAAAGTTCTGTTTTCTGCACGGGAGATAGATACCCCCTACCAAGGGTTTGTTACGTAGTTAGGTTATACACTAAAACCTAGCTGGCCATTGCTGACTTTTACAATTAGAGGTGGACAGGTCAGAAGGGATGGGTAACAATTGCCCATTCATACTCATGCAGATGGAGGCAACACTGCTGAGAAAGGTGAAGGATAAAGAGCAGGCAAGGCAGCATGGGGAGCCCAGTCAGACAGCCGGTTCAGTCACTCTCACATGTTTGTCCTCACACCTCTCACCATAAAGGATGAGGTGAGCAATTTTGCAGTAATAACATTAAGCAGCAGAAAATGATGTGTTTAGCTTTCATAATTCTCCACAAACCTCTCCTGGTAAATTTTTCACTGATTCCACAGTACATTTGTTAAAGCCAGTCCTGCCCCTTTGCCCTTCCACAATGACCTGATATTTGAAGTTCCCTTGCACAAATCTGCTTCGCTGCTGGTCTATGATGTCATGCTTTTCTTGATGATTTCTCTGCCATGCTATCCAGTTTGGGGTATATTAAGCATCAAAGGGAAACTTTAATTGGGAGCCTACCAAATGAGCATAATTTATCAAAGAAAATTTGAATGCAAGGAAAAATTCTGTACTCCCACCTCAGCATTTACAAATGAATATCCTGCTATATTTGCTTGCATTATATTGCAGACTTGCTCCTTGGGTGCATCAGCTAACTAGAAATGATTTATTTGAAAATTCAACTCTATTTCAGCCTACAGCATAGCAAAAAGGCAGCATTCATTAAAGTTACTAATTAATTTTCTTTAAGGTATGATTTTTGGCAATTTATCAACACTTGTCCTAGTAGACAGAAGTGTCATGGCTGATAACATCAAGTGGGGTGTTTCTGGACTGTGTTGTAACCAGGTAATTTTAGCCTACTGGCTTTAAGGCTTGTCTGAGTCAAACGTCCCAGATACATCAGATTGATTGTTGTATGGAACTACTTTTTCCAGAACAGGACATGTGTTCTAATTTGTCACAAGTCCTTCAGTGATTTCTACCAGTTTCATCTGGTATATTATTAATAACTGTGTCATCATCTTTAAAATTTCTATTCATAGGGCATAAAAAGTGAGTACTTAAAATTGATGCAAACTTTTTCTTTTTATTCATTTATTTTTTGCTGCTAACCAGCCACAGAACCAAATTTGGGGGCTTATCATGACTGTCAGCCACATGAATAATTCAATCAATAAAGTCAAATGTTGGATTTATAAAGCAGACTAATTCATAGCAATAGTTCAGATTCAAAGTTGTCGCATTAAATATTATAGAAAATTATGTTTTCTGTGAATACATACTGGTGGTGTTTTCAAAGGACTTTTTCATCCAAATCACTTAGGAGCCTTTTCGACCATGCTCCATCGCGGCTGTTGAAGTTGGTCAGGGGTGCTTTCCCATGAGTTCCACCCGTTACGTTTGTCCGTATGAAGTAGGCCCTCAAGGGCCCCCAGTTCTCAGCTGCTGCCCCGTTACTGTGGAACTCCCTCCTCCTGGAGGTCCATCTGAGTCCGAGTCTGGGAGTTTTTCAGAGGCAGTGCAAAACCTTTCTTTTGAGAAAAGCATTTGGTGGGTGGGGTACGGTTTAGCTGGGATGTGTTGGTGGGATGTGTTTGGAGTGGGTGTTTTTGTTGATTTGTATTTTAATGTTTTAATTATATTTTATATCTTTGTAACCCATCCTGAGCTTTCAGGGACGGATGAGGTAAAAATTCTAATAAATAAATAAATATGAAAACTACACATTGGGGGCAATCCCATGCATCCTGCATGTGCACACATGTGTGCAAACCACACGCATCTCCACAGGGATTGCATTGTGCCAAACAGATTCCACTTGGGATTGCAGCCACTCTCTCTTGATTCAAAGTCTATTGGTGCTAGTAAGAATACTGACTCTAGCTGAGACTTAATGGCACCATTAACAAACATACCAAAATTCAAGGTTCTGTGTGAATAATTGACCAAAACATTGGGTATTTTCAGACGTTATGAGATCACAGTCAACTACAGTGAACCACACTCAACCCCGTGGTGGGGCCAAAGGGCCCTGAACATCTTTTTGGTGGCCATCAGATGTTCACCACAGACAATCCCTGGCAGGTGTCAAAATCAACCATGCTTCCAGAGCTCCAGCCCGGACCATCTCCAAAAGCGTGGTCAAAGCGATTCCCACTGGGAAACAGCAAAAAGTAACATCTGGATGACAACCACCAGCCGGAATCAAGCAAAATGATTCCCAGCTGGAGACAAAGCATGCAGCATCGCTTCAAGGCAATCAGTAACAACACAGGCCGCAGAGGGAGATTTAAAGGGCACACAGCAGCAAGGGGACATGGCGGGATGGAGCGAGGTGGAAGGGAGAGGAGAGCGGTGGGAGAGAGAGCAAGGCAGGAGGAGGTGGTGGATGTGCAGGTGGAGGGGGAGGTGGTTGTGCTGCACCTGGAAGTCATGGAGGGGCAGCAGCAGCAGCCGGGATGGGTAGACCTAGCATATGAGGCTGGCCCGGGGGATGAGACACCCCAGAAATGGGTAGGGGGACCGATGGGGGGGGGCAGAGGCACAGGGGCATCAAGACGAGTGGGCGGGCCGGTGGGTGGGGATGACGGAGGAGGAACACGGGGCTGAGGCAACCCAGGAACCAACCAACCCCCCTCTTACAACCTGCAGACACGGAAACGGTCCCGGGAGCCTGAGTCCCACAGAGGAGATGGCTGGAGGGCAGGCAGAGGAGCAGGAGGAGATGGGGGAAGACCATGACCCGGAGGGTGCCCATGGGAGATGGTCGTACCATCGAGGGGGTGTTACCTTCAGTTATGACCTATGTAAAATACGTTTAACAGATTGGCTATAGTTTAAACATATTGGCTTTAGTTTAAACATAAAGGCCTGAACATATTTGGTCTTCCAATAGCTTTTCCCCTGCTTAACATTTAACCTTGTTAGTTAATGTTTAGAAAAATATAAGTAAGTTCACATTTAGGGAAGTAAAGGCATACACTCGATGAAACATCCTTGTTGCACAAATGGGTTGCAAAATTAAGGTTTAAAACAGTTTGTAAAACAGGATGTTTCATGGGTGGAGGTAACAACTTTAGTTCCCCAATATCTTAACCACAAACGTTGTCATACATTTATAATTTTATGCAGGCATCAACCCTTTTCAACCATGCTATTGGCAGTTAATAATATATAAATTACTTAGCTTGAGTGTAACGTCAGTTTTCTTATAAAAAAGTAAGTCACCAAAAAAATGTTACCTTAAACGCCATAAACACTCTCGTGGTGCTCTTTGGTCACCATGGTGATCCTCTGGTCACATGATCTTCCTTCATCTTTCTTAAGCCTGTATGCCTGGGTAACTATGCTAGTTTTAAGTTTATTATTTTAACCTTTGTACTTTTAATACTTAAAACAATCTTAAGT
>QEPC01006442.1:2769139-2786958 GCA_003113815.1 Sphenodon punctatus | reverse complement strand
TTACTCTTTTATAAGAAAACTGACGTCACACTCAGGCTAAGTAATTCATATATTATTAACTGCCAATAGCATGGTTGAAAAGGGTTGATGCCTGCATAAAATTATAAATGTATGACAACGTTTGTGGTTAAGATATTGGGGAACTAAAGTTGTTACCTCCACCCATGAAACATCCTGTTTTACAAACTGTTTTAAACCTTAATTTTGCAACCCATTTGTGCAACAAGGATGTTTCATCGAGTGTATGCCTTTACTTCCCTAAATGTGAACTTACTTATATTTTTCTAAACATTAACTAACAAGGCTAAATGTTAAGCAGGGGAAAAGCTATTGGAAGACCAAATATGTTCAGGCCTTTATGTTTAAACTAAAGCCAATATGTTTAAACTATAGCCAATCTGTTAAACGTATTTTACATAGGTCTAAACTGAAGGTAACAGGGGGCAATGGGGACACAGGGAAACCCAGGACTTTTTATGGATCTGGGGGACCCAGGAGCACCAGCTGGAGCTGGTGGTCAACCAACACAATGAGAACGTCTTCAAGGAGATCGTACGGAAAATGGAGGCAGCAGGACATCACAGGACAATGGCACAGTGCTGGTCGAAGACCAAGGAGCTGAAGAGGGGGTACAAGCCCATCAAAGACAACAAACAGCGGTCTGGGCACAGAGCCCGGACCACCCCCTACTGAGAAGCCCTGGACCGCATCCTACACCTGAAGGGCTCCATAGTCGCCCCACGCCTTGTGGGGAGCGCAGTGGTCCAGGTCAGGGAACGGGCTGAGGTACCCCCTCCCCTCACCACCCCCATTGAAGGCACCAGCTCCAGGAGCCCCGCCCTCCAAGAGGAACACCCCGGGACCTTGAGGACCAGCAGGCCCCCCTCACGCCCCAGCCCCCAGAGCCCCCAGATGATGTCCAAAGCAGGAGGATCCGAGGCCAGCACCCTGGTCACCATCAGCCAGTGGACGCAGGGGGACCTTAGCCACATCGAGGAGCCGGCATCGGAGGGCTCCAAAACCGACACAGAGGGTAAGCAGGTGGGTGGGATGGGACATGGAATGGGGGGAAAGGCCCAGGGGGGAAGGGGGAACATGGGCCATGGGCCCACCCTCAGCAACCCCCCTACACCCCGGACCCCAAAGGCCGCCAGGGGACATGGACCGCCGACCCCCACACACCCTTCCCCATTCCTTCACAGGCTGCAGCACACCCCGGTACCTGTGAAAGTCTGGCGAGGGGGATGGAGGCGAGCAGCCCCAGGAGCAACCAGAGGCCCCAGGTGAGCCAACACAACAAGGGGGGGAGGGGAGGCCTGGCGAGTCTTGGCGGGGGAACTGGACTCTGCGTCAGGCCCAGCCACAGGGGGCATCTGGGGGAGGGCACCATCCAACATCCCTATGGGGGGGCAGGGTCCCCCATCCATGGCATGGGATGGGGGCAGGGGCCTGGGGCAGCTAACCATCCCCTACCATGCACACCAACAGGGCAAACCACTGGGGACCAGCGAGGCGGACCTGTGCCCTCAGCACAACGGATGAGGGAACACCGGGAATGGGTATGGTGCCGCAGGGAGGAGCAGGAGGAGGACAATGTCCGCTCCACCACAGAGCAGGGTGAGCGGATGATCGCAGCCATTGACCGTATGGAGGTAGCCACCGAAAGGGCCGTGCAGCAGGCGGAGGCCAGGAACCAGAGGCTCCAGACAGAGGTGCACCTTGAACAGAGGCGGGAGCACTGGGAGCACAGCAGGCAGGTGGAGGTGTTCAGGCAGCTGGAGCAGACCATAGACCGGATGGTCAGGGAGCACTCCACAAAGATGGACTGGTCCCATGACATAGGCACCTCGCCACTCCTACACGCAGGTACTATGAGTGCCTATGTCATGGAAGCCGACCCACTGGGCAACCTGCCTGACCCAGCCCTGATGCCGGGCCCCTCAGTGCCCCCACCTCCACCATCACCACCCCAGCCGCCACCGCGCTTGCTGGGGCTGCGCTTCCGCCTACCAGTCCCTGTAGGCCTCCAGAGGGAGCTGCCAGCCAGGGGGGCCCCTCTGGCCCTGGGCCCGCCTTCTCTCCCACCACATCCCGACCCCCAGGACACTGAGGCCTCCCAGGACATCGTTGGAGACACAGACAGAGGGGGGGAAGGGAGCTCCCAGAGCTCCACGGTGCCCATCGGGTGTCCACGAGGGCAGCCCCAGAGATGGGGGGGATGGGGGGGAAGGGTGACCTGAGGGGGTGCACACTTGGGGGTGGGGAGAGGGCAAGTTGGCAGGCGCACGTGTAATGGCTGAAACAATAAATGCACGCAAACCACAGTCACCTCCATGTGTCTGTTCGTGGGCCCGTGGTCGGGGGTGCAGAGGTGAGTAGGGGCGCAGACAGGGTGCCGCTTGGGGTCCCGGAGTGGTGGTGGTGGTGTGTGTGTGTGTGTGTGTGTGTGTGTGTGCGCGTGCGTGCGGCCTCAGCCTCGCCCAGCCAGCTGATCTGCCTTGCCAGGGCGGCACGGATGCGCTTCGTGTACCGGTATTCCTGCAGGTTCTCAGCTTTCACATAGAGAGGCACAGGGCCAGGAGGGCGCCGGGGCATGGGGTAGTCAAGGGCAGCCCCCTCGGTCTCGCACCTGTTGTGCAGCACACAGCAGGCTCTGATCACCAGGGAAGAGGTCTCCACCATGTAGTCCAGGCGGCCAGTGAGGCTCCTTCCGAGCTACTTGAGGACCCCAAAGGTCCTTTCGACCATGGTCCTGCTTGCACACAGGCGAGTATTGTAGAGCGCCTCCAAAGGGTTCCTGGTGACCGGATATGCCTTCTTCAGCCAGCGGGTGAGTGAGTAGACCGGGTCCCCCAGGATGCAGGGGGCATCAGCACCCCCTCAATCTAGGTCATCCCCATGTCCGTGAAGTCTTCGAAGTACATCCGGTCATAGAAGGGAGAGATGGTCATGATCCAGGCATTGTGGCTGTGACCAGAGTGGCCTGTGTAAATGTCTATGAACCGACCCTGGTGGTCCATGACTGCCTGCAGCTGCAGGGAGTGGTACCCATGTCGGTTGACATATTCCAAGGCCTCCCCAGCGGATGGGCGGAGGATCTCTATTTGGGTGCCGTCCATGGTGCCCATGCAGTTGGGGAATCCTCCAGCCATGAAACTGGCCATCACGGCCTCCTGGTCCACCAGCTGGATCACTCGGTCCAGCAGCACGTCCTCCACCACCTCGCAGACGTCCCGCAGGATCCTGGTGACGGTGCTCACCCCAACGTCGAAGGGCTGCGAGACGGAGCAGCAGGAGTCGGTTATTGCAAGGGCCCAGACCCCGATGGCTACCCACTGGACCATGGGTATGGGGCCCACATGGGGGTGGCATGCTGCTCCAGCCAGGGCATTAACAGCTCCGTGAGTCTCAGGAGGATGAGCCGGTCCATCTGAAAGTGCGCTCTCCAGGTGGCCTCGTCCCATTGGGTGAGTGCCCTGTCCCACCACCCCGTGCCCGCTCTGTGACCCATACCCACCGGTCAATGGCATTGCGAGCAGGGCAGCATGCCCCATGGTTTCTCTCCACCACTGGAGCCAGCTGGCTGCCTCACAGAGCAACGTAGCCCAGCCCCGGGCACAGAGGAGGGCCTTTTGGGCCACCCCTGACACCTGCTGGGCCTTGAGGTGGGCCAGGGAGTGCCTGCACCCGTGGTGGGCTTTCTGGGCTCTGGCAGTGCTCCTGACCATGCACACGCAAAGCCGGGTGGCCAGGTTCACCTCAGCGGTCTGGATGTGCAGGAGGTCTGTGTGCGAGCGGAAGCACTTTGCACAAATGGCTAGGTGCATCCTGCAGGCACCCAACAGCCCCAGCTCCATGGTGACCGGTGCCCCAGGTGGGTTGGGGCCACACCTGGCCCCAGGTCACCTTGGTCGGCCCCCTGACCATCAGGCCCGGCCCCTGCAGGGTGAACGGGGTGAGGAGGCTGTGGGCAGCCCCATGCATACACATGTCTTCCCGACTTGGGGCATGGCGGTTGGTTATGCCCTCAGTCGGGTGTGTGCAGGCAGCAGCAGCTGCATTCCTGTTGTCATCACCTCCCACCCCTCTGTGTTGGTTGCCTGCTGTCCTGAGTGCCCTGATTAGTGTGTAGGATGCCCTGTCTGTGTGCTCTGTAGCAGCAGCTGGGCTGGGTCCGCACCCCATGCCTCGTTCTGTATCGGTACATTGTTGCAGCCTGTGGCCTTTTCACTTGGCCTTGGAGCTCCCCGGCTTCCTCTCCCATCCCTCCAGAGATTGTGCGTCCCCCCCTTTCATTTTGTGTAGTATCAGATGCTTGCTGAACCATGGCTGTCCGCACTTCCCCCGGGCTCATGGGCCCCAGCACCCCAGGCGCCCCGTGTAGCTGGACCTTCCATGAGACCATGGCCCTATGTGACCTGTGGCATTCTCCAGTCATGCAATTGCTCCTGAGCTGCCTGGACAGCCACATCGGTGCCTACAAGAGTATGATCTCCAGGCAGCAGTACTATGGCCATGTTGTGAGTGCCTGCGATTGCCGGCTGCATGCAGAGGCGCTGGGCATGTGCCTCTTTCCAGATGGGCGCATCCCAGAAATGACGTGCTCACATGTGGGGTGGTTGGTGGCGGAGATTGTGTCCACCCTCTCGGTGTGCAGCCTGTCTGGTTGCATGGCCTGTCTGTGGGAGGGAGGCCCTACCTTGGCGGTGTCCTTCTTTGGCTGTGTTAACAGGGCCCGAGGTTACCAGTGGTCCCATGGGGTGATCTATCACCGCCTGTTGGAGCTGGGTCACCTTCCATGGCCCCCACCTGCTGACTATGCCTTGTCGGAGTCCTCTGAAGCAGAGGCAGCGGCGCTGGCCGGTGTGTGGTCCCGATTCTGCATGCAGGGAGCCCAGGATCCCTTCAAGGCTTACTACCTGGTTGCCCACCACGTCTGAGCTGGGCTTCCATCAGGGTATGCTTCAGTGGCCGCACTTCGTGCACCTGGCGGGCCACCCAACCCTGGGCCCCTGGCGCTGTGGGTTGCTGCCCCTTCCCTCCCTGCTGTTCCTGGCTCGCTGCTGTGCTGGCTGTTTCCTGGGGTTCCACTACCCCTGACTGTGGCTCATGGCCCCATCTGCAAGGCCCCCCCATCCGCCTCTGCAAGGGGGGTTCCCCTCCATGCCTGCCTTCTCCTATGGCTATATCCTGAACTGTGTGCCGGCCCCTGGAAGTCCGGGTTTCACTGTCCTTCTGCTCACGGATCGCTCTCTCTTGTGCCCCCCCGGGTGCCTGTGTGACCGTGAGGTTCTGAGGCCCCTGGACTGGGGCTCCGGCCGCCCTCCTGTGGAGGGGAGTGTTACTGGCCCAGCTGCCCTGCTCCTCATCTCTGTCTCATCTCCTTGCCATCCATTGCACCATAGCTGTCATGTTGGATTCCTGTCTGCCTCCTGGACCATTCCTGGGCCACTCCCCAGTCCGAGTGGCCTCTCCCTATGACTGTGCTGTGCCCCCGGGGTTCCCCCCATTCCAGGACTGCCTGTGTTGCGGTGGGGTGTGCTGTTGTGGGGGTTTGATTTGCTATTCCCATTGTCCTGCCCTGGCCCCTGGGCCACTTTTCTCCCCCCTGTGCCTGTTGTGCTGTGTGTGTTATCTGTCCCACTGTGTTCCCCCTTATTATTATTTATTATTAACAAACATTTATATAGCGCCAGCAGTGTACCTGGCACTTTACAAAGTAATAAAATAGACACGGTCCCTGCCCCTAGGGCTTACAATCTGAGAGACAGGAGCTGGGGGAGAGACTTAGGAAGGGGAACAGAGGGAGAGACAAGGGGTCTAACATTCATGAAGATGCGAGGTCTCAAGTGCACGTACTTGGCTTGGTTACGATGAGAATGACAGCAGGCAGGTCCATGTTGCAAGGATAAGGGTAAACCGATCGTAGGTATAGGAATAGTGGCTCAGCAGGATAAAGAGTCAGACAGAGCAGAGCGAAAGAGGTGAGTTTTAAGGAGAGATTTGAAGGTATGAAGGGAGGGGGCAAGGCGGATGTGGACAGGGAGGGAGTTCCAGGCATGGGGGGCAGCAAGTGAGAAGGGACGAAGGCGCTTAGGGGAGCAGGGAAGGCGTGGAAGGGTGAGAGAAGGGACAGAGGAGGAGCGAAGTGCACGGGCTGGAGTATGGAGGGCGATAAGTGCAGAGAGGTAGGGGGGAGCAAGGTTGTGAAGAGCTTTATAGGTGAAGACTAGGAGCTTGTGCAGGATTCGTTCAGGAAGGGGAAGCCAGTGAAGCGAAGAGAGGAGGGGCTGCACATGGTCGAAGCGACTGGCGAGGTAGATGACCCTGGCAGCAGAGTTTTGGACAGAGATGAGGGGAGAAAGGTGAGACCGGGGAAGGCCAGTGAGAAGGAGGTTACAGTAATCGAGGCGAGAGATGACCAGAGCATGAACAAGAGTTTTGGCAGACGAGACAGAGAGAAAAGGGCGAATCTTAGCAATGTTATGGAGGGAGAAGCGACAGGATTTAGCAACAGAGTCAATGTAGGGTTTAAAAGAAAGGGCTGAGTCAAAGATGAAGCCTAGGCTACGGGCTTGGGGGACAGGCAGGATGGTGACTCCATCAATAGTTATTGACAGTGAGGAAGGAGAGGAAGGATGAGGGGGGAAGATAAGGAGTTCAGTTTTAGCCATGTTGAGTTTGAGTTGACGTTGAGACATCCAGGTAGAGATGTCAGAGAGACAGTTGATGAGACGAGCTTGAACAGAGGGAGAGAGAGAGGGAGTAGAGAGATAGAGTTGAGTGTCATCAGCATAGAGGTGGTATTGGAAGCCATGGGAGGCAATGAGTTTGCCTAAGGATGAGGTATAGATCGAGAAGAGGAGAGGGCCAAGAACAGAGCCTTGAGGAACACCAACTGAGAGGGGGAAGGAGGAGGAGGCGGAGTTGGAGAGAGACACATTAAAGGAGCGGTCAGAGAGGTAGGAGGAGAACCAGTTATGGACAGAGCCACAAAAGCCAAGGGAGTGAAGGGAATCCAGCAAGAGTGAGTGGTCAACAGTATCGAAGGCAGCAGAGAGATCAAGGAGGACAAGAATGGAATAGAGACGTTTAGATTTAGCCACCAGAAGATCGTTGGTGATCTTAGCGAGAGCAGTTTCAGTAGAATGAAGGGGGCGGAAGCCAGATTGGAGGGGGTCAAGGGAGGAGTTGGAGGATAGGAAGTCAAGGCAGCGGGAGTAGACAACACGTTCAAGCAGCTTGGAAGCAAAAGGAAGGAGTGAGACAGGACGATAGCTAGAAGGGTCAGAGGGGTCAAGAGTGGACTTTTTGAGAATAGGAGAGACTGTGGCATGTTTGAAGGCAGAAGGGAAAGAGCCAGTAGAGAGGGAGAGGTTGATGATGTGCAGGAAGGAAGGGGCGACAGTGGGAGTAATGGAGGTGAGGAGGCGGGAAGGAATGGGATCAAGGGGGCAAGTGGAAGGGTTGGAGGAGGAGAGCAGAGAGGAGATTTCCTTAAGGGAGGCAGGGGAGAAGGAGGACATGAGAGAAGGAGGGGGAGGAGGGAGAGGGGTGGGAGTGGGAAGAGAGGAGTGGGAAGCGATGTCGAGGCGGATCTTGTCTATCTTGGAGGTGAAGAAGGAGGCAAGATCCTGAGCAGAAAGGGAAGAAGGAGGGGGAGGACAGGGAGGCTTGAGGAGGGAGTCAAAGGTAGAGAACAGGCGGCGAGGGTCCCGAGAACAGGACTCAATGCGGGAGGCATAGTAGTGTTGTCTAGCAAGGGAGATAGCAGAAGTAAGGGTGGAGAGACAGAATTTGAAGTGAAGGAAGTCAGCGTGAGAATGGGATTTGCGCCAGAGTCGTTCAGCAGCACGAGTGCAAGAACGGAGGTGGCGGATACTAGGGGTGAGCCAAGGACGGGGGTTGTGGGAGAAGGCAGGGCGGGAAGAGAGAGGGGCATGGGAGTCAAGTGTGGAGGAGAGAGAGGCGTTGAGAGCAGAGACAGCGGAGTCAGGGGAGGAGGAAGAGAAGACTGTAGGAAGAAGGGGAGAGAGAGAGGAGGCAAAGTCCAGGGGATCAATAGCTTGAAGGTCACGGAAGGGGCGTAGAGAAGGGGAAGAGGAGGGGGGACAGTGGGAAATGTTGAAAGAGGCAAGGAAGTGGTCTGATATAGGATGAGGATCGAAGGAGAGATCAGCGACAGAGCAGTTTCTAGAGAGGACAAGATCAAGAGAATGGCCATTAGTATGGGTGGGGGAGTTGGTCCAAAGGTGGAGGTTGAAGGAGGAGGCTAGGGAGAGGAAGCGAGAGACTGAGGGCTGAGATGGGTCATCAACATGAATGTTGAAGTCACCAAGGATGAGAGTGGGGATATCAACAGAGAGGAAGAAAGTGAGCCAGGACTCAAAGTCAGAAAGAAAGGAAGAGAGAGGACCAGGGGGACGGTAGATGACAGCAACACGTAGATGGAGGGGGGAGTAGAGGCGCACGGAGTGAGCCTCAAAGGTATGGAAGGAGAGAGAGGGGGGAGGAGAAATTGGTTGGAACTGACAGGATTTAGCAAGAAGGAGGCCCACCCCACCACCCCGTCCTTCAGGGCGGGGTTGGTGAGAGAAGGAGAGACCCCCACAGGAGAGGGTAGCAGGCGTGACAGAGTCCGAGGGAGTGATCCAAGTTTCAGTAAGGGCAAGGAGCTGGAGGGAGCGAGAGAGGAAAAGATCATGGATATAGGGAGCTTTACTGATAGATGAGCGACAGTTCCAGAGGGAGCAGAAAAATGGTAGTTGATGAGGGGGGAGGCAAGGAATAGGGATAAGATTGGGAGAAGGGGAGCGTCGTGGTAGGCTAGAGACAGGAGGAATAGGGATAAGATTGGGAGAAGGGGAGCATCGAGGAAGGCTAGAGACAGGAGTGTCCCTTCCCTTCCTTTCCCATGCAGGTGTGTGTGCGCCCGGGCGTGTGTTTGTGCTGTGTGTTCCACTGTGACCTCATTTTCCCTGTGCCTGTTGTGTGTGCTGCCTCTGTGGCTCTTCTCCCTCTTCCCCCTCCCTTCCCGTTTCCCTTGTGTGGGCATTCCCTGTAGGTGCTTTTGGCTTCGTTTGTCCTCTTTCGGCCATGTCTATGTCCTGCCCATCCCTGGTGCCTTCTGGGTGTTTTGACCATGCCGGGGAATTGGCGTCACTTCTGTTGCACTGCCACAGCCCGTGATCTGCCAGCCCGATTCTCTGCCATGGTCCCGGTCCCATCACGTCTGTTCTGGGCCTTCTTTGACCACGGGGGGTAGTTGGGCAGCTCACCACTGCTGGGAATCCACTGTGGTGACTCGAGACCGCATAACGTCTGAAATCACCCTTTGACAGCCTCTGTGAAACACATACAGAATGTTATGATCAAGTTGAGAATACTCCATTCTTTTATGACTCCCCCAATAGAAATGTTGAGGAGAATGTATCTACACTGTGAGAGACATTAGTTGAAGTACTTGTTTAAAATGCAGCTATCCTCTACCTATTTTATGAGTAACTGTGTGCTGCTTTTCAAGATATTTTGTAATATCTCAGCAGAGTGTATGAGCGGATAATGGAATTTCAGTCAGACATTTAGCTTTCAGCCTGAATATCTTTGATACGGTGTCTGTAAAGAGGACACAAATCAGGATTGAAAACTGTCATGATTTTAGGGTGACTCTGGAACTCCTCAAAGCTTAAAATGAGAAAATATTGGGCTTCCACCCCTCTTTATTGCATAAAATATCTTACAAATGTGGCTATAGTGTATCCTAACTGCTCAAAGAACAAAAACAAAATATAAACCAAAAGAATACAGTCATTGTTTTTAATTTTAAATCTCATTTATAAATTGATTTGATGACTTTCAGAGTCCTGGCTCATTACTTATTTTTAACCTTGCACAGAATTACTTAAATATATGTTTCAACTGTTTTAGTTTAATTTGAAAAAATATTTTTAAAAGAAACATGCATTAAAATTTCATTCAGACACCATAGAATAATAGAGTGCACTGTATTTAAACATTGTTTGCTCTACAAACAGGTGTTTGAAAAAGCCTTTAAAAAAGAATTATGAAACCTGTGGTTTTTAATATACAGTTGCTAGTAGTTTAGTACTTTAAAATGTCAAAAGAGCATCACCCCTATAATGCTTCCCAATATCTCCCTTTCAAATTCTTATGCTAACTTTATTTTACCTAGTTATAAAACACATACCTCAACATTTTCTAGGATTTTACTATAACCACATAGAGTCAAGCCTGAGAGTAACTCAATTCTGAAGATGGCTCCAGGCAAGCAGGACATTTGAGAGAACTCTCCTGTTGAGAGGTAAATAGCCAGAGTGGAACTGGATGCAGGGAATCTGGGAAGGGTAAGAGCTGGGAAGCCTGATCCAGAGACTAAGGGTATTTTCAGACGTTACGAGATCACAGTCAACCACAGTGAACCACGGTCAATCCCGCGGCGTAGCCAAAGTGTGGCCGTCTGTTCGGCGGCCGCCAGATGTTCACCACAGTCAATCCCCACCAGGGGTCGAAAATAACCATGCTTCTGGAGCTCTGGCCCAGACCATGTCCAAAAGCGTGGTCAAAGCGATTCCCACTGGGAAACTAAAAAAAGTAACAACTGAACGGCAACCACCGGCCGGAATCAAGCAACATGATTCCCAGCGGACAAAGCACGCAGCATCGCTTCCAGGCAACGAGCAACAACACAGACCAGGGAGGGAGATTTGAAGGACACACGGCAGCAGCCGGGATGAGCCGCCCCGGCGCCTTCCGGGTGCTTTGACCACGGCCCGGTCCAGGATCAGCGTAACATCTGTTGCACTGCCCCAGGACGTGGTCTGCTGGTCCGATTCCCTGCCGTGGTCCTGCACCCATCACATCTGTCTGGGGCCTCTCTTGCCCATGGGGGTGGTTAGCCAGTTTGCCACCGCTGGGAATACACTGTGGTGAATCGGGCATCCGTAACGTCTGAAATCACCCTAAGGAAGCTCCTAAAAGTAGATAAATTTGGGATTGAATTTGAAAGGGAGGTGCACAGTAACTCTTTCATTTTCATTATTAATTTTGTTTTCATAATTAAAATGTCATTCATTTTTGTTGTATTTCGTTAGTCTTTGTTTTGTTCTCATTTTTACTTTCATTTTTTATTTCCATTGGTTTAGATGGAAAACACATTTTTGGCTGTAACTTTTTTTTATTTTTCATCTGATTTTGTTGAAACTTGGCAGGATTGTCCCCCCAATGGAGGGTATAGGAGATCTGATGTTATAATCAGTTGAAATTTGTTATTTTACAAAATTATGTGTACACATTCCTAGTGGTAACTTCTTTATCTCCCATCTGATTTGGTTGAAACTTGGCAAGATTATACCCCTCCCAAAGGGTACTACCACTGCCAAATTTCACAAGTATTAGATAAAGGTCTAGATGTTATAAGTGATTTATTTTTAAATGCAGTTCTGTTTGTAACATTTACATGGCATTTGGTAGGATTATATCTCAGACCTTTAGGAGCATCTCTACCAAATATCAGAATGATCTGATAAAGAGTCTCAAAGTTATAAGCCTGCACAGCATCTTGAGTGTATGAGCCTCTGCCAGGGACTCTCTTACGTTTGCCGCTGTGGTACAAGGTGTGCTTGTGATGCCAAGTGGCCAGCAGAAATGTCACCCATATATCATTCTGCGCTGTGACCACCACAACCCCTCTCCCCCACTTGTTACTGGGAAGCTGGAAGCATCTGCTTAGGAAATAGCCAAAAAGGGATTCTCTTATGTTCTCTGTCACAGTGATGCAGGATGTTACTGTGATGACAATTGGCCAGCCTTGATATGTGAACCATGTCTCCCAATTGCTGGGATGCTTCCCCCTGCCCTCTGCCTTGCTGCCTGAAGTCCCAGTTATGTCCTATCTATGCCCGCCTCAGAGCCACCCAGGGTAGGTCCTGGAAAGTTGGAAGCATGCAGTAAGAGAGGCAATCACATCTCTGTCCAATTGGTTTCGCACAGGCTTCTGTGCATGGGGGTGGCCGTCAACTTGTAGAGAATGCCCCAGGAAGGGGCAGGAGGATGTTGGGCAGCACCCCAGGTGCGTGGGGATTAGATTTATGTAGCTAGCTTAAACCTTGCAGTGAGTTCTAGTATACACACATGAAAAGCCTGCCAGTAAAGTCTAAGAAAATGCTCTGACCAAAACCAGAACTAACCACAGACAAACAGTAGCCCCAAAGAACAGCAGCTCCTATGCCTACCTTGAAGCCACCACCGACTGGGCCTGTAAAGGTGGTAGCATGCAGTAACTGGCCAGTTAATGTGTCTGTCAGTCTTTTGGGCTGCTCCCCCTCCCTTCTACAGCCCCCTCCCTCCTGCCATGCCTGTCTCTGAATGGCACTGCATGTGCTATTTACCTGAATAACAAAAGTCTTCAAGAGGGAAACTTCAATTGCTTATAAAATTTGGACCCTTTATCAAATCTTTCTACAATCTGATGGAGATGATCATGAAGGTGTGAGATACAATCTTGCCAAATTGATGTAAAATATATGGAATACAAAGATGTTACAGCCAGAAATGCATTTACAAGTAAATCACTTATATCATAAGGCGCCTTTATTCATTCCTTCTGTAATTTGGTGGAGAGAGTAATCCTGGGAAGAGATATAATCTTGCCAACTTTCATCTAAATCAGATATGATACAAAGACGTTACAACCAGGAATGTGTACACAGATTTTTGTAAAATAACAAAATTCAACCACTTATAAAATCTGATCCCTTTAGTCAATCTTTCTAAAATATGGTACACATAATGTTCTCCATTAGGGGTACAATCCTGCTAGGTGTCATCGAAATCAATTTTTTTTTTTAAAGTTACAGCCAAGTATGTGTTTTTAAATTTTTTCCTATTAATACATAGTAACAAAACCTCTTTTGTTCAGTTTTCATTATTATGTTCTTTAATTTACATTATTCAATAATGAAAAAGAAATGTTCATATTTCATTTTCATTATTATAATTCGGGGCTAGTTAAGGGGGAGGATGGGCTGGGTTTGTGTAGGGGATGAGGCATTTGGTGGGTGGGTTTCCAGGCATAAGGTGGGATGGGTGGGAGGTGTCGGGGTGGATTGGGTGGGATTTTTTTTGCTGGTTTTAATAGTTTTTACTCTGCTTTTATGATTGTAAGCCACCCCGATTGGATGGAAAACAAAGACATTACAGCTGGAAATGTATGCAAAAACTACAAGATTAAATTGCTTAGATTAAAACTGCAAAGACTGCAAGATTAAATTGCTTAGAAAACCGGGACCCTTTATCCAATCTTCATTAAATTTGGCAGGGATCATCCCTTCAGTGACAGGGACAATCTGTCCAAATTTCATGCAAACTGGATGGAAGAGAATACACACTACCAGAGAGAATAAAATTAACTTGAAACTTGAAAATTTTATTCTCCCCAAGTGGATACTTAACAGCTCTACTCATCACTCCACCTATTTCAATTGTATTTACCTCCTCCCCTAGTCCTGTTTTCACCTTCCTCTCCCGCCTGCCAAATCACTATATATACAGCTACCTTGTTTTGCATTGCTACATCTGCAGTTTCAATTGCCTGACCTGCCTGAGGTCCGAAAGCTTGCGCACCTCCACCAACTTGAGTTGGTCCAATAAAAGGTATGTACGCTATTTTGTCTCTACTAACATTGACCAAGTCATTTTACAAGTATTATTGCATTTTTTAAATACAGAAAACAGAGGTGGCAGCTTTTGTTTAATAGCCATTTGAGGTCACTGAGGACTTCTACTAGATCTACCTATTGACCAAAGGTTGGTTTAAGAACTTCCTTCTGATTTGCATGACTTTTAAGACTATAGGGGAAGTTGCATTTTAGGATTATTTCTAGATATATCTTAGTCATCATTATTATATGAAGTAATGGATCTCTGCTATTAACTAGAGTACTTTGATATGTAGAATGTACTGGGATATTCTCCTTTGTTATATATATTTTCCATTTCAGCTTATATCACTAAGAATCTTGCTGCGTTTTTAGGTTTATCTACTTATTGTTATTTTGTGTTGTTATCGTGTTTGGTTGGTTGATGTGATTTGTAACCTAAATTTGACTTGACTTGATGAAAGCAGTATGATGGCATGTTGAATATGTATTTGATATGAATTTTATGTTGTACTTGGTTTTCGGCTATGGCGAAAGCTAAATGCCGTGTAAATAAACAAACAAACAAACAAACTATATCACTAAGAGATGTAAACAAATGTTTGTATGGTTCATACTATGGCCCTTTTTACACCGACACTCTAACACCGATAAAATGGGTGTTACATTTTATTATACATGGTACAGGGCAACACTGCAGCCCTGCAACATGGACCCTTTTCACACAAAATGCCTCCACCCAGTTTCGCTGGGTGGAGATGGGTGGAGGCATCTGTGTAAACACCAATTGTGGTGGGTGTAAGTTCATGCGTGCTCCCGTGCAACACCCATCTCCACCCACCCCCCACTCACAGAGTAATCTGCAGTGGAGTCCATTGCTCCATGGGTGGGCAGTAGGTGGAGATGCGTGTTGTGCAGGGGCTTGTATGCACCTACACCCACCGCAAGTGGTGTTTACACAGACGCCTCCACCCAGCAAAACTTGTGTGAAAAGGGCCCATGTTGCAGGGCTGCAGTGTTGCTCTGTACCATGTATAATAAAATGTAACACCCATTTTTTCAGTTTTAGAGTGTCTGTGTAAAAAGGGCCTATATGCTGCTAGGCCACAGTATACTGGTGAATATTGACCTACTCTCTTCTTTCTTACTTTTTATTCCAGATATTTTTGGTGTCCAATATTGTTTGCATCTAGTACTGTTTTTATATTATGACTTTAGAAAGGTAATACCTATCAATGTTTTATGTGTCAGTCCAGTATACATATGCTATATTTGTGACTCTCTCATTTGCATTGTACTGCATTTTATTCATAGACTACTATGAAAAAGAGCTTTGCCTTGAAACGTGTCAGGATTGGTTTTTTAAGTTCTACATTGGGTATTTTCAGACATTACGAGATCACAGTGAACCACGGTGAATAAGCACCTGTGGTCAATGTGTCTCGAACGTCTGTTTGGCGGCCGCCAGATGTTCGCCACGGTCAATACCCGTATGGGGTCAATTTGAACCACGCTTCCCGGGCTAGCGGGGGGAATGTCCCAGGAAGCGTGGTCAAAGAGATCCCCAGCGGGGACCAAACGAAAGTAAGGTCTGGCCGGGTGCCACGGCCCGGGATCCCCGGCGGGATCCTAGGCTGTGGTGAATCCAGCCCGAAGCGGCAGCCGCATTGGCCCCGCCGCCTGCCCGTCTCCCCGGAGGGCGGGCGGCGGGAGCGTGGAGGGGGCGGGGCCGTGCGGCCACACGTTGCGCTGCACGGCCCCGCCCCCTCCCAGATTCCCCACCGGGATCCCCCCGGCACGTCTGTTACGGCGTGATGGGGTGACCCCAGCGGGGAATGAATGGGGTGATTTCGGTACAGGGCCAATGGGCCCCGTAACGTCTGAAATCACCCATTGTTGTGTTTTAATATAATAATGTATATTGTTATTTACTGTGCTTATATCTTTGTAGTAAATTATTATTCTACTTCCCAGTAACTCTTGTCTGTTGTTTCAACATAGACAATTTAGCTGGTGATCTTGCAAAACTAAGCATACATTATAAGTACATGCTCAAAACAGAGCTGAAGTTTATTCGCAGTACTTAACCTAGTAAGTGCCATGTAAAGAATCTTGCACGATCACGGTCTCATTTGTGAGTTTAAAAATTGCTAAGTGTCTTGTCTGAAATGATTAGCAGATTAACAAACACCGTAGCCTAGCTCCTTAGTTCTTGAGCAAAACTGTCTTTTGCTTCCAAATTTCAAAATGAAATATTGATCAAAATTATTCTGCCACACTAGATATTTATTTTACCTCCTCTACTTTGTAGTTGCACAAGTATTGCACCTCATAAATTTTTGAATGCTGTTGGTGAATTCAATTGATTTACGTGTGAGTTTTTCTTTCCTACCTAATTCCAGGAGGATCTCAAGTTAAACTAGACATAGAACATACCAAACTGCAATGAGAGGATAAGACTTCCTATATGAACTTCTTATCTGCTCTTATAAAATTATTACATAAAACAGTGTAGGACACATTTTATGCAACACGTTGCTATCTAAGCATACAGCAAAAAAAATTTAAGAAAATTCGCCATAGGGCAATTTTTCTTTATACTTCTCCTAATCAGGTTTGAAACAGAGAACAAACAAGATTGCCTGGCTTCAAGGTAACCTAGTAGGAGGATTTCATAACTTTGACTGCAGTTAAGCAGAAGCAAGTGTCTAAAATACAGTCATGTGGAATCAACACTCCGGTACTTAGTAGTTGCTATGGTCACTGTGATGATTTGTGCTGATCAAGAAGTATACCGTCTGGATAAGTAAATTTTATGTATTATATTTTTAAAAAATGCCCTAGTAAGTGTTGCAGGCCTCTCTGCCTGAAGCCAGTGGCTCTGTCTGGTAGCAACCAGTCTGAGCTAGTTCTGTGTAACAAATAACCACATGCTCTATAAGTTTCAGTTGCCAGTACTGTTCTCTTAAAGAGACAGTGTACAATTCCCACATCTCCCCTTTTTTTAACATCTAATTTCAAAACAAAGAAATTACAAATTAACATTGTTCAATACGTCTTTCCGGTGCTCGGCGTAGTCTGTTTGATCTGCGTGATGCTACTTCAGCCTCCTCCATGACTGGATCAGGTGTTTGTTCTTTTAGTGCCTCTGTCATCTGCTCTGCGACACTTTCCTGAGTCAGCTTGTGTGTAGTCTCCAGTTGTTCTCTCATCCTATTCTCCTCCCCTTGTTCAGGAATGTGTTGCAATCGTCTCCTGTTACGTCAAAAAGAGTGTCCATCTTGAGTCATTACATTGTAGGATCGTGGAGCAACCCTACAAGTAACTCACACTTTCTGATCCCAGTTTTCACCATTATAAATACGAACTGTATCATTGGGCTTCAGCTCCATCAGTGCCCATGACCCTTCATCATAGCACAATTTTTGCTGAACTTTGATCTTTTGCTTATGCTTGTACAAATCAGCGTTGCTCCTGTCATTGTCACAAGGAAGGGGGGAAAGGAGGGGGGAACGACAGGGATTGGGATCCAATCAAGCAGGAACAACAGGGAAGGGAGCAAGGGGCCCACGTATACAGAGCGGTTACCTCTATAAAGGGAATTTCTCTCGAAGACTATAATGTCCCTCAGGGTAGAGTGTGGGCTTTCCCCCATTCTTAGAGAGCAACCCTTTTCATCATTGGGACGCAAGGAGAGGTAGCCAAATGCCCCTGAGACCCAAGGAAATACAGGAGGAGAGGGGAAGCGGCAGGCACTCAGGGGTATACACGGGATCCTGGGCACCGTGCAAACAGAAGTGAAGGGGAGGGGCAGGGGAAGGAAGGGGCCCAAGGGAAGGGGAGAGGGGGGAAGATGATAAGGAATGCAAGGGAGGAGGGAGAGGTGGAGGACAGGACTTGCTATCAAAGGAGGTACTTGAGGGAGATATGCGGGGAGGGAAGAGCAGGTACGGGAAGGGGGGAACCGGTAACCTACCACCCACAACACCACCGTTCTCTTTCGCTAAGGAAGGATACAAACAAACACAGTAACACACACTCACCAACTCTCACTCTCGCAGGAGGGGGAAGGGAAACACAGGATCAGGCACTCAACACCAAGCTCTCAGTCAAGGTCAGGCTAGGAAGGTTCTCAAGCAAGCA
>QEPC01006442.1:2713564-2766978 GCA_003113815.1 Sphenodon punctatus | reverse complement strand
GCAAGGAGAGGTAGCCAAATGCCCCTGAGACCCAAGGAAATACAGGGGGAGAGGGGAAGCGGCAGGCACTCAGGGGTATACACGGGATCCTGGGCACCGTGCAAACAGAAGTGAAGGGGAGGGGCAGGGGAAGGAAGGGGCCCAAGGGAAGGGGAGAGGGGGGAAGATGATAAGGAATGCAAGGGAGGAGGGAGAGGTGGAGGACAGGACTTGCTATCAAAGGAGGTACTTGAGGGAGATATGCGGGGAGGGAAGAGCAGGTACGGGAAGGGGGGAACCGGTAACCTACCACCCACAACACCACCGTTCTCTTTCGCTAAGGAAGGATACAAACAAACACAGTAACACACACTCACCAACTCTCACTCTCGCAGGAGGGGGAAGGGAAACACAGGATCAGGCACTCAACACCAAGCTCTCAGTCAAGGTCAGGCTAGGAAGGTTCTCAAGCAAGCAATGGGGGCCAGTCTCTCACGAATTATTACCGGCGGAGGCTTCAACCCCCGCCGGTCAGTCTTATAGAAAAGCCCTGATTGAGAACAGGTGCATTCAGGGCGGGGCCCCCAGCTGCCACTGAACCCTGCACAGCCCTCCACATGCTGTGGGCGGGGTCTGGAGCGTCCCTGAAGCGCAGGGGAGCTCCACCCCTCCCACAGCGGCTCCTCTGACCTTCCCAGAACTTCCGCATGTCAGGTCTCTGCTAGGCAACGAGACCCGAACTGCGGCGGCGTGTGCCCTGATAGTCATTTGTTACCATCAGTTTGGGTGGTTGAGTTCACAGCTGTCTGTTAAATACAATCTCAGCAGGTGACAGGCCATGTGCCAGAGGAGTTGATCTGTAATTCAGAAGAGCTAAGTATGGGTCACCACCTGTATCAATGGCTTTCTTTAATATTTTTTTTATTATCTTAACACCATTTCCCACAAACCCATTAGACTGAGGTATCTTGGCCTCGATATAACATGCCAAAACACCTCCACTTGCCCCCTGGACCTCATTCCTTCCCGCCTCCTGACCGCCATTGCTTCCACCATCACCCCTCCCCTCCTCCACATCATCAACCTCTCCCTGTCTACCAGCTCCTTCCCCTCTGCCTTTAAACACACCACTGTCTCTTCCATCCTCAAAAAGTCCACTCTGGATTCTTCTGAACCCTCTAATTACCATCCTGTCTCACTCCTCCCTTTTGCTTCCAAGCTCCTTGAACGGGTTGTCTACTCCAGCTGCCGCGACCTCCTCTCCGCCAACTCCTCCCTTGACCCCCTCTAATTTGGCTTCCGCCCCCTTCACTCCACTGAAACTGCTCTGGCTAAGATCACCAACGATCTTCTTGTGGCTAAATTCAACCACCTTTACTCTATTCTTGTCCTCCTTGATCTTTCTGCTGCCTTCAACACTGTTGAGCACTCACTCCTTCACGCTTCACTCCCTGGGAATCCGGGACTCTGTCCTCGACTGGTTCTCCTCTTGCCTTTCTGACTGCTTCTTCAATGTATCTCTCCTAACTCCTCCCCCCTTCTCCTCCCTACCCCTCTTGGTCAGGGTTCCCCAAGGCTCTGTCCTTGGCCCTCTTCTCTTCTCTATCTACACCCTATCCCTAGGCAAACTCATTGCCTTCCATGGTTTCAAATATCATCTATATGCTGATGACACTCACCTCTATCTCTCCACTCCTTCCCTCTCCCCCTCTGTTCAAGCTCATCTCACCAACTGTGTCTCTGATATCTCCGCCTTGATGTCTCAATGCCAACTCAACCCGAACACGGTGAAAACTGAACTCCTTATCTTCTTTCCCAATCCTTCCTCTCCCTCTTCCCTGTCAATTGCCATTGACAGGGTCTCCATCCTCCCTGTCCCCCAAGCTCATAGCTTGGGCTTCATCTTTGACTCACACCTTACTTTCAAAGCCTACATTGACTCAGTTACCAAATCCTGCCACTTCTCCCTCCACAACATTGCTAATATTGGCCCTTTTCTGTCTGTCTCCTCTGCCAGAACTCTCATCCATGCCCATGACATCTCACGCCTCGACTATTGTAACTTCCTCCTCACTGGCCTTCCCCACTCTCACCTTTTTCCCTTATCTCTGTTCAAAACTCTGCTGCCAGGATCATCCACCTAGCCTGTCACTTTGATCACGTGCAGCCTCTCCTCTCCTCTCTCCACTGGCTCCCTCTTCCTGAGCATATTCTGTACAAGCTCCTCGTCTCCACCTACAAAGCCCTTCACAAACTTGCTCCCCCCTACCTCTCTGTCCTGATCTCCCTCCAAACCCCTGTTCGAGCACTCTGCTCCTCTTCCATCCCCTCCCCCCCTGCTCCCCCAACTGCCACTGCCCTGCACACCTGGAACTCCCTCTCTGCCCTTATCCACCTTGCCCCCACCCTCCAAACCTTCAAGTCCCTCCTCAAAACCCACCTCTTCTGCTCTGCCCTTCCTAACTCCTGCTAATCATCCCCACCCAGGATTATCCCCCACCTGTTATCTGTATACTCCCAATTTACTGTAACCAAGCCAAGAACATGTACCTGAGTTCTCGCATTCTCATGAATGTCGCATCCCTTGTCTCTCCCTCTGTTCCCCCTTCCCTGTCTCCCCTCCACGTCTTTAGATTGTAAGCTCTCGGGCAGGGACTGTCTCTAGTTTATTTTCTGGAAAATGCCAGGTACATCGCTGGTGCTAAATAAATGCTAATGCTAATAATAATAATTAATAATTAATAACAACTTTTTAAATTCATGCCCTGACCACTGGGGGCCATTGTCAGACATAACCACATGTGGAATTCCATTTCTGGCAAAGATTGCTTTAAGGAGCAGTATGATCTGCTGTCTAAAAAAGCCACTTCAGGGTAGTGAAAAAAATAATCTAAAGCCAAAAGATATTCTTAACAAGCCAGTGTAAATAAATCAATACCCACTGTATGCCATGCCTCCAGCAGTTCATTGTCTATCCACATTGGTTCCTTCTTAGTATGGTATTAGTCTTAGTATGGTATTAGTATTTCTGGCATGTGTCACATTTTTGCACAGCATTTTCTATTTCACTATTAATACAGTACCACCCTGGCCCTCCTTTTGCATTTTTCAATGCCCAGGTGACCCTCATGTATCCTCTTAATCATATCTGCTTGTAGCTCTTTAGGTATTACCAACCTGTGACCCTTGAACAAAACCCCATCTATCACTGATAGCTCTGCTTTAAACTGAAAATACAGGCCTGGTATGTAATGGCCAGTGGTGATGGCTTTTATAACCTTCTGCAGTGTGACATTCTGTGCTGTAGCCACAACAAAGTTTGCCATATCTGATCTGATACAGGGTAATTTTTTTTTATCCTGTTGACATGCACAATGTCAGATTCCAGTTCAGCATCCTCAACAGTGTTGTCAACTGCCCTGGACAAAGTGTCTGCAATCACCAGTTCCATACCTGGCTTATATTCTATTTTCAAATCATATAATTGCAACTGAAAAAACATCTCTGGAGTCTGGGAGGTATATTTTCCATTTCCATTTCTTGCAATGGTGACCAGGTGTATGTGGTCAGTTTCTGCCACAACTAGCCCTCCATATATAAAAACATGAAATATTTTTGCACCACAGGTAAAGTCTCCTTCTCTATCTGTGCGTATTCTGTTTCTGTGAGGGCTCTGGATGCATATGCCACTGGGCTCTACGCTCTTGTCATTTTTGTTATTGTTATTGCAATAACAAAAATGACAAATAATAATAATGAAAACAACAAATAATAATAATGAAAATAGAAATGAAAACAACTTTGTTTTTGAAATAAAGGGGAAAAATGAAAAACGTATTTCTGGCTATAACTCTTTTCTTTCTTATTCAATTTGTTTGACACTTGGGGGGAATTGTACCCCCAACAGAGAGCACAATTTGTACCAATTTGTGAAATGATTAGACAATGGAAACTGATATTAGAAGCAATTGAATGTTGTGAATTTAGGAAAAGCTCCATACACATTCATGGCTACAGCTTCTAAATCTTCCATCCAATTTACATGAAACCTATGAATATTATGTTCGTCCACAGGTTGAACACTCCTGAAAATGTTCAGAAATATTGGATAAAGGGTCCTGATGGTATAAGACATTAAGTTACAAATACATGTCCAGCTGTAACATTTTTATNTAATCATCCCCACCCAGGATTATCCCCCACCTGTTATCTGTATACTCCCAATTTACTGTAACCAAGCCAAGAACATGTACCTGAGTTCTCGCATTCTCATGAATGTCGCATCCCTTGTCTCTCCCTCTGTTCCCCCTTCCCTGTCTCCCCTCCACGTCTTTAGATTGTAAGCTCTCGGGCAGGGACTGTCTCTAGTTTATTTTCTGGAAAATGCCAGGTACATCGCTGGTGCTAAATAAATGCTAATGCTAATAATAATAATTAATAATTAATAACAACTTTTTAAATTCATGCCCTGACCACTGGGGGCCATTGTCAGACATAACCACATGTGGAATTCCATTTCTGGCAAAGATTGCTTTAAGGAGCAGTATGATCTGCTGTCTAAAAAAGCCACTTCAGGGTAGTGAAAAAAATAATCTAAAGCCAAAAGATATTCTTAACAAGCCAGTGTAAATAAATCAATACCCACTGTATGCCATGCCTCCAGCAGTTCATTGTCTATCCACATTGGTTCCTTCTTAGTATGGTATTAGTCTTAGTATGGTATTAGTATTTCTGGCATGTGTCACATTTTTGCACAGCATTTTCTATTTCACTATTAATACAGTACCACCCTGGCCCTCCTTTTGCATTTTTCAATGCCCAGGTGACCCTCATGTATCCTCTTAATCATATCTGCTTGTAGCTCTTTAGGTATTACCAACCTGTGACCCTTGAACAAAACCCCATCTATCACTGATAGCTCTGCTTTAAACTGAAAATACAGGCCTGGTATGTAATGGCCAGTGGTGATGGCTTTTATAACCTTCTGCAGTGTGACATTCTGTGCTGTAGCCACAACAAAGTTTGCCATATCTGATCTGATACAGGGTAATTTTTTTTTATCCTGTTGACATGCACAATGTCAGATTCCAGTTCAGCATCCTCAACAGTGTTGTCAACTGCCCTGGACAAAGTGTCTGCAATCACCAGTTCCATACCTGGCTTATATTCTATTTTCAAATCATATAATTGCAACTGAAAAAACATCTCTGGAGTCTGGGAGGTATATTTTCCATTTCCATTTCTTGCAATGGTGACCAGGTGTATGTGGTCAGTTTCTGCCACAACTAGCCCTCCATATATAAAAACATGAAATATTTTTGCACCACAGGTAAAGTCTCCTTCTCTATCTGTGCGTATTCTGTTTCTGTGAGGGCTCTGGATGCATATGCCACTGGGCTCTACGCTCTTGTCATTTTTGTTATTGTTATTGCAATAACAAAAATGACAAATAATAATAATGAAAACAACAAATAATAATAATGAAAATAGAAATGAAAACAACTTTGTTTTTGAAATAAAGGGGAAAAATGAAAAACGTATTTCTGGCTATAACTCTTTTCTTTCTTATTCAATTTGTTTGACACTTGGGGGGAATTGTACCCCCAACAGAGAGCACAATTTGTACCAATTTGTGAAATGATTAGACAATGGAAACTGATATTAGAAGCAATTGAATGTTGTGAATTTAGGAAAAGCTCCATACACATTCATGGCTACAGCTTCTAAATCTTCCATCCAATTTACATGAAACCTATGAATATTATGTTCGTCCACAGGTTGAACACTCCTGAAAATGTTCAGAAATATTGGATAAAGGGTCCTGATGGTATAAGACATTAAGTTACAAATACATGTCCAGCTGTAACATTTTTATATTCCATCCTGTTTACAAGATATTTGGCAGGAATGTATCATATACCTTCCCTGTCCTCTCTGCCAAACTACAGGACAATTTTATAAAGGGACCCAATTGTATAAGCAATTGACATTGTCCCCTTGAAGACCTTTATTCAGATAAATAGCAGCACATGCAGTGCCAGTCAGAGGCAGGCACCTGGCATGGNATAAATAGCAGCACATGCAGTGCCAGTCAGAGGCAGGCACCTGGCATGGCAGGGGGAGGGAGGATATGGAGCAACCCAAAAGACTGACAGACATTCACTGGCCAATTACTGCATGCTTCCTGCTTTACAGGACCAATCGGTAGTGGCTTTGAGGTGGGCATAGGGGACAGCCCTCATGCAGACATACAAGGGACATAACTGGGACTTTGGGGATAGCATCCCAGAAATCAGGAGACATTGTTTACACATCCAGGCTGTTCAGTTATCTTCACAATCACATCCTGCAGCACTGTGACAGAGGACATAAGGGAATCTCTTTTGGCTCTTTCCTAAACAGATGCTTCTAACTTCCTAGTAACAAGTGGGGGAGAGATTTTGGAATAGTTATAGCACAGAATGAGGATATTTGTTTGACATTTCTGCTGGCCAATTGGCATCACAAACCGATCTTATACCACAGTGACACATAAGAGTATTCCTGGCATAGACTCGTTCTCTGCATATGCTACGCAGGTATATAAAATTGGGACCCTTTATTACATCTATCTGACATTTGGCAGAGGTGATCGTGAAATTGTGATATACAGCCCCACCAAATTTCATGGAAAACGGTTGGACTACAAAGATGTTACAGTCAGACATACATTTATAAGTTAATTGCTTATACCACCAGGAACCTTTATCCAAGCCTTCTGTAATTTGGCACAGATAGGAAATATGGGAAGGGGTATACCTGTGCCAAGTTTCATTTATATTAAATGTGAGTAAAAGAAGTTACAGCTAAGAATTTATATGAAGATCTTTTCAAAATAATATAAATCAACTGCTTATAAAATTGGATTTCTTTATCCAATCTTTTTAGAATTTGGTATACTTAATGCCTTCAATGGGAGGTACAAGCATCCCATGTTTCAGTCAAATATAATAAAAAACAAAAACGTTACAACTGAAAATGTGTTTTTCATTTAAACCAATGAAAAACGAAAGCAAAAACAAAAACGAAAATTTGATGTTTATGAAAATGAAAATGACAGATTTAAATAAAGAAAATGAAAAAACAAAAACAAAAACATGGGCCCCTGGTGGACACTGCACACCTCTACTGGGCTCCAGTGATCACCATACTTTTGTAATAGGGTTGCCCCAATGCCCTCTTTTGAGGCATCTGTGGACAATTTGGTTTCTCTTTTGTTATCAAAAAAACCTGAGGACTGGTGCTGTTTCAATAAGCTTTTTTAGCTTTGCAAATTCTTTGTCCATGTTGGCATCTCATGTCCGTTGAGTATTTTTTTTTATTAACGCTCTTAGGCTGCAGGTGTGCTCTGCAAGGTTTTCTGTATACCTGCCTACATGAGTGACCATTCCTAGGAACCTTTGAACCCCTTCCTTATCTCATGGGGGTGGCATGTTTGAGATTGTCCTTATTCTTTTAGGATCAATTTGCACCCAATTTTCTGATATTTGTTCCCCCAGGTAGGTGATTTCTTTAACTCTAAATTTGCATTTTGTTTATTAAGTTTCAGCCCTGCTACCCATGCCTTGTCTAGGGCTTTCTGTAGCCTCTGATCATGTTCCTCTTTGTTTTTTCCCCATACCAGAATGTCATCAATGTACACCTTGGCACTGGCAACTCCATCAAATATTTGCTGCATTGTCCTGTGAAAGATTTCAGGAGTTCATTTTAGGCCAAATGAGAGCCTGCAAAAGCAATATCTCCTAAAGGGTGTATTAAAAGTGCATAGCCTTGAGCTTTTTTCATCTAAAGGGACCTGCCAAAATCCTGAGGATGCGCCCAGAATTGAAAAATATTTAGTGTCAGCCATTTCACTAAATATGTCCTCTCTCATAGGCAATCGATAGCTCTGTCTTTTGACATATTTGTTGAGCTCCTTTGGATCTAAGCATAATCTTAGTGTTCCATCTTTCTTTTCTAGGATGACCAACGAATGTACCCATTCAGTGGGTTCTTCTACTTTGTCAATTATTTTTAATGCCACCAGTCAGTTCAGCTCTTCTTTTAGTCTCCTTTTTATGGCTAGAGGAACTTTTTTTGGGACACAGATGACAGGACGATTGGGTTCTGCCAGCTCAATTTTATATTCAGTTTCCAATTTACCAATGCCCTCAAAAAAAACCAGAATACATCGCCCTCCGTAGCTCAACAGGTCTGGAGTCTGGGGGTGGTGCTGGATGCAGACCTCTGCCTAGAGCGGCAGGTGGAGGCAGTCGCAAAGGCTGCCTTTCACAAGTTGCATCTGGTGCGGAGGCTGCGTCCGTTCATCTCCAGCCCGGACCTGGCCTCCCTCATCCATGCCTTCTTCACCTTGAGGCTGGACTACTGCAACGCGTTCTACGTGGGGCTTCCCCTGTGCCTGGTTCGGAGGCTGCAGCTAGTGCAGAATGCGGCGGCCCGTCTCCTTTTGGAGACGGGTCGTCGGGAGCACATAACACCTGTGCTTTGGGATCTGCACTGGTTGCCGGTAGCGTGCCGAGCCAGGTTCAAGGTGTTGGTATTGATTTATAAAGCCCTTCCCGGTCTTGGCCCTTCATACCTCAGGGACTGCCTCGCCATCCGTGCCCCGGAGCAGACCCTTTGGTCTGCCGGGGGTGCCTTCTTGGAGGTCCCCCGTGTTAAGCGGGGGACCACAATGGAGAGGGCATTCTCAGTGGCCGGGCCATGTCTCTGGAACTCCCTACCAGAGGAAGTTCGCCTGGCCCCAAGCCTTTTGGTATTTTGATGACAGTGTAAAACCTGGCTGTTTGCCTAGGCCTTTGGGGAGAGGGGGAGGGTCTAGGGGATTTTTATCTCCCCTGCCCTATTGATTTTTGTATCCCGGGCCCTGTTTTAATATTTGAGATGGTATTTTTATATGTTTTAAATTGTTTTTATTGATTTATTGTTGGAAGCCACCCCAAGCTGTGTTCAGGAGGGGTGGGGTATAAATCAAATAAATAAGTAAATATATATATATAAATAAATAAATAAATATTGGTCTTTTATTAGTGTGTCCTTTGTCATTGTTACCATATATACTCTCTTAATTAAGCCCAAACACTAGCAGGTTTTTAGGCCCAGAATTGGCATAGTGTTCCCCACAGCTATCACAAAAGGTGTCAGCTCAATTTGATCCTTAATTTTTACCGCTAGTTCACATACTCTTTTGGTGGGAATCATCTCCCCATTATAAGCTCTTAGTTTTACATTTTTACCCTTGATCCAGTTTGGTTTTTGTTTTAACTTATTAACAATTAATTATGGAAGCACATTTACCTGAGCACCTGTGTCCATTTTATAGTTGTTGACCCTTCCATTAGTTTCCAGTGCATCGGTCCAGTCATCTCCTGTCTCTGCAACCACAGTACAAACATAGAATTCCTCCTCAGTACTTTCATCAGTGCTGTCATGGTATACTGCATCAGTTTGCATGGTTTGTCTCCTTCTCTGTGCTTGTTGTTCCTGGTTGCAGACTCTGTCAAAATGGTTATGTTGCTTGCATGCCTTACACTGTTTTCCTAGTGCAGGGCATTGCCTGTTTGGGTGCTTGATTCCACATTTCTTGCACTGAGGTGCTCTTTTACCTTTACCTTCATCCCTTGAGCTATCTGTGAACCTTCCTGCTCTCCTTGCTTGCTTCCTGCTTTCTCCTTGCTTGTCCTGGTGCTTACTGTTTACTTGATGTACTGTAGCTGTTTCTGATTTTCCTTCCATTATTTGTAGAGTGTGGAGTGTAACTTCTGCTACCTGGCACACTCTCACTGCTTTATCTAAGGTCAGATCCACATCTTCCAAAAGTCTTTTCTGTAGTTTCAAATCTCCAGTTTCTATTACAATCTGGTCCCTTATGATGGACTCAGTAACCTGCCCAAAGTTGCAGTCCTGGCTCATCAGCTTCAGGTTTGTTAGGAATTCCTCAAAGAACTCACCCTCTTTTTGCAATCTTTTGTGAAACTTGAATCTCTCAAAGGTCTCACGTGTTTTTTCTATGCAGTAATCTGCAAACTTCGGTAAGTAACAGTCACATAGCTTTTTCTCTCATCCTGGCTTAACTGCTGTCACATGTGGTTTTGGGCTGCTAAATGTGTTTTTGGAAAATACACTTTTGGGGTTGTTAAATGTTCACACTTCAAATGTGTTACAAGCTCTCATACACTCACACAGAGGGAAGGAAGTCCATTTCCTTACAGAGTGCCAGAAAAGGCAGCTAACTGTAGTACCTGGCTCATGGGGGGGGGGGGGAAGGGAGAAGGTTTACACAATCACACCCATGGGGTACATGAGGTTCCACCAGGGCACTTACCCTGGTTTAAGTCTCAGACCTGGTCCACGCTTATTAACACTCACACATTCACTCAACCAATATGACAATGTTCTTTTAGATACTGTGATCAATTCAAGAGCTCAGAGACAGAGTGGAAATATATTGGCAAACCTCTTAGCTTTATTCAGTACAAAGTTACAAAACAAAATATATTCTTATATGTTAGTACAATGTTATTCTTTCAACATTCATTCATCCTTTCATACATTACCTATCCTCCTGTCAGGGTGGCCAACCCGTAACAGAGGTGATGGGGGCACTGGGACCTGTCCATTGATGTTGAGATGATACCACGAGCTGATGTTACAGGCGTCTCAGTCCCAAAAGACATCCGTCCCATATTTATAGGTCACTGGCTCCATAGGCTGTGCATATGTTGTTGCAAGGCAAAGTCAGTCCTCCCATGCCTTTCATGAGTCATTTCGACTAGGATGCATCTGTCCTTTTGTGGTCGCCTTCGTGATCAGATGAACTTTGTCCCATTTCATAAATGTCTGTTTTCAGCCTTATGCCCAGAACTGTTGTGTAAGCAATTAATGTCCAAAAATCAAGCTATGCTTGCAAATATTGTGTAAGTACTGTTATGTCCAAAAATCAAGCTATGCTTGCAAATATTGTGTTTGCGGTCAAACTCTTGCAAGCTGCAAGCTGGCATCTTCAAATCAGTACACAAGTTTACTTAAGGACTTTTGGCTTCAAGCAATTATTTTCTTGCAGTTTTTAAGCAGTCTCTTGCAGTATCTTCAGCCTGGACACTTTTAATTTCTACCTGCATTCATACACCTAACATNTCGCCTGGCCCCAAGCCTTTTGGTATTTTGATGACAGTGTAAAACCTGGCTGTTTGCCTAGGCCTTTGGGGAGAGGGGGAGGGTCTAGGGGATTTTTATCTCCCCTGCCCTATTGATTTTTGTATCCCGGGCCCTGTTTTAATATTTGAGATGGTATTTTTATATGTTTTAAATTGTTTTTATTGATTTATTGTTGGAAGCCACCCCAAGCTGTGTTCAGGAGGGGTGGGGTATAAATCAAATAAATAAGTAAATATATATATATAAATAAATAAATAAATATTGGTCTTTTATTAGTGTGTCCTTTGTCATTGTTACCATATATACTCTCTTAATTAAGCCCAAACACTAGCAGGTTTTTAGGCCCAGAATTGGCATAGTGTTCCCCACAGCTATCACAAAAGGTGTCAGCTCAATTTGATCCTTAATTTTTACCGCTAGTTCACATACTCTTTTGGTGGGAATCATCTCCCCATTATAAGCTCTTAGTTTTACATTTTTACCCTTGATCCAGTTTGGTTTTTGTTTTAACTTATTAACAATTAATTATGGAAGCACATTTACCTGAGCACCTGTGTCCATTTTATAGTTGTTGACCCTTCCATTAGTTTCCAGTGCATCGGTCCAGTCATCTCCTGTCTCTGCAACCACAGTACAAACATAGAATTCCTCCTCAGTACTTTCATCAGTGCTGTCATGGTATACTGCATCAGTTTGCATGGTTTGTCTCCTTCTCTGTGCTTGTTGTTCCTGGTTGCAGACTCTGTCAAAATGGTTATGTTGCTTGCATGCCTTACACTGTTTTCCTAGTGCAGGGCATTGCCTGTTTGGGTGCTTGATTCCACATTTCTTGCACTGAGGTGCTCTTTTACCTTTACCTTCATCCCTTGAGCTATCTGTGAACCTTCCTGCTCTCCTTGCTTGCTTCCTGCTTTCTCCTTGCTTGTCCTGGTGCTTACTGTTTACTTGATGTACTGTAGCTGTTTCTGATTTTCCTTCCATTATTTGTAGAGTGTGGAGTGTAACTTCTGCTACCTGGCACACTCTCACTGCTTTATCTAAGGTCAGATCCACATCTTCCAAAAGTCTTTTCTGTAGTTTCAAATCTCCAGTTTCTATTACAATCTGGTCCCTTATGATGGACTCAGTAACCTGCCCAAAGTTGCAGTCCTGGCTCATCAGCTTCAGGTTTGTTAGGAATTCCTCAAAGAACTCACCCTCTTTTTGCAATCTTTTGTGAAACTTGAATCTCTCAAAGGTCTCACGTGTTTTTTCTATGCAGTAATCTGCAAACTTCGGTAAGTAACAGTCACATAGCTTTTTCTCTCATCCTGGCTTAACTGCTGTCACATGTGGTTTTGGGCTGCTAAATGTGTTTTTGGAAAATACACTTTTGGGGTTGTTAAATGTTCACACTTCAAATGTGTTACAAGCTCTCATACACTCACACAGAGGGAAGGAAGTCCATTTCCTTACAGAGTGCCAGAAAAGGCAGCTAACTGTAGTACCTGGCTCATGGGGGGGGGGGGGAAGGGAGAAGGTTTACACAATCACACCCATGGGGTACATGAGGTTCCACCAGGGCACTTACCCTGGTTTAAGTCTCAGACCTGGTCCACGCTTATTAACACTCACACATTCACTCAACCAATATGACAATGTTCTTTTAGATACTGTGATCAATTCAAGAGCTCAGAGACAGAGTGGAAATATATTGGCAAACCTCTTAGCTTTATTCAGTACAAAGTTACAAAACAAAATATATTCTTATATGTTAGTACAATGTTATTCTTTCAACATTCATTCATCCTTTCATACATTACCTATCCTCCTGTCAGGGTGGCCAACCCGTAACAGAGGTGATGGGGGCACTGGGACCTGTCCATTGATGTTGAGATGATACCACGAGCTGATGTTACAGGCGTCTCAGTCCCAAAAGACATCCGTCCCATATTTATAGGTCACTGGCTCCATAGGCTGTGCATATGTTGTTGCAAGGCAAAGTCAGTCCTCCCATGCCTTTCATGAGTCATTTCGACTAGGATGCATCTGTCCTTTTGTGGTCGCCTTCGTGATCAGATGAACTTTGTCCCATTTCATAAATGTCTGTTTTCAGCCTTATGCCCAGAACTGTTGTGTAAGCAATTAATGTCCAAAAATCAAGCTATGCTTGCAAATATTGTGTAAGTACTGTTATGTCCAAAAATCAAGCTATGCTTGCAAATATTGTGTTTGCGGTCAAACTCTTGCAAGCTGCAAGCTGGCATCTTCAAATCAGTACACAAGTTTACTTAAGGACTTTTGGCTTCAAGCAATTATTTTCTTGCAGTTTTTAAGCAGTCTCTTGCAGTATCTTCAGCCTGGACACTTTTAATTTCTACCTGCATTCATACACCTAACATTCACCTGTCACTGCATGCTATTAAAAAGGGACTGTCTAAAAAGAAGGACACAGAATGCCCATAGGGCATAGGGATCCATTAAAAGATCCCATTAAAAGATACTAAGGTCATAGGGATCCATTAAAAGATGTTCAGATTAGGCCTCTCCCCCAAATTCTCAGGGGGAAAGAAGAACCCTCCCCCAAATACTCCAAAATAAGAATGACACAGAATGCCCATAGGAATACATTGGGTACTTTCAGACATGACATTAACCACCCTTTAACCACCCTTGGTGGTTATTTATGCATGTTGCAGGGCTGTATTGGTGCCCTATGCAGCCCTGCAACATGCATAAATAACCACCAAGGATGGTTAAAGGGTGGTTAGCGTCATGTCTGAAAGTACCCATTGTTCTCTCCCAAATGTCCATAGGGATCCATTTAAAAAGTTCACATTAATCCAAAGGGTGATCAGGACTTACTGGGAAATCTCAAAATGAGCTCATGGGGGAAGAAGACCCCTCCCCAAAATACTCCAAAATAAGAAGGACACAGAATGCCCATTTAAAAAGAACTCTATATGAGTTTCTTCTCCCACAGCTTGAACAAGCTTGTTCCTCTATATATTAGCTTAGCAGACAGCCAGTTGCTTGACTTGCAATAATGAAAATGACAATAAAGAATACCAGTAACAGGAACAAGCTTGTTCAAGCTGTATGAGAAGAAACTCATCAAGAGTGTACTCCAGAAAGAAATATTCCAGATTATATGCAACTCCTCATCTGTGAGCCTTTAGGGTTCTTTTTGAATGGAACACCATTATATATCTAAACAATACCCCTGAGAAAGGGTGCATAACCCAAAATGCATAGGGTCTGATAATTGTCTTTATATAAAAAAATTATGTACAATTTTTTTTACACGTTGTTTATAGATTGTATGGAGATATTTCCTTATTTATAGATTAGATAAAGACATATATAAATTTGTGACATTAATAAATACATATATTCTTTTATACATTTTCAGTTGTGAATGTAGTAACTTTTGGGGTAGTTTGCCTTCTTATGTACACCAAAGGGGTGTGGCTAGGCTGCCAGCCCTTAAAGGACCAGTGTCCTGCCCCACTCTCCTTTATGTCTTGGCTGGGTTTTCACTTTCTCCACTTGGCTGGCTCTGCCAAGCCCTTACCCAGTCTTCATTCAGCCTGATGCTGATACCCTCTGCTCTTAAAGGGGCAGCAGCCGCACAAGGCTGTGCCCTGCTACAGAGACATTTCTGAAAAGCACTTTCAAAAGCCATAGGGAAATACAAATCTAGAACTAAAACAGATGTGGCTTAATGCTCTCCTGGTCCACAATGAGTGAGCCTTGTCTACAGAAGCAGAACCCCTTGAAAAAGAGGAGATTTAGTTTTCTCCATGTTCTCTTCTATTCATTCAATATTTTTGTTTGCAATAATGAAAACAACAATAAAGAATACCAATAACAGTAACAATAATAACAAAAATGATAAAAACGATAACGAGAAACAAAAATGACAATGTGCCTGTGTTGGGAGGAGTGAGCAACTCAGCAGTATCTGATGGATGTATCGCTGGCTAATGAACAGCACAAGCAGGCCCCAGCTGTCTCATGGCACTCTGTGATTGGTCAATGCCTGCTGCCTCCCACAACCAATCGGGAGCTCTGGAGGAGAGCACTGCAGCCCTTTATAATAGGAGGGCCAGGCTTTTTCTTTCAGTTCTGTGAGAGCTCTGCTTGTCAGGTTGCATTTACAGAACTGTGGTGCTCGCTGCTTGCACACAAAAAATCCTCCCTAGCCCTCATTGTATTACCACCAATACCTTTCCTTCCTCATACCCTACATTTTACCATCTCCTTTTTCCTGCCCTTCTCCCCCCAGTACATTATATATAGATAGGTAGTATAGATTGGATATAGATGTATATAATAGACATATAGATTAGAGTAGTTATATAGATAATTGATTAGATAATAGTTTTCCTTTTCCCTTCACCTATCTCCCTTAGATTTAGATAGATAGATAGATAGATAGATAGATAGATAGATAGATAGATAGATGTGCACGGGAATCAATAATGATACCAAAAATAAAATCTTCATTTGAAATGGTACCGATATCATTAATGATATTGATATTGATACTGAAAATGAAAGCAATAACAAAAATGATAACAAAAATGATAAAAACTATAACAGCATTGGCATTAATAATGATAATGAAAATGACATTTTTGAATAACGAAAATGAAAACAAAAAACAAAAATGACATGCATGCCTGTTGCACACCCCTAGTGGGCATGCACTCCCACAACTCACCCATCTTCACCCACCTCAATGCATTATTATTGTATAATAAGAAGAATAGATTATTGTAAAATTGGGATGAGGAGCGGACCCCTCCTCCTGGTGAGAGCAGGAGGGGGGGGGGAATAGGCCCCCTCCCTGGTGGCGGCAGGGATGGGGCAAATGGAAGGGATGATGAAGACAGGTTTCTGATGTATTGTAATGATGATTTATTAATTTTGTACTTTAATTATGTGGTGTTGGTCCATTTGGGACACAATTTTCTTTTCCATGTTATGATGTTTATTTGCTGTGAGGTGTTATTTTATATATTTCCACTTTTGTTGTGAGCCGCCTCGAGTCGCCTTTGGTGAGAGAGTGCAGGATACAAATTAAAAGTGAAATGAAAAAAAAAAAATGGAGAAACCAGCAAGAATCCAGGCTGCACCAGGCATGGAGATGGGTGGAGGTGGGTTTAGATGGGTGTGTACCAGTCTGATGCCTCCCCCTATGCACAGCTGCTACAACAGCGCACACACGGACCCACACACACACACACCGTAGTTAATGTAAAAACAGCTTTGGTCTGTTGGTTGTTTTGTTCATCAGATGATTTGTTATAAAATCATTTTTGACACCCCTCAGTCAGAATGTAATAACTTAAAGGCATGTGACATTAATATTGCAAATTTTTCAGTTTCCATTTGTTAGGGCAGTGACTACCTACCATCTGTTTGCAAACAGGTTACACTACATGAAAAGCTGGAATCAAGAAATGATTAATCCACTCCAAACAAAGAGCATACAAAGCATATAGTCTAAAGCTGAGATATAACATGTACAGTGGAATCCACTGAAGTAGAACTTGCATAATTTGGACTTCTGGATACATAGAATTACTTTGTTTTCACCAACTGCAAGTTTATAGAAATGTATTGCTTCTTGATCTAGATAAGCAGAATTCTGAACCCTGATAAGTTGAAACGTATACATACCCAAATAAAAATATCAGGATCTTTGAATGTATTGATGATTTTCTTGGCACCATGTGGTTAAAATACTACAGTATAAACCCTGTCGGGACAAGTCTTCACATTGGACAGGCTGGATCTGGGCATTAAGGAACGTCAGTTCTTTCCAGCTTTCCAAACAACTAGACAGAGGTGTGTGTGTGTGTGTGTGTGTGTGTGTGTGTGTTCTGACCCGGTAGTATTAAGCACTACATTTCTTTGTCTCCAGCCCATCCAAGATTCCTAGAGTCAGAACTGGTAGGATTATACACAGGCCCTTTTTACATGGGCTGCGGCATGGGGGGATCTGTGTGTGTCGTGGTCCCGGTGTGCTGCATGGGGGGAGGGTATAGATGGGCGCACGCACACACACACACACACACCATGCAACCTCATGCAACCTCCTTTTTTTCAGTGCCTCCATACATGGGGATGCGTGTGCACAGGATTTACACAGGTGGCACCCATGCATGAACAACTGGATTTCTGGGTGTTCATGCGTGGGTGCAAGGCCGTCCCTGCCACTAGGCAGACCTAGGCAGCTTCCTAGAGCGGCAGATTGGGGGGAGCGGTGAGCAGCAGGGAACTTTTTTTTAAAAAAAAACACTTTCCTCCCTTCCCTGTTTAAGTCAGAGGTGGGAATGCCTGTTTGCCCATTCCCACCATAAGATTTTAGCTGCGCTCAGCTGGCTGTCAGCTCCTGTGTGCGATTGCCTTTGCAAGAGCGGGAGAGTCAGTACCGACAGACGCTACATGTAACAGAGATGATATTGACTAGCTTAGTCAATATCACCTCTGTTACATTGTAGCTAGCTTGTACTGGCTCTCCCCGCTCCTGCAGACAATCGCACAGGAGCTGACAGGCAGGCTGCAAAGAGGGGCTGATTTACAGCCCCTCTTTTCCCAGCTCTGACTGGGCTCCTCTCCTTTCCCGGAGCCCAGAGTGGGGAAGCAGGAAGGCAGCTTTTCTGGGAATGTGCTCTGAGCTGAGCTGTTGTGTGAATTAGCAGTTGTGTGAATTAGTATATTTACTCACAGCAGTTGTGTGGATTAGTATATTTCCACCGCATCCCTTAAGCCCCACCCCATCCCTTAAGCCCCGCCCACTTTGGGTTCTGGGAGCGCGCGAGTGTGCTTTGCACATGCACACATACTTCACACACCTCCACTTGGGGGGGGGTGGCAAAATTTTGTATTCGCCTATAGCGGCAAAATGTCTTGGGACGGCCCTGCGTGGGTGCTGCCTGTGTAAAAGGGACCAGAGAGAGAGAGAGCTCTGCCCTGCTTCTGCTCTGACCCTCTGTTTCTGAAGGGAAGGAAGGAGACTGGAGATAAAGGGTGCAGCCAGACAAGACAGGGAGGGGAGACTACCATACTTTGGGTAACCTTACCCCTACTTGGGCTGCCAGACCATGCAATGCAGTGCATCATGGGACCAGTGTGCACCAGATGTTCCCCTCACCTCACCCCACATCAGGTATCATAAAGAGTTTAAAGAGTTAAAAGCAGTTTAAAGGGAAACATAAAGAAGCCATCTATGGGGGTGGGGGGAGGGTGGAACTAGGGGAAGCCTGACAGAAGTGGTAGGCTTCTACTCCCTTCCTCTGAACACGTGCCTTCAGTGCTTGAGGGCAGGATCTGGATTCATGGGCCAGATCCAAGAACACCATATGGTTATTGCTCTGCTCCCTCTCCCCCTTTGTATCCAACACAAATCCCTTGTCTTCACCGTCATGTTCTTATGGCTTTGCTCCTTCCTGTCTTTCTGCCCTAATTTCCCACATTTTCCACTGAGGAACTTCACTCCTCCTCTCCTTATGTTTCCCTCCCCAGCTCCCATGGGGGAATTACTGTAAATACCAGTACAAATTCCCAAGTGAAAGCTAGCAACCACAGCTCGATAGCTTTGAGGAAAGAGGAAACATATAGCCCAATCCTGCAATGACAGTTGTAGGTATTAATCACCTTTCAGAATTACACCAGTAAATAGAAAGAGACCGAATCTCAAAAAGATAGACAAAGCGCAAAGTAATCAGCTGTAAAATTGGCCTTTTACAACCTTGAAAAGAAAATTGAAAAAAAAAAACAATTTGTAAGTAACTGCGGTGATTCATTAACTTCTTGATTCCTGGTCTCACACTTCATGTGCTGTGTTGCTGCTGCTACGTTTGGGAGTTGTCTGTGTTTTATAGGAAAGTCATGGGAATAGGACAATAAAACTGGCATGTTAACAGTGCTGGGGGTTCATTTTCCCAGGTACAGCAGGCTCCTGAAGGAGCAGAAAAGTGTCTTGCTTTATATATACAAAGGCTTGTGGTTCAGGCACAGGACTGGGCCTCAAGAGGTGTGACTTCAGGTGTTAACAAACATGACCCTGGCCCAGTAGTAGAGGTGTGCACCAAAGCCCCAGGTTGTTTTTCATTTTCGCTATTTAAATCTGCCATTTTTGTTTTCATAAATATCAAGTTTTCGTTTTCCATTGGTGTCAATGAAAAACACATGTTTGGCTGTAATGTTTTTGTTGTTCATTATATTTGACAGAACCTTGGTGGGATTGCACCTCCAATGGAAGGCATTAAGTGTACCAAATTGCAAAGGGATTGGATAAAGGAATCCAATTTTATAAGCAGTTGAATTATTTTATTTTGAAAATATCTTCATATACATTCTTAGCTGTAACTTCTTTGCCTAACATTTAATGAAGATGAAACTTAGCAAGTTTATACCCCTTCCAATGTTTACTATCTCTGCCAACTTTCAGAAGTATTGGATAAAGGTTCCTGGTGGTATAAGCAATTAACTTATAAATGTATGTCTAACTAACATCTTTGTAGTCCAACCAGTGTACATGAACTTTTGCAGAGCTGGATCTCACACTTTCACAATCATCTCTACCAAATATCATAAAGATGTGATAAAGGGTCCCAATTTTATATGCCTGCAGATTATATGCAGAGAAGGAGCCTATGCCAGGGATTCTCTTACGTGTCAGTGGTATAAGATCAGTGCAGAAATGTCAACCAAATATCCTCATTCTGTGCTGTAACCATCCCAACATCTCTTCCCCCACTTGTTACTGGGAAGTCAGAAGCATCTGTTTAGGAAAGAGCCAATAGAGTTTCTTTTATGTTCTCTGTCACAGTGCTGCAGGATGTGATTGTGATGATAATTGGCCAGCCTGGATGTGTAAACTATGTCTCCTCATTGCTGGGATGCTATCCCCAAAGTCCCAGTTTTGTCCTTATGCCCTTATGCCCACCTCAGGGCCGGCCCCTATGCCTGCCTCGAAGCCACTACCAATTGGTCCTGTAAAGCTGGAAGCATGCAGTAATTGGCCAGGGAATGTGTCCATCAGTCTTTTGGGTTGCTAAACATCCTTCTTGCTACAGCCTCCATACCCCTGCCATGCCAGGTGCCTGCCTCTGACTGGCACTGCATGTGCTGCTATTTAAATGAATAATGGTCTTCAAGGGGACAACTTCAATTGCTTATAAAATTGGTTCCCTTTATCAATTGTCCTGTAGTCTGGCAGAGATGACAGGGAAGGTATGAGATACATTTCTGCCAAATGTCTTGTAAACAGGATGGAATATAAAAATGTTACAGCTGGAAAAGTATTTTCAGGTTAATTCCTTATACCATCAGGACCCTTTACCCAATCTTTCTGAATATTGGCAGAAATATTAAGCTTGTGGAGAGACATAATATTCTCAGGTTTCATGAAAATTGGATGGAAGATAAAGAACGTGTAGCCATGAATGTGTATGAAGCTTTTCTTAATATCACAACATTCAATTGCTTCTAACATCGGTTCCCTTTATCTAATCTTTTCTAAAGTTGGTCCACTTAGTGCCCTCCATTGAGAGTACAATCCTCCCCCCCCCCAAGTTTCATCAGAGTAGAGTAAGAATCACAAAAGGTATAGCCAGAAATATGTTTCTCAGCTTTTTCCTTTTATTTCAAAAACAAAGTCATTTTTGTTTCTATTTTCGTTATTAATTATTATTATTATTATTATTATTATTATTTCAATAACAATACTGACAATTTTCATTATCATTAATGTAATAACAAAAACAACATGCACACCCCTTAGGGCCCACTTTGGCCTGGCTGGGCCAGCATCACAGCAGTACATTTGTTCCGGGCCTGCCAGGTGTTGGCCCAGTACAAACCCCAGCAGCGGTAGTGGCTGGACCAGAAATGTGGGATCAAAATGAAGTGGGTCCACAATCCAGGCCCGGCAGCCACCCAGCTAGGCCAGAGCAGGTGGAACCGGGTGGGGGTGACTGTTCCTGGCCCCATTCTGGCCCTGCATCAGGGGGTCGTCATGGCAGCCAGGCATGGCTGCCTGTTATTGGCAGACATTTCTGCCTGTCATGGCAGGGGCAGGGTGCCATCCACAGCATGGGGGTGGAGCCTGCTGGCGGTGCAACACTCCCCGCTACCTCCCCCACTGGGGCAGGACATGAAGATGTCTGTTCCTGCCACTGGAACTGCCCCAGTGGCAGTAGCCCTCCCCACCCCTGGGCAGGATGACAGCAGGGCTGTAAGTACCTTTCCATTCCCATCTCTGCCACAGACCTCTGGTGTGACCATGGATGCTTCTTAATTTCATTGTCACAGTTTCTCATCTGTAAAATGGAAATATGGTATTTCCTTCTCTGTGTTGTCTATAAATGGAAAGAACAGGTTCTGGTTTAAGCATGAAAGAAAGAAAGAAAAAGAGAGACCATTTTTACAGTATGTGTTTGGGGAAAATATGACCTCAGTACCCCAGACATGTAGTGCTTTCATTTTCCCATTTATTACAGGGGTCAAACTTATACCCAGTACCATTTTAGTGAAAGTCTCAAATTTTTAAAAAATTACAGCTGGAGGAGGACCAACAGAGGACAATCAACCGCATTACTGATGAGTAATTTATGGAGTATGAAGTGGTACAGGTTTGCTATAAAAAAAGTTTTACTAATTATTTTAACCCCTTTGGGACCAGATTGACCCCCAAATCCATGGGAGGATTCTTTGCTTAGCAGAATTGGGTCCCAATTTAAGTAGCCTCTAAAAACTTTTGTAATACTAGTAAATGCTAATATATAACTTGAATGAAAGCACTACCGTGCTAAACATCTCTGCATCTGCAATCTCATTTGATGGATTCAAATTATGGTCAGTTCTGTTCAGAGCTGATCAAATCTCTAAACAGAATTGTGTGAAACATCTTTCTGAAGCTAGAGACATATTTTGACTGAAAAGGTCAAGACTAGCTTACAGGAAAAGAGTGATATCTCAAAAGCTTTCCTTCCTCCTTTCAAGACTTTTTACCAGAGATTGAATCTTGAAACGTTACAATCAGATAGTTCAGGCTTGACAAATAAAAAGGTAAGCTTTCATTTTTCTTTGAGTTCATAAGAAAAATGTTCAAGCATTGTAACAAGGATGTAGGAAGAAACTTGAAAAAAAGACAAATGCAATCAACATGTATATGATAAAAAAAAATACCCTTCAAAGGAAGGATGTGCTAGAAGATTATGTAATTCATTCCTGACATTGCCAGAAACCTGGAATATCTCATTAATATTCTCTGGGCCCAATTCAAACCTGATTTAAATAAGAACTGTGCCAACTTTCTCTTCTCCATGCTTCTGCTATTGGGAAGTACATGAAAGTAATTTCAGTGGGCAGTAGGGATGGGCGAACAGATCACGGTTTGTGTTCAGCTGTTCGGTTCGTCTGCGTTCGGTTCGTCCGTTCGTTTCGTCCGTTCGGTTTGGATTTGTTCGGTTCGTTCATTCGCTTCGTTCACCGAGTTCGGGTTCGGATGTTCGGTTCGTTCGTCCGAACAGGCTGTTCGGTTAGGCCGTTCGGATGTTCAGTTAGGCTGTTTGGTTCGTCCGTTCAGCCATTCGGGAAGTGTTGTTATGGCTTTTTTTTGTTTTTTATATTTCTTTTTGTTTTTTATTGGGTTTTCTTTTGTTCTTTATTTGGTTTTTTGGTTTTTATATGGGGTTTTCTTATTTTTTTTAATCTAATATTATATATATCTGTCTACACTAAATCTAACCGCTATTAACTATTCTAAATGCTATGAAGTAAATGGATTATCTAATAAGTACACAGACCTACTCCTACAAACACTAAAACTAAATCACTAACGCTATCTCTATCACTAAGGTAACTCCTACAACTGTCTTCATCTATCTATCTATCCCCCTCATCCCATATCCATATCCATATATATATATGTATCCATATATATATATGTATATGGATATATATGGATATATATACATCCATATATCCATATATATGGATATATATATGGATATATATGGATATATATACATCCAATATATATGGGATGGGGGGGGAATCTTCACAAATAGAAGAGGAGTCTGTAGTGAAATACATACATTACATACTCAATGAGTCTGTACAGTGCATAACACAAGGTTTCAGTTTATGGTTTAAGTTTCATTTCATTACAAAAGTGAAATGAAACTTAAAGCAATCTAAAAATCCTACTCAACACCTGCTGTTCAGGAACAGTGACTAGCTCAGAAGGTGTTGGGAAGTGGGGAGGCAGATAATTAGTTTCGTTTCTTGCAAGCCTCTCCACCCCTGGTGCCTGGAAGTCTGCTCCTCAGTGACTGACACCTCCCTGTAATGTTTGACCTTCCAGTGAACCTTTTTTTGCCACCCGAACTCATCCGAACGCGATCCGAACTGACCGAACTGTTCGGCCATTTCGCCGTTCGGTGTTCAGTTTGTTTGGTATGTTCACGTTTGGGTTCGGGTTCAAGTTCAGTCGTCCGAACAGTTCGAGTTCGGGCCGAACTCCGAACTTCCGAACCGCGTTCGCCCATCCCTAGTGGGCAGCTTGGTCACAGCAGCTAGGGGCCAGGGACATAGGTGTAATGCTTCAAACCCAAATTATATTGGGGGGTGGGAGGAGATCAATATAGTTCCATATGCTAAACTTATCAGATTTTTTTTAAAAAAACAAGGAAATTAGAGACAAACTATGTTAAAGATGCAAACAATTACAGCACAGAGTCAAGTACTTGAAAGTTACAAAAAGACAGGTTAAAGCTGCCCCTACATCCTTGGCCTCTTGTGTGTGTAATTATGATACACTAATTAAATTACATGATCACATACTATTTTATCAGTTTTTTTTCATCTCTTTGATATTCTCTTATCTAAAATATTTTTGATATGCATACCAAGATGTCTAATCTGTTTGGATGTACTCGCATATCTCCACTAAATGAGAATGGGTATTACTTCTGTTTCAACTGGGGAGCAGATCGTCTAACATGTGCAAACAGACCGGTGCAGAACACATGCCACAGGTACATCACAGATGGAGCCAGTGCATTCTATCCTTTCAAAGCTGTAGATTAACAGAAATATTAATTCTTGATTTTATTTAACTATACGCCATCCTTCCCATGAAGGCTCACGGTGGCTTAAAATCAATAAAAATAATAATAAAAGTCTTACAATCAATAAAAAAAATCCCCTTAACCGCCTACCCCTCGCCTAATACAAACACCCAGCCAATCCCACCCAACCCTATCCCTGCCTGGCAAATTCCTGGCCAAATAGAAAGGTCTTCCATCATTTCCTGAAGATAAATGGACTCGAGCTTAGATGAACCTCCAAGGGCGGGGAGTTTCATAGTCACGGAGCAGCCACTGAGAATGGCTTCTCTGCATGGCCTGGCTGTAGAAACTTCATGGGTAGATAGTACATTCAAAAGGGCACTCTTGGCTGACCTCTGAGGCTGCAACAGGACATGAGGGCCTACCTGGGGCCCAAGCCATTTAGGGCTTCATAGGTCAAAACCAGCACCTTGAATTGCACCCAGAACACTATTGGCAGCCAGTGTAGAGTCGACTCTGGAGCAGCAGTGTAATGTGCTCTCGGAGACCCAGCCCCAACAGGAGACAGGCATCTGTGTTCCACACCAACTGCAGATTCTGAAGAGTCACCAGGGCAGCCCTATGTAGAGCTCATTACAGTAGTTTAGCCATGAGGTTAAAAAAGAATGGACGATGGTGGCCAGATCCAAATCTGATAAAAAAGATTGTAACCTTCTCACCAGGTGTAATTGGTGAAAAGCGCTCCTGGCCATCACCACAACCTGGCAATCCATGTGCAGCAATGGATCCAAAAGCACCCCAAGGCTGCAAACCTGAGTGATTAAAGGAGGCTGGACCCCATCAATAAATGTGATCCCTATGTCTCCCAGGTCACACGGCCAGCCAACCATCAACTTTGGTTTTGTCTGGATTCAGCTTCAATCAGCTCACCCGCACCCAGTCTCCAATGGCAGCCAGGCACTGGGTAAGCACCGAGAGTGCAGGACCTGGGTCAGATGAAAAAGAGAGTATGGTAACATCAACTTACTGATGACACTTCACTCCAAATCTCCATACAATCTCATCCAGGGGCTTCAGATATGCATTGAACAGGAGAGGAGACAAGCTAGAACCCCACAGCACCCCACAAAGGAGCTTTCGAAGGGATCACGAGCAACTGCCCATCACCACCGTATAAGTTCTCCCATCCAGGAATGAGTTAAACCACTGAAGAGCAGTCCTGCGAACCCCAGGCAGGTCACACGGCCATGCCAGCAACACCCCATAATTGACTGTATCAAAAGCTGCTGAGATCTAACAAAATCAACAGGGTACAACTGCCGTTGTTGATTGCCAAATGGAGGTTGTCAACCAAGGCCACAAGTGCAGTCTCAGTGCCCACTGCCATGCCAAGGGTGAAATCCTGACTGACATGGGTCCAGGAATCAAATAGCATTGAGATGTGTCTGAAGCTGTGAGGCAACCACTTGTTCAATAACCTTCCCTAAAAAGGGAAAATAAGAGACAGGGCGGTAGCTGGACAACCAAGGTTTTGAGGCAGTCAAGCATGCTCTTCCGAAAGGAGCCATTAACAAGCCCAGAAAGCAACAGTCCAAAAGCCTTCTGGCTAGTTTTCACCAGCTAGGATGGGCATGGATCTAATTCACAACTGGTCGCCTACACCACTCCAAATAAACTCTCTGCGTCAGTGGGCGAAACCAATTGAAGCTGATCCAAGCAAACTGGACAGGACTGAGCATTCCCAACCCCGAACTCTAACTGCAGGTGGAGACAGCCAGGATTTAGCAGGCTATTCACCCTCACTACAGCATAAGAACATAAGAAGTACCATACTGTGTCAGGCCAAAGGTCCATCAAGCCCAGCACCTGTCTCTGGCAGTGGCCAATCTCAGTCGCTTGGAAGAAGTACCGAACAGGTCACTGTGAGGCAATCGATTCCCTGTTATTCACTCCCATTCAGTCATAGGTTACATTCCTCAAAACTACCTGGCTAATAGCTATGAATGGACGTATCCTCCAGAAACTTGTCTAACCCTTTCTTAAACCCAGTTATACTACTGGCCTTGACCACATCTTCTGGCAAGAAATTCCACAACTTAATTGTGTGTTGACTGAAAAAATACTTTCTTTTATTTGTTTTAAATCTGCTGCCCTTTAGTTTCATGGAGTGTCCCCTAGTCCTAGTACTATTTGAGAGGGTAAATAACCATTCCCTAATAACGTGTTCCACACCACTCATGATTTTATAAACTTGTATCATATCCCCTCTGTCATCTTTTCTCCAATTTGAAGAGCCCCAACCTATCCTGCTTCTCTTCACAGGGGAGCTGTTCCATACCCCTTATCATTTTGTTGCCCTTCTCTGTACCTTTTCTATTTCAACCAAAACTTTTTTGAGATGATGTGACCAGAACTGCACACAGTCTTCAAGGAGTGGACACATCATAGATTTATAGAACAGCATTATGATACTCAGTTTTATTCTCTATCCATTTATAAATAATTCCTAATATTCTGTTTGCTTTTTTGATCACCACTACACACTGAGCTGAGGATTTCAATGTATTGTCCACAGTGACTCCAAGGTCCTTTTCCTCGGTGGTAACTGCATTGCGTACATATAGTTTGGATTGTTTTCCCCTATGTGCACATTAAATTTAATCTGCCACTTATATGTCCAGTCATCTAGTCTTGCAAGATCTCCCAATAATTCTTCACAGTGTGCTTGGGTTTTAACTACCTTGAATAAATTGTTGTCATCTACAAATTTGATTACCTCACTACTTACTCCTCTTTCCAGATCATTAATGAATGCATTAAACAACACTGGTTCCAGTACTGATCCCTGGGGCATTCCACTATTAATACTCTCCATTTTGAAAACTGACCATTTAGTCCTACTCTTTGCTTCCTATAATTTAGCCAGGTACCAATCAACAATAGGAAACTGCCACCTATCCCATGACTTTTTAATTTCCTCAAGAGTCTCTCATGAGGGATCTTATCAAATGCTTTCTGAAAATCCAGGTACATGGTATCAACTGGCTCCCCCTTATCCACATACTTGTTCACAGCCTCAAAAAATTCCAATAGATTAGTGAGGCACAACTTCCCTTTGCTAAATCCATGTTAACCCTTCCCGATTAAGCCATGTTTATCATTATGCTCCACAATTCTGTTTTTAATAATAGTTTCCACTGTTTTGCCCAGAAAAACAGGTCACTGGTCTGTAGTTTCCAGGAATGCCTCTGGAGTCCTTTTTAAATATTGGTGTTTCATTCTCTACCCCCCAGTCCTCAGGCACAGTGGCAGATTTTAGCAATACGTTACAAATTACCAGTAGTAGGTCTGAAATTTCATACTTTAGTTCCTTCTAGAGATGGGCGAACAGAACTGAGTTCGGAAATTTGGTTCGATTCAAAAATCGAGTTCGGTTCGGAAGTTTGGTTCAGTCGACAGAACTATTCGAGTTCGGTCCAAACTCTGAACTTCCGAACAGAGTTCAGAAATTCAAACCCCATTGAACTAAATGGAACATTATCTTATAGGGATGGGTGAACAGAACCGAGTTCGGAAATTCGGTTCGGTTCGAAAATCGAGTTCGGTTCAGTCGACCGAACTGGTCGAGTTTGGTCCAAACTCCGAACTTCCGAACCGCGCTCACCCATCCCTAGTTCCTTCAGAACTCTGGAATATAGGTCATCTGGTCCTGGTGATTTGTTATTATTAAGTTTGTCAATTTGCTCTAAAACCTCTTCCAGTGTCACATTGGTCTGTCAAAGCTCTTCCAATTCATCACCTACAAAGAACAGCTCTGGTGTGGATATCTCCCCAACATCTNATCCAGGAATGAGTTAAACCACTGAAGAGCAGTCCTGCGAACCCCAGGCAGGTCACACGGCCATGCCAGCAACACCCCATAATTGACTGTATCAAAAGCTGCTGAGATCTAACAAAATCAACAGGGTACAACTGCCGTTGTTGATTGCCAAATGGAGGTTGTCAACCAAGGCCACAAGTGCAGTCTCAGTGCCCACTGCCATGCCAAGGGTGAAATCCTGACTGACATGGGTCCAGGAATCAAATAGCATTGAGATGTGTCTGAAGCTGTGAGGCAACCACTTGTTCAATAACCTTCCCTAAAAAGGGAAAATAAGAGACAGGGCGGTAGCTGGACAACCAAGGTTTTGAGGCAGTCAAGCATGCTCTTCCGAAAGGAGCCATTAACAAGCCCAGAAAGCAACAGTCCAAAAGCCTTCTGGCTAGTTTTCACCAGCTAGGATGGGCATGGATCTAATTCACAACTGGTCGCCTACACCACTCCAAATAAACTCTCTGCGTCAGTGGGCGAAACCAATTGAAGCTGATCCAAGCAAACTGGACAGGACTGAGCATTCCCAACCCCGAACTCTAACTGCAGGTGGAGACAGCCAGGATTTAGCAGGCTATTCACCCTCACTACAGCATAAGAACATAAGAAGTACCATACTGTGTCAGGCCAAAGGTCCATCAAGCCCAGCACCTGTCTCTGGCAGTGGCCAATCTCAGTCGCTTGGAAGAAGTACCGAACAGGTCACTGTGAGGCAATCGATTCCCTGTTATTCACTCCCATTCAGTCATAGGTTACATTCCTCAAAACTACCTGGCTAATAGCTATGAATGGACGTATCCTCCAGAAACTTGTCTAACCCTTTCTTAAACCCAGTTATACTACTGGCCTTGACCACATCTTCTGGCAAGAAATTCCACAACTTAATTGTGTGTTGACTGAAAAAATACTTTCTTTTATTTGTTTTAAATCTGCTGCCCTTTAGTTTCATGGAGTGTCCCCTAGTCCTAGTACTATTTGAGAGGGTAAATAACCATTCCCTAATAACGTGTTCCACACCACTCATGATTTTATAAACTTGTATCATATCCCCTCTGTCATCTTTTCTCCAATTTGAAGAGCCCCAACCTATCCTGCTTCTCTTCACAGGGGAGCTGTTCCATACCCCTTATCATTTTGTTGCCCTTCTCTGTACCTTTTCTATTTCAACCAAAACTTTTTTGAGATGATGTGACCAGAACTGCACACAGTCTTCAAGGAGTGGACACATCATAGATTTATAGAACAGCATTATGATACTCAGTTTTATTCTCTATCCATTTATAAATAATTCCTAATATTCTGTTTGCTTTTTTGATCACCACTACACACTGAGCTGAGGATTTCAATGTATTGTCCACAGTGACTCCAAGGTCCTTTTCCTCGGTGGTAACTGCATTGCGTACATATAGTTTGGATTGTTTTCCCCTATGTGCACATTAAATTTAATCTGCCACTTATATGTCCAGTCATCTAGTCTTGCAAGATCTCCCAATAATTCTTCACAGTGTGCTTGGGTTTTAACTACCTTGAATAAATTGTTGTCATCTACAAATTTGATTACCTCACTACTTACTCCTCTTTCCAGATCATTAATGAATGCATTAAACAACACTGGTTCCAGTACTGATCCCTGGGGCATTCCACTATTAATACTCTCCATTTTGAAAACTGACCATTTAGTCCTACTCTTTGCTTCCTATAATTTAGCCAGGTACCAATCAACAATAGGAAACTGCCACCTATCCCATGACTTTTTAATTTCCTCAAGAGTCTCTCATGAGGGATCTTATCAAATGCTTTCTGAAAATCCAGGTACATGGTATCAACTGGCTCCCCCTTATCCACATACTTGTTCACAGCCTCAAAAAATTCCAATAGATTAGTGAGGCACAACTTCCCTTTGCTAAATCCATGTTAACCCTTCCCGATTAAGCCATGTTTATCATTATGCTCCACAATTCTGTTTTTAATAATAGTTTCCACTGTTTTGCCCAGAAAAACAGGTCACTGGTCTGTAGTTTCCAGGAATGCCTCTGGAGCCCTTTTTAAATATTGGTGTTTCATTCTCTACCCCCCAGTCCTCAGGCACAGTGGCAGATTTTAGCAATACGTTACAAATTACCAGTAGTAGGTCTGAAATTTCATACTTTAGTTCCTTCTAGAGATGGGCGAACAGAACTGAGTTCGGAAATTTGGTTCGATTCAAAAATCGAGTTCGGTTCGGAAGTTTGGTTCAGTCGACAGAACTATTCGAGTTCGGTCCAAACTCTGAACTTCCGAACAGAGTTCAGAAATTCAAACCCCATTGAACTAAATGGAACATTATCTTATAGGGATGGGTGAACAGAACCGAGTTCGGAAATTCGGTTCGGTTCGAAAATCGAGTTCGGTTCAGTCGACCGAACTGGTCGAGTTTGGTCCAAACTCCGAACTTCCGAACCGCGCTCACCCATCCCTAGTTCCTTCAGAACTCTGGAATATAGGTCATCTGGTCCTGGTGATTTGTTATTATTAAGTTTGTCAATTTGCTCTAAAACCTCTTCCAGTGTCACATTGGTCTGTCAAAGCTCTTCCAATTCATCACCTACAAAGAACAGCTCTGGTGTGGATATCTCCCCAACATCTTCTGCAGTGAAAACCAAAGAAAATTATTTATTCAGCTTCTCTGCAATGGCCTTGAGTGCCCCTCCAACTCTCTGGTCATCTAATGACCCAACTAACTCTCTAGCAGGCCTCTTGCTTCTGATGTATTTTTAAACATTTTTATTATTAGTTTTTGCCTCTTTAGTGAGTCTCTCTTAAATTCTCTCTTAGCCTGTCTAATTAAAGTTTAACATCTAATTTGCCAGTGCTTATGCGCTTTCTTATTTTCCTCATTAGAACTAGCCTCTTGGCTCCATTAATCTCTGAGGGTGGATCAACCTAACTGGTCTGCCACCCCAATGGGGGAAAAGAAGAGCAGGAATCTGGGCCCTCAGAAGGTAATGGTCCAACGATGTTATAACTATATCTCCAATACTCAAAAACCTTGTTTCCAGGCTGGTGCAAAACATTAAACCCAACGTGTGTCCAACCTCATGTGTCAGACCAGATATTATCTGGGATAAGCCCATGGTTGTCATGGTAGGAATGAAATCCTGCTCTACCACTGAAAGGCTGACTTCAGCGTAAATGTTGAAATCACCTAAGTGTGGGTGATCTCAACACCACCTCTGAGAACAGCTCAGCTAGAGCAGCTTGGGAGTCTGCTGTATGGCAGGGTGGTCGCCAGTACACCAGCAGAATCCCCAATCTGTCCTGAGCCTTGAACACAAGATGGACACATTCCATATTGGACAAGTCAGGCACCAGATACCTTCCGATTGTCTTTGCAGACCATTGACTTTCCACCCCTCCCTCCCCTCAGTCTCTAATCCTAGGCTGATACTGTAACAGATAAGTGGCCAGCACCATCTCAGCCAGCAACCCAGGCCCAGAAGCGTCATCCAGCCAGGTCTGAGCAATACATACAAGATCTGTGGCCTCATCCAAATGAAATCTGTGACAGGACCAGGGCTGGCCATGAATCGACATGTTGCAGTGTCAGACAATTCTGTCAAAAACCTCCTATCCATTGCCATTTTCCTGACATGGCATGGACACAGCCTCCCCATACTTGTTCTGATGCTTGCTGCAGCTTTCCGCTATTGCTTGTCACTATTTCTCGGCAGTGGAGAAATTGTCGGAAACTGTCGCAAGTCCCATCAAGTGTCAGAAAATGCCACAAAGTGTCAGAATGTTTTGCTAAAGTGTCGGAAAAACTGTCAAAAATATCGATAAAACTGTCAGAACTATCAGTTAAACTGTCAGAACTGTCAGAAATTGTCACTATTATCTTAAGTGCCGCAGAATACCTGGAACTGTTGCAAAATGTCGGATAGTAATGTAAATTGATGACAAATGTTGTTGGAGCTGCAGCAAGACTGTTGAAATGTTGACAGTAAAAAGCAAAAGGGCAAACAATGCTGCCCAGGCCTAGCTAGTGCAAATAGATGCCAGATTCAACAATCAAAGTCACTTATGGATGGAGAATTCTCGCTAAAGTCTCTATCTGTGCAATCTCCAGTTATACATCTCTATATACATCCACAGAAAATGTCCTAATCTCAGATGTTCCCACTACCAAAGTTCAGGCAAACCCTGTTAGCCTTGGCAGACTCTCAACCTTGTCTGGTTTCTCATAGTCCTATCGTGCAGTCTCCTGTCTATATTCCCAAGGGTCTTTTCCCTTTCCAGAGCTCTCAGCTCTACCACCAGAGCTCTCAGCTCTGTCACACACTCTGCAACTCAACTTTCTTAGATCAGGCTTCCCCATCGTCTTTGCAGACAGTTCCCCACTGGCAGTTACCTTTCTCATAGACTTCTTAGCCAGGCTTCAAAGCCCCTTAGCTGTGGCTCTGGACAGAGTTTTCCCTCTAGCTCTTGCTCTCTCAGCAGCCTCCTCACCATTAAGCTGCCTTCAGGTTTAGCTTCCAAGGGCTGGCCCATGACATGCCCTCACACAGCTGCAGTCTCAATTAGTAGGGCTACGAATTTGTCATGGAAAGTTTCTTAAAAAGTCATAAATTGGTCATGGCACAAGTCATGGAAAACTCATGGGTAATTAAAAAAAAACTTTTATTCATTATTATATTTTGTAACAACCCCACGCCCCCTAGATTGTAAACCCAGGGAATAGATTGTAATGCCCCCAGCACAGATTGTAACCCACCCAGCACAGAATAGAAGAAGGAGGAAAACACACCCTACCCCCTAGATTGTAAACCCAGGGATTGTAAAGCCCTTTGAAAGCCCCAGGCTTAGATTGAAAGCCCAAGCAGGGGATAAAGGCAGAGGAAATGCTGCCATCTCTTCCTGGGCCCTCTTGAATCTCTGACAATGGTAACGTTCTCTGCCTCTGATCCCACCGCCACACCATGCCATGCCGCCACTTGACCATGCCCAAAGCTCTGCCCTCCACAAGAAACAACACTGAGGAGGGGTTTGGAGTTCCAGGGAGAGGCCATGGCTTTAACCAGTGGCATCCAGTGTGCTATTCTCGCCAGTTTCTTGCTATGCTACCACCTCTCCACAGCCAGGGAGGGGTTTGGAACTCCAGGGAGACACCGTGGATCTTCTTAGCACTGTCTCAGTGTCTGGCAGCTGTGGGGAACTGGATGAGGGCTAACCGACTGCGATTGATTCCTGACAAGATGGAGGTGATGTTAGTGGGTAAGTCGGTGGAAGTGATGGCTCCATCGGTGGATGGGATTTGTCCTTCATTAACTTCCCAGGTACAGAACCTGGAGTGCTCCTTGATGTGCAGCTCCGCCTGGATCTCCAGGTGGAGGATGTGGCGAGGAGTGCCATCCACCAGTTACATCTGGTGCAGCAGCTTAGGCTGTTGGTGTTTATTTGTTTAGTTTATTAGGCACGGTTTCCACCATGGCCACAGGAAAAGATAGTACAAGTGACAGTGCAAAAGGATATCCATAAATATAAAATACACATATTACCAATAATTCCAAGTAAAATAAATTAGGCTGTTGGTTTCGGTTCCTGACCTGGCCACTATCATCCATGATTTTATTACCTCTTGGTTAGACTACTGTAACACGCTCTTCATGGGGCTACCTATGGTGATGGCTCGGAAGCTGCAGCTGGTGCAGAATGCGGCAGCCCGACTCTTGGTGAGGCTGGGCCGCCAGGAGCACATTACACCGGTGCTCCATTCTCTGCCCTGGCTGCCAATAGTCTTCCGGACTTGATTCAAAGTGTTGGTTTTGACCTATAAACCCTACATGGCCTGGGCCCTGCCTATCTGTGAGATCACCTCACTCCACAGGTTTTAGATCTGCCCCTACCGTCAGACAGGGGTGCTGTGTTGGAGGTCCCCTGGGTTTCCCTGGGGGCCACGCAGAATAGGGCATTCTCGGTGGCCATGCCACACCATGCCTCTGGAACTCCCTCCCAGAGGAGGCCCGTTTGGCCCTGGACCTCCCAGCCATTCATAGGTATTGTAAGACCTGGCTGTTCCATCAGGCATTTGGTGAGGGAGAGGGGGTAAGGGTAAGGGTGGGTAGGGAGTGGGGGGATTGGTGACGGGGGAGGTGGGTTTGTTCCTCTTTTTACCACTATTGTTTATTATTACTTATGATAACGTTTTAAGTTGTTTTTTAAGATTTTATAATTGTAGTTATTGTTGTTGTCAGCTGCTCTGAGCTGCCTGTGGCAGGAGAAGCAGGGTACAAAGTTTTAAAAATAAATAAATAAATATTGAGCGTGCTCTTCTCACCAGCTTCTTGCCGGCTCTGCTCTTTAGTTTGGGGGAAATCTCAAAAAATTTGGCGAAATCATGGGAAGATCTCAAAAGTAATGGAGGGAGGCAAAAGTCACTAAAAACATGACTTTTGTCATGACCGTGACAAATTCTTAGCCCTATCAATTAGGCACCATCTCTCCACTGGAGAGCCTGCAGCTCAGCTTGTGCTGCCCTCATGCTGGCACTAGCTCCCTTAAAGAGCCCAAAGCCCACAGTGGCTCTGTCCTGTCACAAGATCATTTGTTTCATTAGCCACTGACCTTGCATTAAGCAGCATCAGTGATAGATCAAAGGCTCCACTGACCTCAACCCCCCAAATATCCTGAGGCAGGGGGAGAGGATGACAGGCGAACAGACGCCAAGTGTCTACCCCTGTACCCATGATGACTCTTCCTTCCTTCATCCCTCCCTCTTCATACCAAACATGACCCCCAGTCGGTTCAGCAGCTGCCTCAACAACTCCCCCAAAGAGGTTCACCCCAGGCAAATATAACCAAACAGTAGTTTCTCTTCTTGTCAATTTAATAAAACCAAAGTGTTTTGTAGTCTTCCACATTGAACTATAATCTTGCCAGACCTCAAACTGTTACTAGACACTACTTGGATGGAAAGTTTCTCAAAAAAATAAATAAATTCCAGCTGCCTCAGGAAGTACTGCAGGTATCATCTTTCAAATAACCAGAGGCGTTCCAGTTTTGGGGTGCTAAAAAGAGCCCATGATACATTACTGTTAAAAGAGCAGATGTGTTTGTAAGACCTCTGGCTAGGATAGTTGATATAAAACAATAGATAACAGAAGAACGTAAAAGCAAGGAAAACATGGAGGAATGTTACTTTTCAGAAAGTTCCCGTTTCAAAATTGTCCTCTATAGTCTGTCTTGCTTTTCCAGGAGCAACTGTCTCTGCCAGACCAATTGTCATTTCTCTGGTCCACGCCACTTAGTGATCAGTGTGTGGGGAGGTAATGGAATGTTCCATTTCAGGACTGAAAGTGTTGACTGTACCCCTCCAAATTAGCATCTTCTGCTTTATCCATGTGGAACAAACTACACCTTATACAGCTGAAACCAATATATCCAAAATATAACTTGCTACATACCAGGTCTACATATTATATCACGGTAACAGTATTATTTTTTTTCAAATGTAACTTACAGCAACTTGCATGCAATTTACAGCAATCTGTAATCTCTATATCTTAATCTGGTATTCTGGCCACATTCTGGTTTGTGAATATTTCCTGAGGGTGTAGTGTTTATTACTTTTTGTTTTAAACCATTGTGTAATGTTAAAACAGCTGCCATGCTTAATACTTTGGGAGGTTGCAGTTCAGCAACATGGGAAGTGATTGCTGTTTGGTCAATTATTTTAGCCAAGATGGTGGGTGAAAACAGGATGCACCTTAACTTTGTTTTAACACCACTTTAACACCACTTCAACATTTCTTATGCATGTTGCAGGGCTGCATAGGGTATCAATACAGCCCTGCAAACATGTATAAGAAATGTTTAAATGGTATTAAAGCAGAGTTATGTGCATGTCTGTTTTTTGTCCTATAATGTTCTTACTCACCCTGAGTAGTACCTTATTCCTTAAGTAGTCCTATTGAAATCAGTGGGATGAAGATAAAACTAATTGTGAATAAAAGTACCGTAATTTAGTGTCAAGCAAGGAGCTAAAAATGAAGATGTCACTATTACCCTAATCTCATCTCCAAAGAAAGCATATTTGTTGAATCTAATGTATTGCACAATATAAACATTAGAAGTGTAATGCTCCAGTTTTTTTAGAGCCGGTGTTAGTCCTTGGTCCTGGCAGAAGTCTTTTTGAAATGAGTGGGATATGCACAAGTGCTCAGTGCAAGCACCAGTGCCTCGCCTCTTCCTGCCACTTTCAACTCCTCCCCCCAGCCCCCTCTCTCTCTCCTTCCCCTCCTTTGAGGCTCACTCCGTCCCTACTGCCCTCTCCATCTCTGTGTTGCTGTTATCTACCCCCATCCCCAGCTCCCTCTCCTCCTTTCTCTCCGTGTTCGAGGCCTGGCTCACCCTATTCCTCTCTGACTACATCCCCACACTCATTCTTGATGACTTCAATATTCATGTTGATGCACCCTTCCAACCTTACATCACTTGCTTCCTTTCCTTAGCCTCCTCTTTTAATCTCCACCTCTGGACTTCTTCCCCCATCCACACTGATGGTCACTCTCTTGATCTAGTGTTCTCTAGGAACTGTTCTGTTTCTGATCTCTCCTTCGAACACCATCCCATCTCTGACGATTTCCTTGCCTCCTTCAAACCCTCCCACTGCTCCCCCTCCTTTCCCCCATCTCCCCATCCCTTCCGTGATCTGCAGGCCATTGTGCCCCAGGACTTTGCCTCCTCCCTCTCTCCTCTTCTCCCCTCAGTCTTCTCCTCCTCCTCCCCTGATTGTGCCATCTCTGCCTTCAACTCCTCTCTCGCTTCCATCCTCAACTTCCTTGCCCCTCGCTCCTCCTGCCCTGCTCACTCCTGTACCCTCATCCTTGGCCCACCCCCAACATTCGCCATCTCCACTCCTGCACCTGGGCTGCGGAATGCCTCTGGCACAAATCCCACTACTGCACTGACTTCCTCCACTTCAAATTCTGCCTCTCATCGCTCAAATCTGCTATCTGCTAGACAGCAGTACTATGCCTCACACATTGAGTCCTGCTCCCAGGACCCTCACCGCCTCTTTTCCACCTTTGACTCCCTTCTCAAACTCCCCTGTCCTCCTCCTCCCTCTTCTCTCTCCACCCAGGATCTTGCTCTCTTTTTTCACCTCTAAGATTGACAAGATCCGCCTGGATATAGCTTCCAAGTCCTCTTCCCCCTGCTACTCCCCCCTCTCCCTCCTCCCTCCACCTCTCACCTGTCCTCCTTCCCTCCCACCTCCCTAGAGAAGATCTCCCCCCTGCTCTCCTCCTCCAAGTCATCCACTTGCCCCCTGGACTCCATTCTTTCCCACTTCTTGATCTCCATTGCCTCCACCGTCGCCCCTTCACTCCTGCACATCATCAACCTCTCCCTCTCTACTGGCTCTGTCCCCTCTGCCTTTAAACACGCCACTGTCTCCCCCATCCTCAAAAAGTCCACTTTGGATCCTTCTGAACCCTCTAATTACCATCCTGTCTCGCTCCTCCCTTTTGTTTCCAAGCTCCTTGAACGGGTTGTCTACTCCTGTTGCCTCAACCTCCTCTCTGCTAACTCCCCCCTTGACCCACTTCAATCTGGCTTCCACCCCCTAGACTCCACTGAAACTGCTCTTGCTAAGATCACCAACAATCTTCTTGTGGCTAAATCCAACCACCTTTACTCTATTCTGGTCCTCCTTGATCTTTCTGCTGCCTTTTACACTGTTGACCACTCGCTCCTGCTTGAATTGCTCCATTCCGTTGAATTCCTGGACTCAGTCCTTGATTGGTTCTCCTCCTACCTTTCTGACCACTCCTTCAGTGTATCTCTTCCTAACTCCTTCTCCTCCTCCTCCCTACCCCTGTCGGTCGGGGTTCCCCAAGGTTCCGTCCTTGACCCGCTCCTCTTTTCTATCTACACCCAATCTCTAGGCAAACTCGTTGCCTCCCACGGCTTCCAATACCACCTATACGCTGACAACACTACACTATATCTCCAACTGTCTCTCCGATATCTCCGCCTGGATGTCTCAATGCCAACTCAAACCGAACATGGCGAAAACTGAACCCCCAATCTTCCCTCCCAGTCCTTCCTCTCCCTTTTCCCTGTCAATTGCCATTGATGGGGTCTGCATCCTCCCTGTCCCCCAAGCTCACAACTTGGGCTTCATCTTCAACTCGCACCTTACCTTTAAACCCTACATTGACTCTGGTGCCAAATCCTGCCGCTTCTCCCTCCACAATATTTCCAGGATCCGCCCTTTTCTGTCTGTCTCCTCTGCCAAAAGTCTCATCCACAACCTAGTCATCTCACGTCTTGACTATTGTAACCTCCTCCTCGCTGGCTTTCCCCGCTCTCACCTTTCTTCCCTTATCTCTGTTCAAAACTCTGCTGCCAGGATCATCCACCTAGCCAGTCGCTTTGACCATGTGCAGCCTCTCCTCTCCTCAGTGGCTCTCTCTTCCCGAGCGTATTCTTCACAAGCTCCTCGTCTTCACCTACAAAGCCCTTCACAACCTCGCTCCCCCCTACCTCTCTGCCTTGATCTCCCTCGGAACCCCTGCACATGCACTCCACTCCTCCTCCATCCCCTCCCTCACCATCCCATGCCTCCCCTGCTCCCCCCCAACCGCCTTTGTTCCTTCTCCCTCACAGCCCCACACGCCTGGAACTCCCTCCCTGCCCTCGTCCGCCTTGCCCACACCCTCCATGCCTTCAAGTCCCTCCTCAAAACCCACCTCTTCTGCTCCATCTTTCTGAACTCCAGCTAAGCACCTGTTATCTGCAAACTCCCAATTTACTGTAACCAAGCCAAGCACATGTACCTGAGCTCTCGCATCCTCCTGAATGTCGCATCCCTAGTCTCTCTCTGTGTTTTCCCCTTCCCTGTCTCCCCTCCCCCTGTCTTTAGATTGCAAGCTCTAAAGCAGGGACCATGTCTATCTTATTCTTTGTAAGCACCAGGTACATCGCTCACTGGCGCTATGTAAATGCTTATAATAAAATAAATAATAATAATAATAATAATAGTTTAAAGGATCATGCATCCAGATTAAGGGCGGGGCAAATCCAAGATCCACACACAATGCACGTACATGGTGCATGCATGGTATGTGCATTGCACACCTTGCACACCGTGGATCAGCCCCTTTGTGCTTTTGAGACATAAGACGAACATTTTATTCCATAAAGATATGCTGAACAACTTTTTGAGCTTGCCTACTAAAAATGTGGTGATTACTGGAAAATCCAATTGCAACGGGAACATAGTAATAGTAGCTATAAGGCATAATGCTTTCCAAAGATGCATTCTAAATAATATTTTTTTTCAAATGAAAATTGTGATCCCCTGATGTTTATGGAAATGCTACTCTCTAATAGTCGATTGGGCTTTTGTGTACATGTGCGTATTGTGTTTCAAACAGAGCAGGATTTTATGAGATGGGTAGCTTGGGTGTTCGGTTAACAATAAAGGCTAGCATTAAGGAAAATAAAATAAATTAGACTATATGTCATGTGCTATTAGTGCTTATGGAAATACCAGAATAAAACCCCAGGTTTCCTAGAAAAATCATGTAAACAAAACATCAAAATCACCCCTTAGAAACTTTAAAGCTTCTGAAGGATGGGAACAAATTAACTTTAATTGCCAACCCACTAAAGAGAATTTAGCTGTAACTATAAACTACCTTTCAAAGGCTGTTTGAATTCTTGGAAAAAAAAAACTTCTCAGAGTTTAAAACAGCTGAATGATCTGTTTATGGTCAAATGACAACTAGGAAGAACTAGATTTCACAGCAATGGTGAAAATTTTTCATGCTCAGTCAGCATATTTCAATATATAAGAACATAAATTGCTATACTTCTGAGTAATCCATGTAGGGGTAATCACTACAACCTGGTATTTATCAAGCAAGTGGTGTCGTGCTTCATGCCAGTTGATCCAAAGTCGTTTGGGTATGTGGGAGAATTGATATAGAGACCATGGAGGTGCTATTTACCATACTTCTATCACCACTGCTTTGATATCAGTCAATAGTGTATATCTAATCCCAGTCTAATATTATTATTTATTTATTTCCAATATTTATATCCCTCCTCTCCTGCCTAAGCAGCTTTCAATGGCTTACAAAAATTAAAATGTTTTAAAATATACATAAAATATATAAAATACATAAAAGGGAGGCATAAAATAATAATAATAAAAACCCCATCCTCCCAACCCACACTCACCCCCTCCCTGTTAAGGGGGTAGAGGGAGGTGAATCACCAACGAGGACCCATGGACACAGCAGTGTACCCCTAGAAGCCAGAGACCCTCTGGGATCATGCACCCCCTCGGAAAACCACTCATCCTACAGTGGATAATGATCCCTCAGGTTGTACGTTGGCCCTATATGTCCCATTCAAGATGAGACCTTATCATCATAGGGATGGAGAGGCAACGCAACTGAGAGTGGGCTCCGTCCACCCACAACCCCAGTCCACACCACCCTTATCACCACTCTGGCTATCGTGAACGGGGGGACAAGGAAAGGAGTGCGGTGCCTGTGAGGGGAATACAGGGGAGGGCAAACGCAGGCAAAGGAGAAGGGTAGAGGGCTACAAGGAGCGAGAGGGAGGGATTGGGACCCAAGGCAAGGGGGAGAGAACACGCAGGAACAAGGGAGAGTGACTCCACACAATCCACACACAAGTATACACGTTCTAGCTATCAGACACCTTCAGAACTGCCACATGTCCACACACTCACTCTAGCCACATGCCCACACACTCACCTTCCACGCACGCAAACACCCCACGCTCTCTGAAATCCAAGCACGCAATAGGTTAACTGCACAAGTCGCAAAGGGAGCCAGTCTCACAGTGCTGCTGATCTCCGGCAGTGTGTGAGCGTTGTCAAGCCCCTTAAGTATGGGAAGCCCCACCCTGCTTCGCCCTCAGCCGCTCAGAGTGGTGCAACATCGGTGCTCTTTCCCCCGGTGGCATGAGGGGCGTGTCCCCAGTGTCTGTTTGTTCTGCCGCTGCCGCAGCTCCGTCCTTCTCAGCCCCACCCCCACTGACCTCAGCCACTGCCCAGTGGCCTGAAAGCCCCTATTGGAGCTCCTGAAGGTGCCGCACACAAGCCCTGGCCCTTACAGCACCCCCACGCTTCCCCCCCCCCCGGTGGCAAGGGATGAGACTGGGCTTGAGGGGGTAGCGAGCGTGGAAGAGGCGCACCAGCCGGGGGACATGGACCGCGGTAGCTGGCTCCCAGGAGCGGTCGGACGGGGGGTATCCCTTCCAATCAACAAAGTAATAAAGGGTCCCCCGAGACCTGCAGGAGTCAAGAATAGAATTGACAGTAAATTCAGGGACACCTACCACCTCACATGTGGGCCCTGGGGGCGCAGATTCTGGAAACAAGGGGGAAAGGAAAGGTTTCAATAAGGAAACATGAAACACAGGGTGAATTTGGGCTGAAGCGGGTAAGGCTACCTGGTAGGCGACCAGATTGACCTGCCAAATGATAGGAAAGGGTCCCATGTACTGGTCGTTGAGTTTAGTCGATGTGCGGGAGGAGGGGTAAGGGCGTTGATCGACCCAGACCTGATCGCCTACTTATAGAGTCGGAGCTGCCTGTCAGAGTTGGTCTGCATGCTGTTTATAACCCTGACGTGCTTTCTGCAATGTTTGCGGTGCATGGTGGTGCACCCGTTGCTGTTGGGCAATCAGCATTCCGGCAGCAGGAACAGTTGTCGTCGGAATCTCGGGAAAGGCCAGCCTGGGGTGGTAGTCATGGGAAATAAAAAAGGGAGAGAACCTTTTGGAAGCATATGGGGAGTTGTTGTAAGCAAATTCAGCAAGAGGAAGCAGATCAACTCAGTCATCCTGTAATTAATCTGTGTAGCAGCGTAGGTACTGTTCCAAGGTCTGATTTGTTTGTTCGGCCTGGCCATTAGTCTGGGGGTGGTAAGCTGAAGACATTGCCACTTTGACTCCCAGCGCCAAAAAGAGAGCTCTCCAGAAGCGCGCCACAAATTGGGATCCCCAATCTGAGACAATAGTAATGTGCAGTCCATGGGTAGTCCTAAAAAGGGAAGTTTAGAGACTGGCCGATAGCTAGTGGGGCAATCAATGTTGAGTGATAGTTTTTTGAGCAGGGACTGCACCTCTGCCTCTTTGAGGCAGTCTGGCACCTTGCCCTCCCACATGGAGGCATTGACAATACCAGCCAGCAACGGCCCGAACGTCTCCCAGCTGACCTTGACCAGCCAGGATGGGCATAGGTTTAGTTCACAAAATGTGGCTCTAACAGTCCCCAGAACATCCACTGCAGCAGCAGGCATCACACACTGAAAAAGATCCCACAAAAACAGGTAAGATAGAGCCTCCATAACCTTTGGTTCTCCTACTGTCATAAACGCAGAGTTGAAGTCATGATGAATCCGAGCAATTTTATTCACAAAGTACTCAACAAACATGTCACAGCAAGCACTGGAAGATTCCAGTTCCAGGCAGAGGGAGACTGAACTGACCAACCTCTTCACCACCCATAAAAGCTCTGCTGGACAGGACTTTGCAGATGCTATTATTAATTATTATTATTATAAACATTTGTATAGCACCAGCCGTGTACCTGGTGCTTTACAGAACAAAGATAAAGACGCGGTCCCTGCCTATGGCTTACAATCTAAAAAGACAAGGAGGGGGTGACAAGGATAGGGGACAAGGGGAAGACAAGGGAGAAGCAAACAAAAATGCAAGCGACTGCGAAGTCTCAGGTGCGCGTGCTTGGCTTGGTTACAGTTAGGCAAGAGTCTGCAAAGGCTCCGTAAGTAATTGGGGGAAAGCAACTAGCAGGCATTGGGAATGCTGCTTGGGTATGGGGGAGAATTGATACAGAGACCATGGATGCGCTATTCACCATACTTGTATAATCACTGCTTTGATGTCAGCCAATAGTGGATATTCAAACTCAGTATAATATTACTATGATGTGTGCTACTGTTTAGATTCCTGCGACTCAGTAATACACTAAAATACTGAATAATCTTAGAGTGGGGCCATAAGAGTTGGACCGAAAGCCACAAGGTAAATGGATTCTCTTGAAAATTTGGTACTATGAAGGCAACAGATAAGTTAACTGTACTTGACTTTGACTGGAGACATGAGAGGTTTTTAAAAAAAAAAAACTTGAGAAAAATATTGAGCATTCATGGACAAATTCTGGTAGCAATAATACATATCCTGCAATGAATACGTGCAATTACAAAAAGCTAGAGCGGGGATTTAAAAAAAATTATTTAAGAAAAATACTGAGCATTCATGGAAAAATACAAGAATTATCTTATGCATGGATTCTGGGAGGAGGTGGGTAAAGGATTGCAATTGTACCTTCCTCCCCTGGTTTTGCCTGGCCCTGCGCCTTCTGAGCCCATCAAGTAGGGGCCAGAGCCATATTGGAAATATGTGGGAGGAAAAGTGCTCCCCTGCCCCTTTCCAATGTGTCCATACATCATTTTTGAATACCATGATGCACAATGCTTGGGAAGGGGAGTAACATCAGAAAGGGGTCCCTGCTCATTTCTTATGTGATCATGGCCCCTTTCCGAGTGCTGTGAACTCAGGATGCCTGGGAGGAGGCATGGTCTCATAGGAAAGGAACTCTCCCTTGCCCCTCCCTGCATTTAAGGGCATTTTCAGACAAGATACTCTCCACCCACTACCCCCCACCACCTATACATGTTTCCGGGGTGCAGTGTTGCCGTATGGGTGCCCTGTAACATGTATAGTGTTGGAAATGCAAGGACTGTGAGATCATTGCATCCATTTGCCCAATGCAGAGTTTACAGAGGAGTGTCAATAATCATCAATAAGCAGGCAGGAAGCATACTTAAGCTTAAGTAGCTTTATTAGGAAATACATGTAGGATAGGAAAGGCCTACATCTATGCTAAGTCCTAAGACTAGGTGTGTTCAAGAGGGAGGAAGGAAGCTCTCTGAGACACAAAGAGATGAGAAATCTCCTGGGGGAGGAGATTGACCAATCAGGTCCTGACAGGAGTAGGACAGATAGGATGGGGGAAGGGTTCCCTGATCTGTCTGTCTACTCCTGGTGTTTCTAGCAAACAAACAGGATGAGGTGCTTAGGGGGGATGCAACCAAAGGAATGTATTTCCAACACCCCTTCTCATCGTCCCGTGCACCGAATCATTTATGTGCACTGCTGACAATTCCCAATGCTTCTCGTAGCCTCTGGAAATTGTCTCTGGGTAGCGGTTTGGTCAGCACATCTGCTATCACTTCCTCTGTAGGACAATAAATCACTTCAACAAGTTCTTCTTCTTGCGCTTCTTGCACTGGTTGGCATTCTTTTGAATGTCTTGCCATGTTGAGGGCTCCTGTGGTTCCTCCACTTTTGCCGTGTAGGAGAGTCTTGCTGCTGGTACTCCTTTGTTGTGTCTTCCAGAACGTCTCACTTCTGGTTCTGGTTCAGCTTCAGTATTAGTGTTGGTGCCCCCTTCTGGTTCCAGTTCTGGTTCAGCTTCAGTATTAGTGTCGGTGCCCCCTTCTGGTTCCAGTTCTGGTTCTGCTTCAGTTTCAGTGTCAGCATCAGCATCTGTGTTAGTGTCAGTGCCCCCTTCTGGTTCAGGTTGATTGAACATGGTCAAATCAAGTGAAACTTCAGCTTCCTCTTTTATCTGCAGTTCTGCAGTCTTTTTCTGTCTTGATGAACTTGGCCTCATTAGGTCTGGCATTTGATCAGTGCTTTCCTTTTCATTTTCATCAAAATAGACCACACTGCTTATCTTCACATTTCCAGTGTCAGTGTCCATTACTCTGTATCCCTTGCATCCTTGTGCATAGCCAACAAGTATCCCTTCTTCACATCTGGTGTTAAGTTTGGTCCTTTTGGCCTTTGGGATATAAGCATAGGCTTTAGAGCCAAACACTCTAATGTGCCCCACACTGGGCTTGTTCCCATGCCATAGTTCATAAGGTGTTGCTTTTGCACCTTTGGTTGGGAGCCTGTTCTGCAGGTATGTGGCAGTCATTACTGCTTCCCCCCAGTATTTGTTTGGCAGATTCGCATCCAAAAGCATACATCTCGCCATCTCTATGAGAGAGCGATTTTTTCTTTCTGCTACTCCATTTTGTTCTGGTGTATGCGGGATGGTTGTCTGGTGTTCAATTCCTTTTTGCTTCAAAAATTCTTTCATCTGTTTTGAAACATATTCACCTCCATTATCTGACCTTAGGATCTGAGGTGATCTTCCAAACTTATTGCTGGCTCTTGCAACATATTCCTTAAATTTCTCCAGCACCTGACTTTTCTCTTTAATCAAGTAAGTGAACGTGAACTTGGAAAAATCATCTATGAAAGTCAATGCATACTGGTTTCCTGCAATTGTTTTTGTCTTCATAGGACCACAGATATCACTATGAATGAGCTGTAGGGGGTGCTGTGTGGCTTCCTCCTTGCTCTGATGAAAGGAGGGCCTAGTTCCCTTTCCTTTTACACAGCAAACACATCTCTCATCTTTAGTTGCACATGAGTTCATTTTAAAATGTTTAACTAGGTCTGGAAGTGCATGCAACACATCTGCATTTCTATGGCCCATCCTTCTGTGCCATTTGCTTTCACAGTTCTTATGTCTGCAATCTTTTGCAGCATTTGCATACTGATCCTGTTGCAAGCAATCTACCTTGAATAGGCCATTTGAATCCAGCATTCCTCGCATAAAAAGCTCCTTTTCCTTTGAAATTCTGCAATATTTCCCTTCAAAATGCACTGCAAAACCTTTCTGTACAGCATACTTGACACTTATAAAATTATGATCCAATTCTGGGACATATAGAGCTTCTTCAATGGTAACTTTCATTTCCTCACCGTTTCCCAGATGACATATGAGTTTAGCCCTGCCTCTTCCTTGACAATAAACTTTCTCTCCATTAGCCAATCTTATAGGAGTTCTATAAGTCCTATCCAGATCAATAAATCTGTCTTTGTCCTTTATAAGATTTTTAGTTGCTCCAGAATCAACAAAGAAATCATGTGAAGCAGTCTCACATTCTATTCCTTCCACATTTTTAAGTTGAGATGCTTTTTCCTCAACCAGGCTGAAAGCCCTATCATGGCTCCCTTTGTTCTTTGCAGAGAAGCTGGGAACTTCTTGCTTGGTGCATTGATATGCGAGATGCATGGTTTCCCCGCAATTGAAGCAACACTTAACTCTTGCAGATCCTTTTGAATTTGCAAAAGGCTTCTTGTTCTCAGCTGCCTTGCAGGCAAGCTGTGAGGAAAAGTTTGGCTGTTCATTAGTTTGAGCCATATTAAATTCCTCAAGTTTCTGAATAACAACATCCAAAGATAGGTTATCCTGCATTTCTATTATCTGACAGACTGTTTGAAAAGTTGTTGGTGGTAAAGAGTTCAGCAGAAATGCCACTATCAATTCATCTGGTAAATTCAGCTTTTGATTTTCCAGTCTCCTGACTAGTTCAAGCAGGCCATTAACATGAGCTGAAAAATCTTCACTCTCATCCATTCTCATATTACAAAGTCTTTTAAGCATTTGTATCTTTGATATATTTGACTTCCCTTGATACAGTCTCTGTAAAATTTCCCACATATCTTTTGCAGTTAACTTGTCATGTATGTACACATGTAAACGCTGACTCACCGACATTGAGATGATTGCCATAGCTTTGTCATTTTTCTCATCCCAGAGTTCTTGTGCTGCCCCTGCATCTGTAGGTCTGTTGGACTCCAGCATTTTCCTTAGGCCTTGTCCTCCCAGTGCCATCCTTGCATTATGACTCCAAGCTTCATAGTTTGTTGCTCCAGTGAGCCTCTCTGGAATGGAGACCTTCAGCATAGAATCCATGGTCACAGAGACTAAAATCTTTCTTTTCTTTTCTGCCTTTAAGATTAATGCTAGCACTCAATTTTACTCACTCTGCGCTGCCTTTTGGGTGTCTGGGCCCATAACCCTGTTGGAAATGCAAGGACTGTGAGATCATTGCATCCATTTGCCCAATGCAGAGTTTACAGAGGAGTGTGAGTAGCTAATCATCAATAAGCAGGCAGGAAGCATACTTAAGCTTAAGTAGCTTTATTAGGAAATACATGTAGGATAGGAAAGGCCTACATCTATGCTAAGTCCTAAGACTAGGTGTGTTCAAGAGGGAGGAAGGAAGCTCTCTGAGACACAAAGAGATGAGAAATCTCCTGGGGGAGGAGATTGACCAATCAGGTCCTGACAGGAGTAGGACAGATAGGATGAGGGAAGGGTTCCCTGATCTGTCTGTCTACTCCTGATGTTTCTAGCAAACAAACAGGATTAAGTGCTTAGGGGGGATGCAACCAAAGGAATGCATTTCCAATATAGTGGGTGGGTAGTGGGTGGAGAGTGTCTTGTCTGAAAACACCCTAATTCTGCAGGTGTCTCTGCTCTTATGCACGCTACCTCAAAACAACATACAAGCTGGAATAAATAAAGGGCCCCTTCCTCTTCTCTCTACACAGGAGTTTCTCTAACAAAGCCAGAGGTCTTTAAAATTCAGACAAACTGCACTCAGTGCAGTATCTGAATGATTGAACAAAGGTAGCTTTATATTGCCACCCATTCTCTGTGACTCTGTAACTTGATGACTGTTCTGACCCTTGGTAAAAGTTACAGCAGTCTCAAGTCTGCTCTTGGGGTATTAATAAACAAGACGGTAGCCAACACCAGGTGGCAGGACACCCCGTCTACCTGCCTGTTTATTAGGTGTTCACATCCACTGGCCACATGGCCACACCCACCAGACATGCAGCCACCACTCATAGCGGGGTCTTGGAACAAGCGGAGCCCGCTGTGCAGGTAAATGTTGGGGATGGGAAGATCAGTATCGGATCAATCAAAATCGCCCAATTTTGGGGCAAATCAGACTGATCCAATTGTTCCAATTTGAGATGGGAGATCTGATCTTCCATCAAATCCCCTGGCAAGTCCTTGAAACGGTGCTGGCACTTTCAGCAGCTCTGCCCCCCCCCTCCCAGACCCCTGCCCAGTGACTACCTTCCCCAGACTCCTGCCTCTGTCCTGCCCACTCCAGCACCTGCAGGAGCTGCACTGCTGGGGCAGGCTGGCAGGGCAGGATTCCGGGGGCGGATGGAGTTGGGCACCGACATGGGTCATGGGGAGGTGAAGCTGGGGTTAGAAGGGCCGGGCAGGGGTTGGGAAGGGAGGGGGGATAGTTTGTACTTACCTTTTCTTCATAGGCTTCAGCAATCAGGGCTGTGCCAGGAAGATACTAATCAAAATAACAGCAATATGCATGCGCAAATTGGCCACCATGGCCGTTTCTGCGTATGTGTAGCCATTCTGAGCATGCACAAACTGGATGCCATTTTCCAAAAGCGTGCTGATGCTGTCAGTGCCATTTTGGAAAAAGGCCACACATGCACAGATCAGCCATGGTGGCCATTTTGCACACGCACATTGCTTTATTTGTGGTTTCTTTGTTTTCTTAGTTTCTTCCTGGCACAGCCCTGAGAAGGCCACGCCGGGCACCATGAGGGTTACTGGAGAATAAGAAGAAAAGGCAAGTGAAAAATACCCTCCTCCCCATCCCTGCCCGGCCCCTCTACCTCGAGCTCTGCCTCCCCCAGGCCCCTGTCCGGTGCTCAGGCCAGGCAGAGGTGTGGGGGAGGCAGAGCCGTGGACAGACACATTAGGGGGTGTGCATGTCGTTTTCATTATTACAATAACGATAACGACAATTGTCATTTTCATTATCATTATTGAAAAACAAAAACAACAATAAATAATAATGACAACGATAATGAAAGTGACAATGTCTTTATCATTGTCGTTATTATTAGTGCTGTGGCAGTTGAGTATTGGAAGGAAAATGTGGAGAGGGGAGGAGGAAGCAGACATCTCAGAGTCCTAAACAAGGTTGAACTCTTGAACTGTGCCTGTGTTGGGAGGGGCAAGCAGCTCAGCAGTATCTGATGGATGTATCACTGGCCAATGAGCAAGCCAAGCAGGCCCCAGCAGTCTCATGGGACTCTGTGATTGCTCAATGCCTGTTGCCTCCCACAGCCAATCAGGGGGCTCTGGGGGAGGGCACTGCAACCCTTTATAATGGAAGGCCTGGCTTTTTCTCTCTCTATTCTGTGAGAGCTCTGCTTGTCAGGTTACATTTACAGAACTGTGATGCTTGCACACAAAAAATCCTCCCTAGCCCTCATTGTATTATCACCAATACCTTTCCTTCCTCATACCCTACATTTTACCATCTTCCTTTCCCTGCCCTTCTCCCCCCTGTACATTATATATAGATAGGTAGTATAGATTAGATATAGATATATATTATAGACATATAGATTAGATTAGAATAGTTATATAGATAATTGATTAGATAATAGATAGTTTTCCTTTTCCATTCTCCTGTCTCCCTTAGATAGATATTACTTGTGTACATATATAGAGAGATTAGATATTATATAGATATTTAGGCTAGTCTGTTTTATTATATATGTTATAATATATATGTTATCAGAATCAATACTGATAATGATACCGATACCAAAAATAAAATCTTCGTTTGAAAAGGTGCCAATACCAATAATGACAATGATAATGAAAACGACATTGTCGTTAATAACGATAACGAAAAATACATTTTTAAATAACAAAAACAATAACAAAAAATGAAAACAACATGGGGGCCTGGTGCACACCTCTAAGACACGACTTCATTTAAACCATATTGGCTGGAATCTGATTCCGATTAATATGATTTAAATCCGAACCTGAAAGCTCGCTCCTTAACAGAGTGGGTGGTGCTGAGGGATAGAAGGGTGGCCCCAGTGGGTGGCCCAGGGGATAAAAGGGGGGGGGGATATAGATCTGGAACTCTGATTTGGAACTGGGAGCCTCAATTTATGGGTTAGTTCAGATTAATGCGATTTTTTTATTTTTACAAAATTCTGGGCAGTTACGAATTAATCCAGAACTGAAATTCCCATCCCTACTTTTCAATATTTACAAAATGATTCCCTTTATGCTGAAAGAGAGACTGGTTGATTGTTTTCCAGAGAGAGGAAGAAAGAAAATATGTCAGCCAGAGGCTTCTATTTACTTTCTCATTATTTGTAAAGAACTTAAAATTATACTTACATAGGAGGCTCATTGAGACTCTCAAGTCACATGTAATAAGTGATTTACACATATAATGAAGAACATTTAGATGAAATGTTAAGTTTGTCAATATCTCATACGGGTGTTCTTACCATCTCATACCAGTAGTCTTATTATCATTATTGTTGCCCCTAGAAAGGAGGATTACTGCATTTGGGAATGGAAACATTAAATTTTTATTGTATTCTTTCCCTTACATATGCAATTTGTTGATACACATTATTAGTCTCTAGCTCTGAACTATATTGCAGATAGGCTACAAGAATATATATTTAATCTATTCTCCATGTCCTCTTAGGTCTTTGCAAATTCTGTTAAGAAATGTCTAGACTAGGGATGAAAGTCACTTTCATTTTTTTCTCAGTTCTTGTCGAAAATCAAGCATCTCGACTCAATTTCCGCTTGATTTGAGAATCAAGAAAAAGCTCCAGTTCCCAGCCCTTTCTCGATCAGAATTTTTTTCCTTGATTTACTTGCTGGAGCCACAGGTATCCCACATCTCATGCCAAGTCTCGTATCTTGAGCCTGTCTGTCATCTGTCTACCTGTCTCTATCTTCTCTCTCTCCTTTTCTACAGCCACCAACTGTATGCCGGGGGGAAAACAAGAAAAAGACCATGCATGCATAAACTGATTGCCAGGCCATTCTGCACATGCACAGACATTTTCCAAAATAGTGCCAACAACATCACTGTCATTTTGGGAAAGGACTGCACATGTGCAGAATGGCCTAGTGGACATTTTGCACATGCATAGTTCTTTTTTTCTTTTTAAGCAAGATTTTCATGAGATTCTTGTGTCCATCTCCACCTCCCGACTGAGGCACTCCCGGTGGCCCTATAGGTATCCACTCACTGTCATCAGGGCAGTGATGAGAAAAAACAACATAGTTCCCTCCTCCATTAGTGACGGCCCTACAGTGACTATCCATGTCTGCATTGACCCATGCTGGCTCTGGAGTGGGGACAGGCATGGAGGGATGTCTACTAGCTGTTGTGGCTTCCATGGTGGAGCCAGAAGCAGTTGTAGTGGGAACAGGCAGTGGGGGAGTCATATCCAACTGCTACTGGCATCTCGCAAAGGTGCAGCCATACAGGTGGGATGCAATGATGGCTCCATCCACACAAAGGAACCGGTCAGGGAGCTTGTAATAGGGCAATGTCTGCCCCCCCATGGGCAAAGGCAAAGTTCTTGTCCTGGATCTCCTTGTACCCACGCCTCAAGTTCCCGGCCTGCTTCTGGCACTGGCTCATGTCCAAGGTGTAGCCCTGCTGCACTATTTGGACTGACATCTCCTGGAACACAGCCTCATTCCGGTAGCACTTCATGAGGGCATATTGGACCTTTTTCTCCCCCCATCAAGCGATGAAGACCTTGGTCTCTTCCTTAAGAAGTGCTATGCTGGGTCAGACCAATGGTCCACCAAGCCCAGCATCCTGTCTCCAACAGTGGCCAATCTCTTTCTCTTGAGAGAAGTACCCAACAGGTCACAATGGGCAAACCATTCCCTGTTGTTCCAGCCCTCAACAGTAAGAGGTTACAGCCCCAAAACCTACTTGGCTAATAGCCATTAATAGACCTATCCTCAGAACTTATCCAATCCCTTTTTAAAACTAGCTACTCTACTGGCTGTGACCACTTTCTCTGGCAGTAAGTTCCACAAGTAAATTATGCTCTGAGTGAAAAAATACTTTCTCTTATTTGTTTTAATTCTGCTGCCAGTTAATTTCATGGCGTGTCCTCTTGTTCTAGTACTGTTAGAGAGGGTAAATAACCGCTGCCTATTTACATGTTCCACACCACTCATGATTTTATAAACTTCTATCATATTCCCTCTCAGTCATCTCTTCTCCAAACTGAACAGCCCTAACCTACCAAGCCCCTCCTTATACAGGAGCTGTTCCATACCCGTAATAATTTTTGTTGCCCTTCTCTACCTTTTCTAGTTCTACTATGTCTTTTTTGAGATGGGACAACCAGAACTGCACACAATACTCCAGGTACAGTTGTACCATAGAAGAGGCATTACAATATTTTCAGTTTTATTCTCTATCCCTTTCTGAATGATTCCTAATGTTCTGTTTGCTTTTTTGCCCACCACTGCACACTGAGCTGAAGATTTCAATGTATTGTCCACAATGACTCCAAGTTCCCTTTCCTAAGTGGTAACTCCTAATTTAGAATCCAGCACTGTATACATACATTTTGGGTTATTTTTCCCTATGTGCATCACTTTGCACCTCTCCACATTAAATTTCATCTGCCATTTGGATGACATTGGTCCTAGTACAGATCCCTGGGGAACCCAGTCTTACAAGATCCTCCCTGTAATTCTTTACAGTCTGCTTAGGTTTTAACTACCTTGAATAACTTTGTGTCATCTGCAGATTTGATCACCTTACTCTTTACTCCTTTCTCCAGATCATTAATGAATATATTAAACCACACCGGCCCTAGTACAGATCCCTGAAACATTCCACTAGTTAATTCACTCCACTGTGATAACTGACCATTTAGTCCTACTATTTGCTTCCTATCTTTTAACCAGTTGCTGATCCATGATAGGACACTGCTTCTTATCCCATGGCTCTTTAATTTCCTCAAAGGTCTCTCATGAGGGACCTTATCAAATGCCTTCTGAATGACCACATACACTATATCAACCAGCTCACCCCTATCTGCATGCTTATTTCCACCTTCAAAGAAGCCCAATAGGTTAGTGAGGCATGACTCCCTTTCCTAAATCCATGTTGACTCTTCTCCATTCATCTCTGTTTATCAATATGCTCAACAACCATTTCCACTAGTTTGCCTGGCACTGACGTCAGGCTTACAGATTTGTAGTTTCCAGAATCACCTCTGGAGCCCTTTTGAAATATTGGCAATATATTCACTACCCTCCAATCCTCTGGTACAATGCCAGATTTAAGGAATAGGTTACAAATTACCAATAATAGGTCTGCAACTTCATATTTAAGTTTCTTCACAACTCTGCGATTATTATTATTATTATTATTATTATTATTAAACATTTATAAAGCGCCAGTTGCAACCTGGCGCTGTACAGAACATACAATCAGATGCGGTCCCTGCCTGTGGCTTACAATCTAAAAGACAAGGAGGGGGAGACA
>QEPC01006442.1:2669775-2711395 GCA_003113815.1 Sphenodon punctatus | reverse complement strand
GAGAGTCAAGGGTCGAGGAGAGAGAAGCGTTGAGAGCAGAGACGGCAGAGTCAGGGGAGGAGGAGGCGAAAACGGGGGGGAGAAGGGGGGAAAGATTTGAGGCAAACTCCGAGGGAGTAAGGGCCTGCATATTGCGATAAATACCATTGGGTCCTGGTGAATGGAATTCCTTTGTCAAGGGAATACAGAGTTGGCAGATGGATCAGTAGATGGAGAGTGTCTGAGATTCTGTGGTGGTTGTAGTGCTGCTGGTTGTTGCCTGGCTGTCAGTTTGAGGCATGGCCCTGGTGATGGTAATCCTCTGCAAGTCGTTACGGAAAATACAGCAGCTGGGAGAAAGTAGGCATCGGACAGGTACTGCCAATAGGACAAGCTGGGAGAATGTATGTTTGAAAATGGTGTGGTGGGCTTTTAAGGTGGATGTTATATGTGCACCAGTGAGAGTGGAGAGAGCAACCGGAAGGGATCACTCCTGGGAACATTCTGGCTTTTCGCCTACAATTCGATGGTACTGGCAGACCTGTACACATGTAATGCTGCATGCAAACTAATTAATTAGCCCCTGTTTGTCCGCATGGTGAGCTCTGCATGCCCTGGGACCCCGCTGCGAGTGGGGGCAGGCTGCATGTCTGGGAGGTAGTGGCCGTATGTCTGGTGAGGGTGAACACCAAATAAATGAGCAGGTGGACACCCACCTGGTGTGATCTATTGTCTCATTTATTAACACCCTCAATTTTAAATATGGTGCCTTTGAGGTGAATCAGTCTGATTCTATGAACTTCTAGTCTACACTTAAGGTGCTCAAAAGCTTATCACTGGCATAGGGTCTTCTATACTGATATTTCAAAATCACTTTTGCATGGCCATGCAGGCAACTTGGTGTATATCCTTAGACCAGAGGTTCTCAAACTGTGGGCTGGACCTCAAGTAGGGTCTGCCATTTTCAGGTGAGGCCACTATTTTGACTCATTTGATACACTTTGCATGTCTCTCTTTTTGTATGCAGTTAAGGGATTATATTTGAGTCTCAAAATGGGGTTGTACAGGAAAAACGTTTTGGAACCACTGGATTAGTGTCAGGAACCTTCAGAATGCTTTAGCTCCATTTAACTTTGTCAAAGAATGAAATTCTCACAGGTGATTAACTCAATAAAGGAAGCAGATCAACAGTTTTAGGTCCGACTCCTGTAAGAAATTATGCATGTTGAGTAGTCTAGAGTTGAGTGGAGCTACTTGGATACATAAAGCATCACACCATGTATTGTAGATAACTTTCCTGTATGTCCTATATTAGGTTTGCTCCTATTTACCATTGCCTCTCCTGCAATCAGTGATCCTCGGTTAGGCTAGGGTTGACTATTTCTGCTGCTCATTCTGACACCACTGCCCAGACTTATGTCCTATGGAAAACTAATGAACAAGAAACAGAAACAGCCAGAAAAGCATAGCCTTGCCAAGCCTCTCCTCTCTTCCTTTTGTTCACTTTTTTAGCACAAAGCCACTTGTGTTTTCAATGAACCCTATTTCTTGCATGTCTGGGAGCAAATTTTATAAAACTGCTACTTTGAGCAGCATGAGATAATGGTATCTGCACTTTATAGGTGACTGGGACTGTGCTCCTTCCTTCCTTCCGTCCTTCCTTCCTTCACCAGTCAGCCCACATGTCCAGTATGAAATTTATTCCCCCCTAATTTTAAAAAGTATCAAGAAAACACAGGCTAGGTTTTGAGATACCTACTTGAAATTTACACTACAACGGTCTCCTCCCAGAAACCTGGAAAAACTCCAGGCACTAAAATGAACATTTTCTTTTCATTTTGATTTTATTGCCTTTTAAAAAAGGTTATTAAAATGTTGAATTTACTGAATTACACAACATCCAAAGACTTCCTTGCCAATTATATCATGTTTGACCCCGTGAGTGGTTTACAATAATTATACTCAGCAGAGCAAAAAAAAAATAATATATCAATAACCCTCTCTTGCCAAAGGCATTTGGTGTACTGAAGGGAGGCAGGCCAGTTTCAAGTAACTGAGTTACCTTTTTTATGTTGAGAGCAAACACTCATTCCAAATTAAAACAAATTTGATTGGATAAGACCCAGGGATGGTTGAACCAATTCCTATTTAGTCAATCTAAACTTCAGTTCCAAAGACATTAACTGCTGCTCATAATCTTTGGCATCAATTAGCATGTCTATTAAAGTTACTGAGTTGAAAAATCTGACTTAGTCAGAAAAATTTGATTTAACTCATTATCAGACCCCCAATTCATTCAAGATGCACTAAAGAGCTTGCTTATTTCCACCAACAACAGTTGGTCCAATGAAATATATAATTTGAACCACTTGGTCTCTAAAAAACTTTGTAGAAGATATATTCTATATTTCAGACAGGGGCATTTTTGTATCACTCCGACAGACAGATCAGTCTGCCTTTTCTGTTGAACTGAAGCTGAATAGGTAGCAATCATCAGGCAGGAGCTTCAAAGTTCCAGGTGGGAATACATTTGAGATTGTTTCTTCTTTTCTCAGTTCGAGATTTCTTGCAGGGCCATAGATATACCATAGATGTCCACATCGTCGTGCACCCAAAACACCCATTGGAATATTTAGCCATTTGAAGTGCAAGGGAAATTCGGTACTGGTCATTAATCATGCCACATCACAAAAAATATAACTGCCCATTTCCATGTTAGGAGAGATAACTTGGCTGTGTTATGGGGAGTATGAAATTTAAACAAGCACGTACTTTTCTTTGCACTATAAAGAAATCTATAGCATAAACAGAAAAGGTAACTCTAATCATTATGTTTTTAAAACTTAGTTAGCTCTCAGACACGCCTTCCTTCCACTCTAGTTTGTTAGTGGCGTGGCATGACAACCATCCATGCCTCCCTCACTGGACCAGTAACCCTTCTTCTATTTCTACTGATACTTGTGAAATAGAAGAACAGGACAAGATTACTCTCCCAACAGTAGTACCATGATCCCACTGCACCAAGCATAGAACTGTGGTTTATGACTGAATGGAATCCTCAGGGTTATTCCCTCGCATAGAAATCCTCACAGCTCTAGGAAAGGGCCAATTTTGTAACTCTAAACAGAACTGAATGGGACAGCCGGTTCTCCCTCAAATATAGAAGTAATATTTCTATAGAATAGGAATATCATTATTAAATTCTCCCCTCCATTCTTTTCCATCCAAAATTTCCGCTAGCCAGATATGAAAGCCCTAATGAAACTATTCTGTGATGCATTGCTTCTTTTCCCCATACTACAGTGAGGAGTGCTGAAAACCCTAGTTTTATAGAATTATTTTTTGGATCAGCTTTGCTACTTTTTCATATACAAGATGTTTTTTCTCTGTTTCTTCACAGGAAATAATAATACATCTGCAATTTAAAGGACCCTTTCATTTCCATTTTTTTCCCATTTAGTTTATATCTCGCACTCCTTCGAAAACGACTCGAGGCGGCTCACAAAAGAAATACATTCCTGGGTGTATTCTCACACAGGGGACCCCGCTCAATACAGTATACACAAATTAACATAATATCCTAAAAATACATTAATACAGTAATCACATATTTATACCCCACTAATATCTCATTCCAACACCTCCCCACACACGGGCAGGTCCCACAATAATCATTCCTGTCCCCTGCTGCCACCAGGGAACATATGGCCAGCTCCACCCCCCTCTCACTGGAGGGAGCTAGCCCTACCATCTCCACATCACTAACCCCCACAATCTACACAACATCACAGGGAGTTACCCCCTTTCCCCCTCAGAACCCCAAAGCCGCGGCCACCGGTGTGTTGCTTTTAAAGCCGGCTGGGGGTGTGTCCAAAAGGGAGGGGGGAAGTCGGCAGCCACAGCCACTTACGAGTCTTATTTCCCCCGCAGGTGTCATCCTTGAAGCTGCCGCAGCCCGCTCTGCAGTCACCACCGCTGCCGCCATGAATGGTAGGTAGATGAAACTGACTGCCATCTTTATCCCGGAAGGTGGGAAGGGTCCATGGTGCCACCGCCATCAAGTCTCTCCCAGCTGGTATCCCCGCACTCCCATACACCTCGGACTTCACAGTATTCACCCTCGGCTCTGATGCAGAGCGGACCGCCTCTGCCTCCTTGGCTCCGCTAACGACTGCTTCGCCCTTTGGCGGCGCCCTTCGGCCGCCACCCTGAGGACACCGCCCTCAGTGCTGCCCTCTGCTATAAGCAGCTTACCTGGGGGAGGAGACAGGGAAACACACAGGTGTAGGTGACTATCCTCCCTGCAGCTTCTGCCTCTGGGGCCAAGCTCTCCTGGGACCCCGCCCTCAGTGCTGCCCTCCTGTTCCATTACTGTTACTTGTGCTGAGTAATGACTCCTTCTGTAAAAAGTAAACACTTCCCGCCTGATTTCAGTGGGACCAGTTACGTTAAGCTGCACTTAATATTTGTAAGGGCAGCAGAATGAAGGCAATAAGTTCTGCTTGGAGTACAATATAGAAGTCTGATCAGGAAAATGAAATTCTACAGGTTTTTCATTTTAAGACCTTGTAATCCACATGCTATGAAAAACGGAAGTGCCTTAGAGCTATACAAAATCCTGCATTATCTCCAAAGGAATGTTATTTTCCACTTTTGAACTATAGGTATTGCCAGAAAGGCAATGTGTGTGATCTATATCTTCATCTGTTGTTAAGAAAGGTCTCCTGGCATTTCAAAGAATGCTGCAAAAGTAAAACAATCTTTATGCTTTGTTTTTATTTCCCCCCCCGCCGGCACAATCTTCTTTCTCTATACCCTCGTTCATTAACCATAGTTCCAACTAATAGCATCTATACATTGTATTGAAAAAAGAGTTCCATGAGAGATGGGGCCTTTACAACTCTTCTCAACTCAACAGCTTCCCCTAGTCTAGATTTTGTCATACTTACTCTTGATTGTAAGTGCTCCTAGTCCTTTCTGGGTTGGCTGGCATCGGAGGAGAAGGTAGATTTTAAAAAGAGGTATAGTTAACTCAAGTTGTTAGCCACCTCTGTTTTCTTCTCTGAACCCTTTCCCAAGGATAAGAATGATATCTGGTTGCAGTCATTTACATCACTATAGTTTTTAAGGACAGGAAACAACAGAACATAAAATTACCGTGGATCAAAGCTTCCAATAAGTCAAGCTTTTCTCAGATCAACAGGTGGCATGTTTGCAGGTCTTGCCAGGGAATCAGGTGTGCAGGTGGTAGGGGGTGGCACCACCAGCTCACATGTCAGGCCGCTACCTCCCTTGGAACCACCCGCACCAGGGCATGGGTGGGGTTCGTCACTCCCCCCCCACCCCCTTTAAATAGACAAGCACACCCGGACAGACCCTCTTGTCATTTGCTTCCCAGGTCTTCCAGGTAAGCTGCAGGAACAAAGGGGTAGGCCTCAATGATCCAGGGGGTAGGCTCCAACGCAGGCCAGATCTATTCCCTCTTGCTTGGTTTTTTTCTTGTATTTTTCTTGCTTCTTTGCCCTGGGTTACACAGATGGCAAGCCCAGATTATTAGTTTTTGGCAAGTCCAGCTATAGCTGATTCATCGGCTTGCCCCCAGTTATTTTATATTCCACCATCTTCTCCCTTTAAAAAAAAAAAAAGATTAAATATAAAATACCTGAGCTGCTTGGATCCAGCATGGTGGGAGGGGAGGGCAGGGGAGGGGGGAAACCACAAGGTTTCAGGTGCCTGCTCAGAGTGGGCTGTCACCTCCTTTCCTTTAGGATATCCCCATGATGTCAGTCCCAGGCACTGTAGCCGTTGCTCCTGGAGCTCTAGAGCCCATGTGGTCTCTGCACCGGCTAGGCTGGGCCGTCGACAGTTATCCCTTTGGGGAGTGGCAGTTCCCCGGTAGCTCTTGAGCCTGCGCGGTCTTCATGCCAGCTAGATTGGGGTGACCATGAGAGAGCTGGATGCTGCCGCTGTTGCTTGGGAGCTGGCTGTTGCCATTGGTCTTCAGGAGTGTGGGGGACCGATGGTACTGCACCTCTCTGGTGTGAACCCTGTAAGTGCTGGAATGAGAACCAGCCCTGGTAGATGGCTGTTGCCGCTGGTCCTCTGGCAGGTAGCCAGTGGTGCCACACCTCCCTGAGGGGAACCATATGAGCACTGGAGTGAGAGAGTCAGTCTTTAATTCCCTGCCATGCTCTGGTGAATGTGCAACTTGCTGGGGTCAGGCTGTGCATGCACAACTTTGCAAGCTTGGAGCTCGCACATGCCCAATTGGAGAAAGAAGCAGTTGTGGCCATTTTACTTCAGGGCGCAGCCATTTTGAGCTGCAGGCATGTGCCTTTACTATGACACGGTCCTTCCCATGGGATGTGCAATTTCTTGTGTAGTTTTTGAAAAGTCCAGCACTATACTGGAATAGGCGGCTAAGAATAAGTTGGGCTGCAACTCCATTATTCTCTATCTGGATGATTTCCTGTTCTCAGGGGCAGGGTCTCCCATGATTGCAAGCACATGATGTCCTCTTTTGCAGAGTTGGCAGCTGAGCTAGGGGTTCCCCTCATCGAGGAAAAAACTGAGGGCCTCACCACAAAACTCATTTCTGGGAATCGAGACTGACTCAGTATCTAGCATGTCCAGTCTTCCGCAGGACAAGTTGTATACTCTGAGGCAGCTCATATACAATTGCATGGCTGTGAAGAAGGTCACACTTAGGGACATCCAAAAGTTGCTTGGCCACCTAAATTTTGCTTGTAGGGTGGTCACCCCAGGCAGGGCCTTCTGTGCACATTTGGCAAGGGCCAGGTCTGTGGTATTAGCTCCGCACCACCACATCTGAATTACCAAGGGAATAAGGGACAATTTAGTTGTTTGGGATCTTTTCCTGCAGGAATACAATGGAGTCTCCTTATGGAGGGAGGTTAGGGTGTGTGAGGCAGACTTGCAGGTAATCTCGGATGCAGCAGGGACAAGAGGATTTGAGTTTTTCTTTCAGGGTCAGTGGTGCACACAAAGATGGCCCCTAGATTGGGTGGTGGCATGCATCACCAGTGACATAACCTTCCTGGAGTTTTTCCCACTGGTGATGACTGTCAACATCTGAGGCACGTGCTTTAAGAATGCCCATGTGACAGTCTGGACAGATAATCAGTTGGTGGCGCATGTAGCAAACTCACAGTCATCTAAATCGGCTAGAGTCATGAGGCTAGTGAGGCATTTTGTACTAGAATGTCTAACACTTAATATGTGTTTTTCTGCCAGGCATGTGCCAGGTGTTCAGAATGAGATTGCTGATGCGCGCTCTCACTTTCACATGGACAGATTCCATTCTTTGGCACCTGGAGCAAGCCTGAGCCCAGAGCCGATGCTGCAAGATCTATGGGAGCTTAGAACAGAGTTGTAGAAAACTGTGTTTGTGTGTCTGTGACCAAAAGCACACTAAGAGCTTATACCAGTGCTTTTGAAGGGTTTTAATCTTTCCTTGTAGAGCAGGGATTCAAAGGGGACTAGCCAATCTCCAGGGGAAGGGGGCAATGATTGTGAAATGATTCATAGCCCATTAAATTCAACTGGGATTAGCTCCACGAACCATCAGGGTCTGCCTGGCAACAATATAATTCTTCATTAAGACAAATGGTTTTAAGGACCCCTGTGAGGCCTTTCAAGCAAAAAAGACACTGGAGGGCTGGACCAGGATGCAAGCCAAAAAGGGAGGATAAATGCCACCCAGCACTGGTCAATATCATCATCATCATCTTATTTATACCCTGCACTCTCCCAACCCAAGTTGACTCGAGGTGGCTCACAACAATATTAAATACAATATTTGGGGTTTTATCCCACACAGTGGATACCCAACACAACAATACATCAATGCAGCAATAACTAGCAGCACAGTGCCAGCCTGGAGTGAGAATGGGAGCAGTGGTGGAGAACTGAGAAACTGTGGAGCCTGTGCTGGTAACAGCAGACCCCGCATTGACATGCTGGGCAGGGGGTCAGATTTGGATGGGGGTGTTTGGTGCTCAGTCCCCCCTGCAGAGGCCGTGGATGAGGACATCCCCTGCCTGTTTCCCCCTGGTGAGAAAGTGGTTATTGAGGGCAGTTGTCATTGCCCCCTTCCCCTGGAGATTGTGGTAGGGGGTTTGTTCCATCTTCCCCTTGGGAGCCCGGGTGTCAGCAGGCCAGGGGTTGTATACCTGTCAGCTGGAGCATGATGATGCCGGTGCTTCTACCCCCACAAAGGGGGCAGGGCACGGGGAAGCCGGCTTCTGGGTCACTCCCTCAAGTCCTGGGAGCAGACGACGGCCGTACCCACAGCCATGCCAGGGGCCTGTGATGAAGGGGCATGTCCAAAGGGGCTTGCCCTTTGGCATTGCCCTTCGGCGGGGTCCAGCGGCTGGGGCCGACAGATGGACCCAATGTATGTAGTGCGTGGTGGGAAGGGGAATACGTGTATGTGGCAAGTGGAAGGTCTTTCCCTCTTGGTGAGAGCAGGAGGGTAGATTGAGGGTCCCACCCTGGTGACAGCAGGGGGGAGTACGGAAGTAGTAGGTTATGTGAACGATGGGTATAATATGTAATTGATTTGAGGGGTGGATGGGATTGTACTTTGTATGTAATCCTAGATTAAGGGGGGGGTCATTATTGTTATTGCTGCTGTTGATATTTGATGCCTATGCTTATTATGTATTGTGATATTTTTGTTGTGAGCCGCCTCGAGCTATCTGTGATGGGAGAGGTGGGTTATAAATTAAAATTGATTGATGAATTGATAATAAACAAAAGAAAACCCTACAACTCAGTTAACATTAATTAATCACATCCAATAATATTTATAACTAAATCATCCCAATATTCCCTCTACTAGTATCATATCATATCATACCGCTCCCTGCTTACACCAGGGAGCCTACTCCAGACCCTACTTTCTTTCATCCCCTGCTGCCACCAGGGGATGTCCTCCCTCTCCACTCCTCTCTCACCGGAGGGAGAAGGAGACCTCCTCACGACTTTTACCAGTAGGAAATTCACTTTGGGTAATCCAACCAACAACCCCTGCACCCCAATCTCCTGGCCCAACCAAAGGGCACGGCCAAAGGTCAGGCCCCTTTGACCGTGCCCCTTTGAGCTCTGGCCCTGGCACACGTCTCCGGCATGGCCTCAAGCCACACCCGGTGTTATGGGGAGCAGTCCGGAAAGAATCCTCCCTAGGCCCTACCCAAACAAGGGTGGGGTGGGGGAGGGAGAGATGTCCCATGGCCCCTGGCTGGCCACAATAGAGCACCCTGCCCCCAGTACCGCATACTGTCCTTCACCATGGGGGGGAGGGGAGAAGATCTTGCCCGCTCAAGTGACTCCGGCACTCGTCACCCAGCACACACCTCCTTGTGTGGGCTGTTGGGATCTCTGCAATCCTCATGCTCCTCCCCCTATGAAATGTTTCTATTTTGAGCTGAATTTCTTTGCTGCACTCCACAACAGCGAGTTGGTCCCTAAAATCAAAAGGAAACCTGTCTGATTGGGCGCTGAAATGGGGAAATGTGTTCATCTGCCCTGGGGACCTACAGGTCACCCATTAGGCACTCCAAGATGGACCAGTTCGGTCATGGTCAGATAATTTTACTGGCCTCAGCTCTGAACATGACAATTTGCCCAGTTTAGGCATTCAAAGAATACTATGTGGTGCAGGGAACTGAGTCAGACCCTCTTTTAGTTCACATTAACGTGGCACCTTTGATGCAATATCAATTCATGTATATCTTTAGGCAATGCCTACACCACAATGGTATTCCCCCAGAGAGGTTTGGCTCCCACTCATTCCATATTGGTGATGCATCTGTGGTGGCTAGTGGGGGTCTTCCAAGCGACAGGATAAAAGCAATAGGTTGATGGAGGTCGGATGCCTACACAAAATACATTAGGGAGATCAAAACCAGAATGGAGTTCTAACTCTTTACCTTTACTGGCTTGTCTCCTCCCCAGCAGGTATCCATCAATCAATTACAGTTTGGATTTGCGGTCATTGTATTGTACTATGGGCTAGCTGGAGAGCAGCGGCATCCTGTTTTGGACATCGGATGGGCCTCAATTAGCATGGAAGACTGAGATTACATTGGATGAATGGGGGGGCGGGGAGTGGCATGCACTGGGCTTCTGTCCTACCCTGTCTGCTGCGAAGAGCCACTGACTATGGCCCACCCGATGTTCTGAGCATACACTTGGGGGAGAAGGACCTGGTTGAGAGAAGAGCTGTTTACTCTTAAATGACATTAAAAAAAAAAAAGATTGTCAACTAACTTGGGAGGTATTGCCAGGAACAGTTATCTGGTGGTCTGAGATGTTGAGCTGCATAACCTGGTACAATGCTTGTCACACGGAAAAGATAAAGCGGGCAAGAATAAAGATCAACAAAGCAGTTGGAAGAGTAATTAAGGGCACGGGAGGCCGCATAATATGTCACCAGGATATTTCATTCTGCCACGTGAAAATGTACTACAAGGATGGGGTACGCTTGTCAGACACAGGCAATGATGCATGGCAATGAAACATATGGGTCACGTATGAGCATTTGGGCATCTTTGTTTGGGGAAAAGGGGGGTAGGACCATGTCTACCCGCCCCTCCCCCTTTTTTGTGGCAGATGTAAGCCTGGGAAGCAATAAGTTGACCAATAATGAACCTTAAATTCAATCAATCAATCAAAACTTTATTGTGTGGCATAAAGCCATTACAATATTCTTTAAAACATAAAATGATTAAATATAAAAAAAGACAAATCATATTTAGCATACCACAACAAGTGAATTCTTACATTAATAATAGTGAAAATGACCATAGCTCAGCCTTTCTTAGAAGATTTCAAATACAGCCTTCAATATTTCATAGCTGCTTTCAGAAATTTCCCAACCTGCAAAGTGACATACGGAGACTTATCAGAAAGCAATATCGAAACATACGTTTCCTCAGAGTAGCCAGGTGATTCATCTAACAGCCTGAATTAACTGAGCTCGCAATTTATTGTATAAGGAACACTGAAGTAAGATATGTGTCAACGATTCCACTTGCTTAGAGCCACAAATACAGGTTCTATCGGCAGAAGGAATATTTTGAAATCGTCCCTCAAAGACTTTAGAGGGAAGAGCATTAAACCTAGCCCTTGCAAGCATTAGCCTAGCATTCACCAGCTGTAAGATTCTAAAGTAAGGCATTAAAAATAAATTAGTATTCCTTAGAGGGGCATAAAAGGCAAGAGAAGGTGCAGAATTTGTCAACGCACTCTCAGCTTGATGATAGAGGTCATTTATTCTTTGCATTACAATAGCCCTAGCAGGCTTATATCCTAGTGATAAAAGGGCTGCAGCAGAAAATCCTAATGAGTTTACTTTGACCTGAACTAACACCAGCCATTTATATGTGATTTTATCCCTCAATATAGCAAGCAAAAAAGGTGCAGCCAGGGAAAACAACAGCCGAAACCAGAAAGAAATTGTAAAAATCCAAACCCTGGCCATGACAGGAAAACATCCACATTCTACCTGTAGTATCACATTAGGAACACAATTTGGTACATGTAATAAAGCTCTCAAAAATTTGGATTGTACTATCTCTAACCGCTCCATACTCTCGACAGCCCAAATCCTCCATATGTCAATTGCACCAAACTCTCAACTTTATACACTTTCAGGGTTGGCATTATCAAATTACAGATCCTCTATATCACAGCTAACTCTGAGAGATGTATTTTTATACAGTTGCTGAATTAGAAATAATAATCTTTTATCCGTGGAAAGAGAATAAAGTTTCTGCCAAAGCCTGTTTCTTGGCACTAAATCAAAAGCTGACTAGATCTATGAACCTTGTGAACAGCGGTTCCTTCCCACAAAGATGTAGCTCTATCCACTAAATAAGGGTGAGAACAGACATGACGCTAACCACCCTTTAACCACCCTTGGTGGTTATTTATGCATGTTGCAGGGCTGTATTGGTGCCCTATGCAGCCTTGAAACATGCATAAATGACCACCAAGGGTAGTTAAAGGGTGGTTAGCGTCAAGTCTGTTTTCACCCTAAGAAAGTACAAAAATATGGTCAGTGGTCAAACAAGAAGACTGGAAACTAACTTGCACATTCCCAAGAATGTTTCCTTGTAATGTCCAGTTCTCAAGTCTTCTAGCAAGATATTTAGCATACAGTTTAGTTACTAATCACACTTAGCAAACTGATAGGTCTATAATTGTCTGGTGATTATTTGCCCCCCTTTTTATGTATGGGGACCACAATAGTCTCTCCTCAAGCTGCAGGTAACTTACCAGAAGAATTAATCTTGGTAAATAGTGAGGCTAAGAGGGGTGCCCACCACGAATGAAATGTTTTCAATTACTCAGGGTGGATATAATCCCCTCCAGTGGCCTTATTCACTCTCAGAGGGGCCATGATGTCCTCAATTTCCTCTGATGTCACCGGAAGCATTCAAACTCAGCTCGTAGATCTATACATGGAGCCAAAATTTCAGTACTAGCGTGAGTACCTGCGAAAAGGTGTGAGAAATGCATTTCCCATTGTGCTTTTGTGACCTTTGGTTGAGAGTAAGTGGCCAAGTTAGTATTGGCGGCTAATCTCCCAAAACCTGAGTTTTTTCCATCCTCTGCCACCTTAAGTATCGTATCCCACCTATCACTATAATAAATGGCCTTTTTATTATCTAGCATTCTTTTATAATTATTCCTAACTCTAAAAAATATTGATGTAATATCTCCATACTTAGCTTTCCTATAGGCTTGATAGAGTCTGCGGAGTTCCAGCCTTATTTCATAACATTCATGGTCAAACCAATGAGAAGCCAAAAACCTTGGAGATTTACTACAAAAAACGGATTCTTTGGTTACAAGAGGTCATAGCCAATCAATAAGTTAATTATACCACCAAAGGATTTCCTCTCCTGAAACTGCATCAATAATCTTATTCCTAAGGGATATACCCAATGGTGAAGACAAATAAATTTCCAATTTAATTTGTACTTCTTGCGACCATTTGATCCTTCTGCTTCCAGAATCCAGTCTCTTTTCATTGGGACAAAAGAAATCAGTAACTCTAAGTTTACTGTCTTCAGGGAATAACAGCTTCAACTGAAGGGACTGATGGTCTGTCTGGCTGCACACCCACTATAAATTCAACAACATGAGGAACTAAATTCTCAGAGATGAAAATATAATCAATGGTACTTACTCCATTTTCAGGAAAAAAAAGTTAGTTCACCTGGCCTATCACCTTGCATTCTACCATTAAGAGGACACAGGTTGGCCTGATACCATAGTTTAGCTAACATTGGTCCTGCCTTATTTAGGCCCCCATCTTTAGATAATCTATCTGGTAATAAAGAAAATTCATCCTCCAACCAAAAATTACTATATTTATAGTGTTTCATCGTCTGGGCCTAGTCTCGCATTAAAATCTCCAACCAAGAGAATAGAGACGGCTGAGTAGGTACAATCCAAAAAGATCAGAAAGTCAACCACATTAGATCTTCATATAATCTAGATGTTCTCAGGGGAATATAAACATTTATCAACAAACAATTAGAATCCCCAAAGCTATACTAATAACACAAACAAAAGGAGGGCAGTTAGGTACTAGAAAACAATTCGCTTTTAGCACTGTGGAAACAAAATAGACCATGCCCCCAGTAGGTCTGCCCTGATTATCGGGGGGACTGGCATCAACAGAATAGGATACATAACCATGTAAATCCATACTTCCAATAAACCACATTTCTTGCAACATAACAATATCGAAGTTTTTTTTTTAAATCCATACATTCTTCATTCCTCATTTTAGACTGCCATCCAGTGATGTTCCAAGATATAACCATAGGATAGTTGGACTGTCCCTTGACCAAAAGTCAATTTTCCAGTTGAATGGAATCTGGCACAGCCCCTTGTGATCCCCTCTGCAAATCCTCATTAGTGCGTAAAATCACTCCCTTCCCCCCAGGCATTGAATTCTTCCCTTCAGACTTGGCATCCCCATATCCCTCCGGGGAATGAAGAGGGGTGTCAACAGGGCTGTTCCTGTTCTTATGGGCCCTTCCCTCTTCTTATGGGCCAGCGAATAAATACCAGGCAAAAGCTGGCATAATTTTTTCTCTCCCTTGGACAGCTCTCCTTGATTAATATCAAACCCACCAAGTCCCCTTGAGGTTGCTACAACTTTAGACCTATTGTGAGATGACAAAGTATCTGAGGCTTTAGGGTCATGATCAAAAATCAACTTATCCTCTCACTCCTAATATCCCTCCCTGGTTGAGGCGGGTGTCAGACAAGGGTGCATTTTGGCCCCGGCCCTATTTAACTTCTTTCTGAACTATGTTATACCATACTTAAAGAGCAGAGACTCCCATGCTCCTGTCGTTGAGGATAGGGCGATTCCAGCTCTCTTGTATGCTGATGACACCGTGTTGGTATCATATTCATTGGTGGGTCTGAGACATGTTATGGAGCAATTTGGGGCCTATTGCAGTAGGGAGGCACTCTCCCATTAATTACGATAAAACCAAAGTAATGGTAATGGGAAACTCTAGGCATCACAAACCCCATCACTGGTCTATCGGAGACAATTTAGTAGAACAAGTCTTCTCGTATAAATATTTGGGGGTGATACTTTCATGTACTAGCAGCTGGAAGTTGCACTTTGAAGCAGCCAGGACTCAAGCCAGGCACACTTTGGTGACAATCATTCGTTTCTTTTTTGACCCTGGAGGCAATTTGGTTTTACCTGCCCTTTGCCTGTTTAGGGCTAAAGTTATTCCCCAGGTCCTCTACGCTTTCCCAGCTTGGGGCATGGCTTATCTGAACAAGCTGGAAGTAGTCCAAAATAGCTTCCTTCGCTCAATCTTGGGAGTTCCTAGAGGTACCCCGCAGGCAATCTTAAGGGCTGAATCTTGCAGTCTTATGTTTAGGCAGATTGCCTTTCGATCAATGCTCAGGTATTGGATAAAGATCTTTCTGTTCCCGCTGCAGGACCAATCACTACTTTCCTTAGTGGTGGCCCATGGGTTAATGAGTGGCTGGGACTCAGCGGTTGAACTTGAAGTATCAAAATTGGGGTTCTCTCGTGAGCACTTACTGAGAGTAGGACCCGAATCCACCGAGACTCTTCTTTTGAGGAGATTGGCGGACCAAGGACTCCAAATGGAGAAATCCCTTCTAAATGAACAGAATGTAGCCCCTGAATATTTTCCCCCGGATCCCTCCCGTGTTAAAGATAGTTATCTATTCACTTGGCCGAATGCTCCTTAAAGACGGGCATTTACTCTCCTTAGATGCAACTCCTTTTCGTTGGTCATCTTGGAGGGCCGGTATGCTGGGATTCCTAGGGGGAATCGATATTGTTCACTATGCGAGCTCCATGAACCAGACTCCCTTTTTCATGTCTTCTTCCGGTGTCCTGCCCTGGCTGATCTAAGGGGGAATTTTTGGGCTTCCTTACCTCCCCTCTCTTGTATTGACCATCCTAAGGTTCTTTTGGGGATCTTCCTCAATCCCCTAGATTCTCATGTGTCGTGGTTGGTGGCACGATTTGGAATAGCTGTAGCTGGCAGGTGGATTTTTTTTTGTATGCTAAGGCTGCTTAGTCTTGCTTGTTCTAAGCATATTGCTTTATTTGGGGGGAAACTAAAGGGGCAGATTCCAGTTGTCAATAATTTAATTTTGTTTATTTTATATACTTATCGTGGAAAAGGTTTTAGGTTTTGCTTGTTGTATATTGTATTTTGTGTATTATATTTTGTACTTTGTATTTATTTTGCCCCTAGGTATTCTAGGGTCTCTAAGATTGTAATAGCTTTGTCTTCATAGTAAAAATCCTAAACCTAAAACCTGAAACCCTTATCTCCCTCTACCCCTAACCCATATATCTCCTGAGGGACAGCTTCATCTAATTGAACTAACAAGACATTTTTAGTTTCAATGGACACCTTTGAATTATTACCCTGCTTTACTGGCTTCAAAACATTTAGCAAAGAATTTTTGGAAGCTAATGCCTCAAATTCATCCATAGCTGACTGTACGCATATTGATGGATTCCTTTCTGTCTTAATGGTCACTAATCAGAGTCATATAGACTGGACATCCTGCTAAGGATGTTATTTTGACTATTGATAGGCAGATTCCCATAGGCCCTAATTGCCCCTATTTCCTCTGGTAATAAACCCATATCACCCTCCTCCACTTCCCCATCCTGAACTTCCATTTCCTCTAATGGGGTCAAAATTGATGTCCCAGCTGAATTATGTTCAATAGGTATAAACTTTTGCTCAGGCTATTTCAAACTTATACCTCCCTGACCTTTAGAGTGTAGCTTAACTAAGGGGTTTGAACTAGACCTGTCCCAAGCCTGACCTTCTAGCCTTTGCTGATGAAGGAATTTGATGGTATCATGAGTTTTAGCTCTGCAAAAACCCTTTGTGGATAGATTGTCTTCCTATTTGATTGATCTTTCCCCCTCATGATAATATTCACAGTGTAAAAGGTAGCAAACTGAGTTACAAAACCCCAGCGTCCTCTAGTATAATACAAATGGTAAATCTCCCTTATATCATGGCTTGTTATTGGCATTCTTAAAATCACTCTTAGGTGTTCAGCCACATCTAATGCTGTGTTCCAGAAGGGAAGCCTCCCACTAGGGAAGAGAAGAACAGTGAAAGCCAGATGATCCTGCAAGACCTTAAAATGGGACCGACCATCCTTAGAGGAAGAGAGTCTTGTGCTCCAGGTATAATAAAATCCTCTAATTGTCTTGCTGCAGCCATCACCTCCGAGTTCGAATCTGACCTCATCAGTTCTTTTACATTTTCCTTCTGTATGGTCACAGATTGTTTAGATTTTCCTTGGTCGCCCGAAACCACTGAAAACAGTAGGTTTTCTATTTTAGCACTAAGTATATTTAATTGTAGAAACAGAAATCTAACTGTTTGTGCAGTAAGTGATACATGTTCAGCAAGCAGAGTAGCTAGTGCCAGTTCCTCCAAGGCCTGGGTAGGTTTATCTCTTCTTGCTTCCTGCCCAGCTGTCAGCCTATTTGTATTATCCCCCAGTAGCAAAGTTGGGGGAATTTGATTTAAAAGGTCTTTATTAAATTCCACCCCGTTATCCAGCAGACCAGTCTCTATCCCTTCTTGGGTTGTGTTAGCCTTATCCAAGGTCTCCCCCAAGAACACTCCAGTCTCTGTGTTTAAAACCTTTAAAGGGGAGTAAGGGTTAAATAAAAAAAGGAAACTTCTTATTTTGATGACATGAAGAAGGAGCCTAATATTTATCAATACGCCTCTGTTTAACAAGGGGGAGGGGGTTGATGTTAACATGGCTTGGCCAAATGATCTCTTAAGTTTGTGAGGCATCACTGCGCAAGTCAAAAAAAATTATACAAAATGGAGCCCTTGCTCTTAAGTGGAGCTGAGTATGGGCAAACACTTGACCCCTGAAATAAAACTATTACACCCAAGAGGGATTTATTTGTAGCCTCCACCTATGGGAGGGCACTGTCTGGCATCATTGCCTGGAGGTTGCAACACATGTGGCAGAGGATTCATCTGCCCGAGGGAGCTGGGCAATAAGGTCCACACCTGGAGAGCTTGGCCCTCAGTGGGGGTTGTGCCACTTGATAGACCCATAGGGGGCGGCATTTGTGAGGGATAAACCTCAATGCTGGTCTCAGGGGCAGGGGGGGGAGCGATTACGGGACCTATGTCCTGTTCCACAATAACAAATGGGTCCTCCCAGGGCCCGATGTTGGGCTCAGTTGAGCGCCAGCCATCACTCCACTGCTAATTGCACGCATTGCTAAAGGCAAAGCCTGGGCTAGTGCCCCCACCCCCATGCTGTGTGCCCACTGTGGGAGGGCCCCTGACTCACCTGCGCCATGTTGCTCAGTCTGGTGATTTGTCGGCTGTTGGTCACGCTGCTGCACCATCACTTGGATGGTATGCTTGATAGGGGTGTGCACCAGGTCTCCATGTCATTTTCATTTTTGTTTGGTATTACCACAACTAATATTTTAAAATATTTAAAATCTAAACATATTACAAATATTATAAATAATACAAATAATACAAATAATATTAAAAATCTAAGAGGGAAAGGGAAGTGAAAAGGAAAACTATTATCTAATCAATTATCTATATAACTCTTCTAATCTATATGTCTATAATATATATCTATATCTAATCTATACTACCTATCTATATATAATGTTCAAGGGGGAGAAGAGCAAGGAAAAGGAGAAGGTAAAATGTAGGTTATGAGGAAGGAAAGGTAATGGTGGTAATACCAAATAAATAAATAAATAAATAAATAATACAATGAGGGCTAGGGAGAATGTTTATGTGCAAGCACCACAGTTCTGTAAACGCAACCTGACAAGCAGTGCTCTAGGGATGTGCGAACAGAATGTGGTTCGGATGTTCGGACATTCGGTTCTAAACCCGAGTTCGGGTTTGGTTGTTTGGATCGGCGGAGTTCAGTTTGGCCGAAGTTGGCCGAACATTCAAAAATAGCGTTATTGATACCGATACTGAATGCGAAGATCTTTTTTCGGTATCGGTATCATTTGGCCCTGAAACAACCCCTGGTCTCCACCCCTAGTGCCAGGAAGTCTGCTCCTCAGCTGCCTCCCCCTTCCAGTCATGTTTTTCCCACCCAAAGTCATGTTTTTCCTGTCCCCAAACTCATCTGAACTCACCTGAACATAACCAAACTGTCCGGCCGTTTTCGAGTTCAGTTCGGACATCTGAACAAACCAAGTTTGGTCTGAACTCCAAACATCCAAACCGTGTTTGCACATCCCTAGCTCTCACAGAACAGAGAGAAAAAAACTGGCACTTCCATTATAAAGGGTTACAGTGGGCTCCCCCAGAGACCCCCTGATTGGTTGTGGAAGGCAGCAGGCATTGAGCAATCACAGAGTGCCATGAGACGGCTGGGACTGGCTTGCGCTGCTCATTGGCCAGCGATACATCCATTTGATACTACTGAGCTGCTCACCCCTCCCAACACAGGCAAAGTTCAAGAGTTCAACCCTGTTAAGACTCTGAGATATCTGCTCCCTCCTCCCCTCACCACATTTCCCCTTCAAAACCCAACTACCATAGCACTAATAATAATGACAATGATAATTACATTGTCATTTTCGTTTCTTGGTATCATTTTGGGTATTGTTTTTGGTATCGATATCGCTATCCTCGGTTGTCATTTTTGGTATTCTTGGTTGTCATTTTTGGTATTGTTGTTATTCCCGGTTGTTGTTTTCATTATCATTATTGTAATAACGAAAATGACATGCACACCCCTAGACCTTTATCCTTTGATGGAGGTTGTCCCTCACTTGCCCTGTGGGCTCCTGATGGGATGGCTCATCTCTGTGGGGTAGAAAAGGGGGGAGGGCTTTCCCCACCCCATGGGAGACCCCAGCCCGATGCTCCCACAGGCCCAGCTGCCTGCTGGACCAGGATGGAAAAACATGCTGGCCCAGGTAGCACACACACACACCCCATGGGTGGAGGGTACACCGAAGTCTCCACCCCTATCGGGCGATCACCTCCTCCCAGCTACACGTGAACTAATCTGGCAAGGTGAATACATAGACACATTTGGCCTCCTGTTCAGTGATCCCATAGTGGACCCGGCTGAACAGGACAACAAAAAAGAGAAGGAACATTTCAAGCGCCCCAAAGCTGAGAGGAACTGGTCCAGTTGGACCACAGCTTTCTCCATATTTCACGGGGTGATGATACAAACATACCCCAGCTGGTGAGGCTGATGGGGCAGTGGGTGGGTCTAACCTACCGCTGGACAGTCTAGGGGCGGAGCTTTCCCAACACAAATTTTTAAATTAATATGAAAGTTTACAGCCTTGGTCCCCCATGTGTAAAAAGAAATCTCTAAAAATGGGAATGGGTGTGTCTCTCCCTGTGCTCCCCTCATCCTTGTCCTTCTTAGATTGTTGTAAGACCACTAGGCCAGGGACCTGTCTCCCAACAACAACTGTAAAACACCAGCCAGATACACTGCTGGTGCTATATAAATGCTTAATAATAATAATAATAATAATAAATATGTAATCAATAAAAAACCCACAATGAATACAGATCTTGGACTCAAGGCAAGGGTTTATTAACCACACACACAGCATTAACCACAGTCACACCCTCCTCCAAACACAACCTAAACCACAACCGAAGATGCCCACACACAAACTAGCAAATAACTCAAACAACAAACTTCTCCTCCCAGCTCTTATGCCTCACCCATCAAGCACGTCAAAGGGTTTCCCATGTACTCCATATACAAACACTCGCATAGGTCTACTGCTTGTACATCAAAGGTACCCAACAGTCTTTGAGACATACAGACAGTTCAATTGTGCTGTGGTTGAAGTCAGGTATTTGTTGGATCAACCTTTTTTCTATTGACCACATTGCCAATGCGTTCAGTCTTTCTGATGCCATTGGGTACTTTCAGACGTTACGGGCGGCCGGTTCACCACAGCGAACCACCAGGGGGGGCGAACAGCGCAACCACGCCCGGGGGTTGGAAAACGACCCAAACAGACGTGCCGGGAACGGGACCACGGCCCGGAACCGGGCCGCACCATCACGGCCCGTGGCAGCACAACAGACGTGCAGCCGAACCCCCGGCGGGCGCTAAACCCCCACAAGGCACCGGGCAGGGGCGGGACACAGACATGGCCGACTGAGGGCAAACGAAGCCACAAGGCACACAAGGGAACGCCCACACAAGGGAAACGGGAAGGGAGGGGGGAAGAGCGAGAACAGGCTGACAGCCGGCTCACACAGCGGTCCCGCAGCGGGGCACAATGCACGGCCACACGCCCGGGCACACACACACACACACACACACACACACACACACACCAGGGAAAGGCCGGGAAGGGGCGCCCGGAAAACCCCACCCGGAACACCGGCAGGGGGGGGGGGGCACCACCACGGGGCAAGGCACAGACAGCAGCAACCCCCACCCCCACACCACCCCAGTCCAGTCCAGTCCAAGGAGGTGCCCCCACAGGAACAGAGGCAGTCTCGGGGGGGGGGGGCGGACCCCCGGAGCAAGGCACGTTGGGGGCCCCCAAAGCACAGCGAGGCCGGCGGAGGGGCGCCAGGAGGAGGAGGAAGGGGGCCCCACAGTCAAAGGCTGGCACAGGCAGGGCAGCCGGGTCCAGCGGTGCTCCTCCGCAGCACCAGCGACGCTCAGGCAGCACCCACGGAGTCACGGGGATGGAGGGGGCCCAGGACCACGGCCAGGGGCAGCAGCAAGCAGCGAGGCGGGCGGGAGCTCACCGAGGTGGGGTCCGCAGGTCGGGAGCGGCCAGCGGGGACCAGGGCCCCCCCCCGGGCCGGGGCGGGAGCCCACACGGGGGCACCACGCCGGGGGGGGCAGGCCAGCGACGCGGGGCTCACGGGCCGCTGCCGGGGGCCCCGCTGGCCCCAGGGCCCGGGTGGCCCGCCCGGTGGACCAGGTGGGGCCAGTGCAGCATGCCCCGGCGGTACCCCTGCAAGGACATGTAGTGGGCGATCAGGTAGTAGGCCTCGAAGGGATCGGGCATGGTGAGGGCCAGCTGCACATCCACACGCGCCCACACCGCCAACAGGGATGACATCTCCACCGCGGAGGGCTCCGGCACACAGCAGGCAGCAGAAGGGGGCCACGGAAGATGCCCCAGCTCCAGAAGCCGCTGGAACGCCGCCCCACGGGTGCGCTGGTACCCACGGGCCCCGTGAACACAGGAGAAGTAGCTCACGGCCAAGGCAGGGCCACCCTCGGCCAGGCACTCCGAGTAGGCGCCCAGACCACACACCACCAGCGCTGACACGGTCTCCGAGGCGCTCCAGGGCACATGGGCGCACAGCACCTCCGGGATGCGCCCCTCGGGGAAACGAGCCAGCCCCAGGGCCTCCGCATGCAGCCGGCAATCACGGGCGCTCACCACATGGCCAAAGTAACGGAGCCCGGAGCTCAGGCTCTCGTAGGCACCTGCACGGCTCCCCGGCCCGGCCAGGAGCAGCTGCACGGCAGGGGTGTGCCACAGGTCGCACAGAGACATGGTCTCGCGGAAGGCCCAGATATGGGGGGCCCCTTGGGGGCCGGACAGCGGGAGCCCCATGGATGGGCAGCCAGCCATGGTCCAGCACAACAGGGAATGGGACACGGAGCCCGGAGGGCACACAGACTGCCCAGGGCCGGGAGAGGCTCGGCCCGGCCCCCGGGACAGGGAACACGGGCCCGCACCGCAACATTGTAGCACAACAGAGCGAGGCGTGGGGTGCGGGCCCGGCACAGCTGCAGAGAACAACAGCGAGCTCTCTGTCTGCCTAATCGCACCTTCAAGGCCATCCCGCTACAAACAGCGAGGGGAGGGGGCCCGGGGTGCTGGGGGCGGGAGCAGCCGGAACGCACCGGCACAGGGCGCGCGCAGGCCCGCGAGGCCGACCCCCGGGCGGAGCCACCAGCACCGGGCCGCCATAAGCGCTCCCAGCCCCCACCGGGGCCCCAGCACCATGGAGCGCGATAGGGCAGGTGGGAACTGGATGTTCCTCGCGCTCGCGGCTGAGTGGCACCGTGACCACACTGAGCAGCTGTGCCTCCTGACCGAGAGGGTGCACCTGGCCGTCCGCCTGCGCTATGTCCTGGCCCTGCGGGCTGGCGTGCGCCTCCGGGGCCAGCAGGCCCGCAGGAGAGTCCGTGCCCGGCTCAGGGCTCGGCGCCGGGCCTGGGGGGCGTGGCTGGCCGCCTGCCGGAGCCTCACCCGGCCCGCTGCGCTCCGAGGGGCCGCGAGGCGGTTCCGCTGGGCAACGCAGACCCTCCGCCGGGCAGCGCTGCTGGCTATGCCCATAGCGCGGAGCCTATGGGTCACGGAGCGGCCCCAGGCCTGGTGGGAGCGGGCCCAGGCCCACTGGGGGGAGGCCGAGTGGGGGTCCCACTTCCGGATGGGCAAGGCCACCCTGCTGCGCCTAGCGGAGCTCCTCACGCCCTGGCTGGAGCGGCAGCACACCTCCATGCGGGAGCCCATCCCCATGGTCCAGCGGGTGGCCATAGGGGTCTGGGCCCTCGCAACGCCCGACTCCTGCCGCTCCGTGTCCCAGCACTTCGGGGTGGGGCTCAGCACGGTCGCCTGCATCGTGCGGGATGTGTGCGAGGCTGTGGAGGGCGTGCTCCTCGACAGGACCATCCAGCTCCTGGACCAGGGCGCTGTGATGGCTGGCTTCGCGGCCGGGGGCTTCCCGAACTGCATCGGAGCCGTGGACGGCACACACATCGAGATCCTGCGCCCGGCCGCGGGGGAGGCCCTGGAGTATGTGAACCGGCACGGATACTACTCCCTGCACCTGCAGGGGGTGGTGGACCACCGGGCCCGCTTCATAGACATCTACACGGGCAACTCCGGCCGGAGTCACGACGCCAGGATCATGACCATCTCCCCCTTCTATGCCCGCATGTACCGGGGGGACTTCGCGGACATGGGCATGAGGTGGATCGAGGGTGTTCCCATGCCCCCCTGCATCCTGGGGGACCCCGCCTACCCCCTGACCCGCTGGCTGATGAAGGTCTACCCTGTCCCGAGCACCCCTGCGGAGCAGGTATACAATACCCGCCTGTGTGCGAGCCGGACCGTGGTGGAGCGTGCCTTCGGGGCCCTGAAGCAGCGCTGGAGGAGTATAGCTGGCCGCCTGGACTTCACCGTCCCCACCTCCGCCCTGGTGATCGGTGCCTGCTGCGTTCTGCACAATGTGTGCGAGACCGAGGGGGCGGCCCTGGAGTACCCCGAGCCCCACCGGCCCCCCGGTCCTGTTCCCCTGTACGTGAACGCAGGGAACCCCCGGGAGTACCGGTATGCCAAAAGGATCCGGAACGCCCTTGCAACCCACATCGCCCGGGGGGGCCCGCTGTGAGGGCCTTCCCGCCCCTGGGGGCCCCACCCCCCCTTCCGTGCCAATGCCCCTGTACACGCGGTCCCACAGCCCTGTCCCCCCCACAAACGGGCCGGGGACAACTGTCTCTTTACAACACTTTATTGCCCACACAGTTCACACAATCACCCTGTGCCCCCTCCCCACCCCCGTGCCCGTGACCCCGTCCACCACCCGCCCTCATGTGGCCCTCCCCCTCCCCCCCCTTCCCACCATCCCCCCGCGTTTCCTGGGCCGACCCCTCGTGCGGCCGCTTGGGCCCACCGAGCTCTGGGAGCTCCCCTCCCCCCCACTGTCCGTGTCCCCTGCCGTGTCCTGGGCCGGTCCCGGCCCCGGCAGGGGGCCGGGCGGCGGATGGGCAGCTGTGCCCGGTGCCCCGGTCGCGCCCCGGGGGGGCTGGACCCTCCGGAGGCCCGGGGGCACTGGGAGGCGCATGCGAGGGCCCTGGGGCCGGGGGGGCGCCAGGGGCGGCAGGGCTGGGCCCGGGGGCGCCGAGGGGCCCGGCATGGGGACCTGGGCGGGCAGGGCGCCCGGAGGTGCGCCGGCCATCACGTAGGCACACATGGTGCCCGCATGCAGGAGCAGGGAGGTCCCAATGTCGTGGGACCTGTCCATCTTTGCACTGTGCTCCCGCACCATGCCCTGTATGTCCTGCCGGAGGCCCCTGAGCAGCCCCTGCTGCCGCTGGTGCTCCCGGCGCTCCCGCCTCCGCTCCAGGCGCACCTCCGCCTCCAGCCGGCGGTCTGTCTCCAGGGCCTTCTCCATGGACCGCTCTATGGCCGCCTCCATGCGGTCCACGGAGGCGATCATGCGCTCCCCCTGTTCCTCCGCCCTGCGGACGATGTCCTCCGCTTGCTCCTCCCTGCGCCTGCGGACCCGCGCCCGGTACTCCCGCATCCGCTGGGCTGGGGCCGCGGCCGGCGGAGGCGCCGCGCGCGGGGGCTGCCCTGTGGAAATGGGCGGGTGGGTCAGTGCAGGGCCCTGTCCCCTAGCGGGGTCGGGTCCCGGGGCCCCCTGCCCCCCCTCCCCCACTGAGGCCGGAGGCCCCCCTGGGCTGGCGCCCGGGGGGCCCTCCCGCCATCCCAGCCCTCCCGCCTTACCTGGGTCCGGCACCTGCTCTCCTGTGCCCTCCGCGGGGGCCTGCACCGTCTCGCTGGCCCGGTCCTGGGGCTCCCCATGTCCTGCGGGCGGGAGAGGGGGGAGCGGGTGAAGGGGGCTGGTTGTGGCCCCTGCAGCAGGGCCCCCACCCCCGCCCCTGCCACCGGCCCCCTGGTCTTGCCCCCCCCTGCCCTGGGGGCCCGCTTACCCTCTATGTCCGTCTCCGAGCCTTCGGAGCCCGGCGCCTCACCCTGGGAGTGCTCCCCCTGGGACCACTGGCTGAGGGTGGTGAAGGTGCCGACCTCCGACTCCGCCTGGCCGGCCCGGCGTTGGGATGTCTCCGGGCTGCTGCTGGGGGGGGGCCTTGGGGCTTCTGCGGGTCCCGGGTGGTCCTCCTGGGGGTGGGGGTCCCCTGAGCTCGTGTCTACCGGGCGGGCGGCGAGGGGAGGGGGTACCTCGGCCCGCTCCCTGCCCTGGACCACAGCGCTGCCCACCAGGCGTGGGGCAACGATGGAGCCCTTCATGTGAAGGATGCGGTCCAGGGCATCGTAGTAGGGGGCGGTGCGGGCCCCGTGGCCGGAGCGGCTGTTATTGTCCTTGAGGGCCTTGTACCCCCTCTTGAGCTCCTTGGCCTTCGAGCGACACTGGTTGACAGTGCGCTCGTGCCCCGCCGCCTCCATGTCGCGCACGATGTCCCGGTAGACATGCTCGTTGCGCTGGTTTATTGCGAGCTCCACCTGGTACTCGAGGGTCCCCCAGATCCGTATGAAGTCCCGGGTCTCCTGGAGGCCCCACTGTCCCCCTCTGTGATAGGCCTTCCTCCGGCTGGGCCCCTGCTGTTCCTCCTCCCGGTGCAGCTCATGCTGCACCTGCCTCTGCTCCTCCTCCACCTCCTCCTGGGGGTGCGCCTCCGGGGGCCGGGGGCCGGGCTCCTCCTGGGGCTCGTCCGCCCGGGCCGACTTTCGTGTCTGGGGGGGGGAAGGGGGGTGGTTGGTTGCTGGGTGAGGGTGTGGGCCCTCTTGGGGGCCCCCTGCCCCCCTGCCCTCCGCCCGGGGTCCCCCTGCCCCCCTGCCTTCCGCCCGGGGTCCCCCCCGGCCCCCTCCACAGGGGGTTCCCCTGTGCCCCCTGTTCCCCTCCCAGTGGGTGCCCTTACCCGTTTCCTGGGTGCCTCCTGTGGGCCTGTTCCGGCCGCTGTCCCCGGGGCGGCGCGACCCGGCTGCAGCTGTGGTTGGTGTTCCCGGGGCGCCTCCCTGGTCGGGTGCTCCCGTGTGCCCCCTTCCTGCACCTGTGCCCCCTCCGCCTGCATCGCTGGGCCTGGCTGCACGTCCTCCGCCTCCTGTCCCGCCGCTGTCGCTGTTCGTGCCTCCGCTCTCTTCCGCTTCCCTCCTCGCTCCATCCCGCCACGCTTGCTTGCTGCTGCTCTCGCTTTAAATCTCCCTCCGGTGTTTGTGTTGGTGCTGGTTGCCTGGCAGCGACGCTGCGTGCCTCGTCCCCGGCCGGGGCTCCATTTTTTTGGTTCCGCTGGGGGATTGGCGTCCAGACGTTACTTTTGCTTGGTTCCCTGTGGGGGTTGGTTTGACCACGCTTCCCGAGACCTTCCCCCGGCTAGCCCGGGAAGCGTGGTTCAAACTGACCCCATGTGGGTATTGAGCGTGGTGAACATCTGGCGCACGCCGTTCAGACGTTCCGGGCCCTTTGGCCCCGCGGGGGGGTTCAGCGTGGTTCAGTGTGGTTCACCGTGATCTCGTAACGTCTGAAATCACCCATTGTGTTCATCAGGATAGTTTTTATTCTCTGTAGAGTTGAGAAAGACTGTTCAGATTCCACTGTTGTCACTGGTGGTGTGATGACAATTCTCACCAGATTCAAAGTTTCAGCAAAGCTGTCCTGCAGATTGTTATCCAGCAAAGTATGAAGTAGCTATGAAGTATGAAGTAGCTCTTCATACCATACAGGTCTTTCTTCTCATACAAGACAGAAAGTTCTGTCCTCACTCTGTCTTTGTGCAGCATAGCGTAGGCATCCACTGTTTTGTTCAATGCTCGCATTGGAAAGCATTGGTTGTGTGCTGCAAAAAGAGCCCCCTGTAATAATGTTGTGCTTACTGGGTGCTTTGTAAATGCAAATTGTTCCTTCACATGCGAAATTATGATATCGCAAACTTCAACTGTGATTTGATCCAGTCTGTCTATAGTGCTACCTCATGGGAGCTGGGACTGCTCTGGCAATTCAGAGTGCAGATCCTTAATAGTCTCTCACTCTACTGATGCTGCTGACAAACTCTGTAGTAAATGTCTGAACACATACAGAGTCAATCTCGCTCTTTTTCAGATGATCATAAAGCACCTTACTGTGAGGCACTATTTTTAAAATTTTATTTATTTATTTACATTGATTGGCCACCCCCTCATGCCCACGGCATCCCGGGGTGGCTCACAACAAATAAAATAATAGTAAAACTCATAAAACATCATCAAATAAAAATAATTAAAAGAATAATCCCCCTCAACATTTACTATACTATTTTATGGAATAAAAACAGGAAAAAAAGGAACTCCCTATCCTCTTCCTTTCTAGCAAATCCCCATGCCTCACAAGTTGCACCGGCATCATTGCTCCTATTGTGGTTGAAGCATTCAATCAGATCATCTCGGTGCTCGTAAACTACATTTACTGTCCTAATGTTGAAGTTCCAGAGCATGGCATGTGCTCTGGGGAGCCTTCTCTTTACTATCATATCCAGAACCTCTGTCCTTTTTGGAGATGATGGGAAAAAAAGGCTGTTAATCCACCCAAATCTGAAAAAAATACTTTAACCTTCTTTATTTGGGACACAGCTTGTTGCATTATCAGATTTAGCAGATGTGCATAGCAGTGTACATAATGAGCATTTGGGTATATGCCCTGTATTCTCTTTTGGACCCTCCCCCCGCCACCCCCCCACTGTCCATGCATCACTTTTGCACCATCATAGCTCTGAGCAATCACTTTCTGTTTATCAGTGTTCTGTGGGAAAACAACATTCAACTGCTGCAGCAATGCTGTGACAATGGTTTCTACATGAGAGTCTTGCAACTGTGTAAAACTAAAAAAAACGCTCTACAGCTGAGCCTCTGCCATCAATGTACCGATAAATCAGTACTGACTGGCAGTGAGTTGACACATCTGTTGTGCCATCAGCCTGAATAGCCACATATTCAGTGCTCTTCAACTCCTCGATAATGAAATCCCATGTCACTGTGAGCATGCAGTCTAGCAGTTAATTTTGGATTGTTTTGGAAGTGCCTTTGAAAACTGTGGCAGTTTTCAAATGCTTCTCCATTGCAGAATTGATGCTGCCAATCAGGTCAACCAAGGCTCGAGACACTCCAGGGTTCAAGGAGTCTTCAGTCTCATCATGGCCACGCAGTGCCAACTCAAAAGCACCACAGAACCGAATAAAATCAATTATTTTTGAAAGATTGTACCAGTTGTTGTCAACATCCTCATTGTGCTTTCTAATGCTCACAAGGTAACTTTAATCCAGTTGTGCCACTATGTTGGTTTTGCCAAATGCTGCAAGTTTAAAACAGTCGTCAATATGACCTCTGAATTCATCCTGCTTCTTTATCTTCTCTGCTAGATGCTTTAAGTCCTTCACTCCAGTCTTGATCCACACTACCTCACCGTCCTGCGCACCCCCAAACAGCAAGCATGGAAAATAAAACAATGCAGTCTTTGAAACGCTGCTGCACACAGCCACTTCTTCTCATACCACGCTGTGCTGAACTGGCACGTGTAGTCCTTCCCTCTGTTATGGGAAGCTTGTGTAAGCTGAAGATCTGGACGGTCAGGTCCCAGTTTTTTCATCTGACATTTTTCAGCATATGAGCTGTGAGAATGGCTTTGCCAGCAGTGAATCCACAGTGCTCATTTTTAGTGACTTGCTCTTTGATGCTTCTGTCCCGCAAAATAAGAGACAATTTTAGGCAATTGTATCACAGCAAGCTTTGAGCCATCATTATGCACTCTACTACAATGGGTGTAAATACAAGTCCTGAATGAAAGCATAACATGTTACATACACAGCTTTCCCCCTCGCAAATGATATGCAGAGGAGTGGTGCACACAGCATGCCAGGCAAACAACTGAGGTTGTGATAACACTCTGGTAATAATTCATAAAAATGCATTCCAACTTACAGCAATGTCTCTTGGCACCCTCCTCAATGTACTCTGTTCTTCAGCCAAGTCCCTTGGAACCAGGTTAGCAATTCCTTGGCAGCAGTGGCTCCTGCTCACAATAGACAAACAAACAGAAAGGTCAGTTTGCCTCTGAGAAGTCATGACCACCACACAATAGAAGTGGCACAGAGCATCCCCCACTCGTGATGGCTGCTTTTTGAAAAACACCACAAACTGTATACATAAATTTTAGAGAGCAAATTAGACCGACAAATCATTTGGGTCCCAATAGCACATAGTTATGGAAATCTACACATCTCTTCAAAAGTTGGAAATAGTGTAAAGCCCCTTAAAATACTTAAAAACTACAGAATGGTGAGAAAAATGTTCCAGGTGTTAAATTTCCTATGCAGAAAGTACAAGATTTGGGGGAGGGTTTTGAAGAAATGGCCCTGAGTGTGTCTGCACATGTTTGCAAACTGCCAAGAAAATGCCAAGGGAAATCAGAGAAACCATTGCACAACCCCCAGTTTCCCCCAGCACACAAAAAACCAGAAAGCAGCAGATAATTGGGGACAGGGGGGGAATCAGCAGACAGAGACCATTTGAAACAGCAGTAGCCATGTGGCTGGGCCAGTGGGGGGGAAGGGGGAAAGAGAAGCACAAAATGGCCCCAAGTGACTCTGCACATGCTTGCAAACTGACAGTGCCAAGAAAATGCATAGGAAACTCAGAGAAACCATTGCACAACCCCCAAGGTTCCCCCAGCACACAAAAAAACAGAAAGCAGTAAACAATTGGGTGGGGGGAATGAGTAGACTGAGACCATGTGAAACAGCAGTAACCATGTAGTCAGGTGAGTGAGGGGGTGGGGGTAGAAGGGAGGCACAAAATGGCCTTGAGTCTGTACTTGCTTGCTAACTGCAAAATAAAAGACTATTTAATTTGAAATGTAGGGGAAGGTCAAGCAGAGAAGCTATTGCACAACCCCCCAAGTTTTCCCTGCAGCAGTAAGCACCCCCAAAAACCCCAGAGAGCAGGAGGCAAGGGGGGAAAATCAGCAGAGATCATTTTGAAATTTCTACTGTTACTGCACTGCTGATTGACATGGCACTGGGGTCTGGGGAATTCATTCTTACCAGTTGTCACTCACTGACTGTTTGCTGAAGTCTCTGGCTGTGTTGTCTAGTCTGGTTCCCAAACCCCAGCAGCAACTGTGAGGTGCACATTAGGGATGTGCAAACGCAGTTCGGAAGTTCAGGGTTCACCCCGAACTCAGGGTGTTCAGCCCATTCGCGAACACCCCAAATCCGAACCGACCCCAGACTAAACCGAGTTCAGGTTCCGAACTCGGTTCGGGTGGGAGGGCGGTTTTCCCTCCCCCGTCCAGGCTGCATGAGTGGAAGGGGCGCTGGGGAGCACACACACCCCCGCCCAGCCTGGGATTTTTTTTAAACCCCCCTCCAGATCACCCGCAGATCTACTTGGTGGTGCCAGGGCTCCAGCCCTGGGTCCATCAGCATTCGGGTCCAGCAGTGGGTCCGGCAGCGGTGGCACTCTGGAGCACTTCAGACCACTACTAGGCCTTCCAGGTCAAACCGGAAGGCCTAGTAGCGGCCTGAAGTGCTCTGAAGTGCCCCTTCCACCCGCGCAGCCTGGAAGAGGGAGGGAAAACCACCACCCCCGCCTGAACGGGTTCATCCCCCCCGAACCGGTTCGGTCTGAATGGACAGAACCAAATGAGCCGAACACTGAACCGCTCAGTGTTCGCACACCCTAGTGCACATGCTTTGCTGGAGTGATTTGTGTAGCCAGATGCAGATCAGGGAAGCTCCTCCACACTGTCTTTCTGGCCAGCGATTGACTGGCGCTGAGGCAAGTGCTTCCCGAGGCACCACCCCTCCCTAGCCTCTCTCCCTAGGTGTCTGAAATAGACAGTAATGATTAGCGCCCAGCTGCCACCTATTTTGGCTGAATTCCACTCATGGAACTCAGCCTGAGCCCTTACAAGCCCCTCCTCCCTGCCCTGAGAGAGAGTCATGCAGCAGCGGGACGGTGCCCGACACATGCACGCTCTCTCATCAATGATGATCATGACTCATGCTGCCGCTGGGGTGAGTCATGCTACTGCACTGGCAGCTGGAGAAGGGAGTCCTCGCTCAGCCCTACTTCCCTTCATGATTCAGTCCATCAGCCCCACCTCACTGGGGCTCCTGCTGTGGTGGTGTTGTGAGAGGGAGGGAGGGGGGACGAGGAGGAACTGAGCTGCGGCTGCTGTGGCTAAGCTCTTACTCCTCCCCCCTCCCTCCCTCTCACCACAATGTAAGAACACAAGAAGTGCCATACTGGGTCAGACCAATGGTCCATCTAACCCAGCATCCTGTCTCCGACAGTGGCCAATCACTGTGGCTTGGAAGAAGCACCCAACAGGTCACAATGGGGGATCCCCTGTTGTTTTCCCCCAGCTCCCGTCATGTTCCCTGATCCTATCTGGCTAATAGCTGCTAATGGACCTATCTTCCAGAAACTTGTCCAAACTGCTTTTAAACTCAGCTATAGTACTGGCCCTTATCACAACCTCTGGCAGTAGATTCCACAACCCAAATATACGCTGAGTGAAAAAATATTTTCTTTTATTTGTTTTAAACTTGCCACCCATTAGTTTCATGGAGTGTCTCTTAGTTCTAGTACTAGCTGAGAGGGTAAATAACTGCTCCTTGTTTATTAGTTACACACCACTCATGATTTTATAGACCTCTATCATATCTCCTCTCAGTCGTCTCTTCTCTAAACTGAAAAGCCCCAACCTACCAAGCCTGTTCTCATAAGAGAGCCCTTCCATGCCCTTGATCATTTTTGTTGCCCTTTTCTGTACCTTTTCTAGTTCAACTATGTCTTTTTTGAGATGGGGTGACCAGAACTGCACACAATATTTGAGGTGCGGTCACACCATTGATTTGTATAGAGGCATTATGACATCCTCAGTTTTATTCTCTATCCCCTTCTGAATAATTCCTAACATTCTGTTTGCTTTTTTGACTGCTGCTGCGCACTACGCTGTGGATTTCATTCTATTGTCCACAACCATTATTATAGTTTGTTTTAATGTTTTAATATGTTGTGAGCCACCCTGAGATGCCTGAGGCAGGAGGGGGTGGCATATAAATTGTAAACATAAATAATTAAATATATTTCCTTATAAAATTTACTTTTTAGTCTTATCGTGTCTCCCTCTAATAGCTGGGTCTCCTGAATAAAGAAGATATTAGCTCTCTGTACCTTCACTAAATACAATAGTTTACTCATTTTTACAGGACAGTTGAGCCCTCTGACATTTAAGGAGACAGTTTTGAACTTCCCCAGATCTATGTCCTCCATCTGCCTAATTCTATCCAACCTTTCATTGTCCAATTCCTTCTGCTTTTTTTTCTCTTGTAATTATCTTGTTCAGGTTCCCTTGTGACATATTTTCCTACCCTCTGTCCCCTCCGGTCCCCTTGTCTCCCCCTCACCCTTCCTTCCCCCGCCTTCTTCCCCCTCTCCCCCTTCCCCCTCTCTCCCCCCTCCATTTCCCCCCCTAACATCCCGCATTACCTTCCTCCCATCTCCCCCTCCCGTTAACTCCCTATGCACTAAGCCCCCCCTCCCTCCTCTTCTCCCCGCTACCTCTCTTTGGGGCAAGTGACGTCTTAGCTTCAGGATGCAGACCGTCGTTGCTACTCCCCTCCCCTTTTTCTCCATATCTCGATTTCCTCTCTTCTTAACCATTCAATAACCTCTCAACCGTTGAACTGTAAAACCTAAGGCAGGTTTAAACCATTTCTACAAACTATAACTAGTTTACTCTACTCCCTTCCTTATATGTCTCAGTTCCCTCCCCCGTTAGTTTTTACTTTGTCCACTTGTGTCGGCGCTGCGATTTGATCCTCTCTTCAGCCTTCCTCACTGCTCAGCATAGGATTTGCTTTCACGAACTTCTTGTAGCTGTCCACATCATCAACCACCATTTTCGGTCCATTGAAATAGAAAGCTAGTCTTGCAGGGTGCCACAGCTGTGGGCGGATCCCTTTACTTGCCAAAAAGTCCATCCGTACGTGCCACCTCTTTCTTCTCATCAGTGTATCAGGTGCCATGTCTGGGTACACCTTAAGTTGCTCTCCTTCATATATAATTTTATTTAAATTCCTGGCCGCTTTGAAATATCTTTCTCTGTCAAAAAAAGACAGGAATTTAATGATCATGACTCTGGGTCTCTCTCCTACTCCAGGCTTCGGGCTTAAAGCCCGGTGCGCCCTCTCTATCTGCACCGGGGTTAGCACCTCTTCTGCTGGAAACAGCTCTGCCATTAATTTGCACACAAAGGCTCTCGTGTCCGGGAGTTCTTTACCTTCTGTGATCCCCATAATTCTCAGGTTGGAGCGACGGCTCCTGTTCTCCAAATCCTCGCACCGGGCCAAGATCCGTTTATACTCCTTTTGCATACTCCGGACTTTGTCCTGTGTCTTCAACTCCATACCCTCTATCTCACTAATTCACTTTTCTTGCTGTTAAATTTTCCAGCTTGTTTTTCATATCCTCCATAGACTTTTTAGTGAGGTTGTATCTTCTTTTAGACTGCCCTGCTCTTTTTGTGCAGACTCTACGTCTTTTTTAATGTCTTTGCAGTCCTTCTTAATTTCTTTGAACATTAACGTTACTTGCTGGAGGCTGACTTCTCCTATCTCCACCCCCTTCTCGGCGTGCAACACCATGTTGTTTGTGGCCTCTGACTCCATCTCTGAGTCTTGGGCTTTGGCTGTAGTTTCGCAGAACCTTTTAATAGTGTTTTTTTCCTGCCTATTTTTGCCACTAGACATTCTTGTCCCCTTTTTTTATATTTCTATTTTTGTCTTTCTTATCTAATAGCATGTTTTTTGATGGAGTCGGGGAGAGCTCCAGCTGTGTCCGTCTAGCCTTGAAGCATACACGCTAGCGCCCCCTGGATCCCTTTTTAAATATTGGGGTTACATTTGCCACCCTCCAGTCCTTGGGTACAGTGGCAGATTTTAGTGTCAAGTTACAAATTACTAACAGTAGGTCTACGATTTCATATTTGAGTTCCTTCAGAACTCTGAGGTGAATGACATCTGGCCCTGGTGACTTGTTAGTATTCAGTTTGTCAATTTTCCCTAGAAAACGTCATATTGATTTGTACCAGGTCTTCCAATTCCTCAAGAACAACAAAGGGCCACGGCTACAGTGCAGATAGCACTGTTAGTGGTGTTGTTGTGAGAGGGAGGGGGGAGGAGGAGGAGCTGTGGAGACGCCGGCAGTGAGTGATCACCAGTCCTGGGGGAGCCGGGGTGGGGGTGGGGTGGAGGGCTGCCGCCCAGCCTCCCATTAAAAGAAACTGCCACTGCATTGATGACCTCATGGCATTATGGAATACTCTGTTGATGGAGGCCCTTGATCAGACAGCTCCTAGGTGTCCACTTCCCAGACAACAGCACATCAGGCCTCCTTGGTTTTCTGAGAAGCTGTGGGTGCTGAAGCAAGAAGGGTGGTGGTTGGAACGATGGTGGCATCATTTGTGTGCTGAAGCCAACTGACTGTGTCATAGTTTACGAACCTATGCCGTGGCTATGCGGGTAGCAAAGAAATAGTTTTTTGTTACCCTCATAGCATCTGCAAAATCACGTCCAGCAGAGCTTTCGCAGGGTGTGTGGAGGCTGGTCAGTCTGGCCTCCCTCCACCTGGGAGTAGAGTCATCTAGTGCTCACTGTGACATGTTTGTGGATTATTTTGTGGATAAAATTGCTCATATTCACCACAACTTTGGCACTGCATTTATTACACTAGGGGAACCAGAGGTTATGGAAGCCCTGCCCTGTCTGAGTTTGTGGGATCAATTTCAGTCGGCGACACCCACTGATGCAAATAATGTTCTTGGGGTGGTCAGAGTCAACTCTTGTGAATTAAATCCATGCCCGTCCTGGTTGGTTAAGGCCTGCCAGCAGGCATTGAGACCATTGCTGGTTGGAGTGGTCAATGCCTCCCTTTTGGAGGGCAGAGTGCCAAGCTGTTTCAAAGAGGTGGTGGTGTGGCCTCTGCTCAAGAAACCATTGCTTGATGTTAACTCCCTTGCCAGCTATCAGCCTGTCTCTAACCTCCCCTTTTTAGGGAAGGTTATTGACAAGGTAGTGGCTCGACAGCTACAGGAGCATCTGGATTGTATCGGTTTTCTTGATCCCTCACAGTCTGGATTCTGTCTGGGCTATGGCACCGAGACTGCACCTGTGGCATTGGTCGATGACCTATGATGGGAAATGGATCAGGATCGTTCAACCCTGCTGATTCTATAAGATCTGTCAGCTGCATTTGAGACCGTTGATCATGAGATGTTGGTGACGCACCTGCGGGACCGTGCCAGGATGGATGGGACTATTCTTGAGTGGTTACTTTCCTTCCTGGCCGGAAGAACTCAGCAAGTGCTGCTTGGGGATTATTTTTCATCATACCAAAACCTCTCATGTGGAGTCCCGCAGGGTTCTGTTCTGTCCCCTCTCCTGTTCAATGTGTACATACAGCTGCTCAGTGAGGTAGTCAAAGGTTTTGGTATGTGGTGTCAGCAGTATGCTGTTGGCACCCGGCTTTACCTCTCTTTTTCATCAGACCCAGGCCCGGCCATCTCAGTGCTTACTCGGTGTTTGGTAGCCGTGGGGGACTGCATGAGGACTAATTGACTGAGGTTGAATCCTGACAAGACAGAGGTTGGTGGGCAAGGTGATGGAGATGGTGGCCCCCATTATTGATGGGGTTTGTCCTCTGTTGGTCTCCCAGGTGTGGAGTCTGGGGGTGCTCCTTGATTCGCAGTTCCGCTTGGATGTTCAGATGGAGGCTGTGGCAAGGAGTGCTTTTCGCCAATTACATTTGGTGCAATGGCTTCAGCCGTATGTCTCTGACTCTGACCTGTCCAATGTCATCTATGCTTTCATCACCCCTAGGCTGAACTACTGTAACGTGCTCCGCATGGGGCTACCCATGGTGATGGTTTAGAGACTGCAGCTGGTGCAGAATGTGGAGACCCACCTCTTGGTGGGATTGGGTCACCAGGAGAATATTACACCAGTTCTCCGATCTCTGCACTCACTGCCTGTAGTCTTTTGGGCCTGATTCAAGGTGTTGGTGCTTGCCTATAAATCCCTGACCGTCCTAGGCCCTACCTATCTGAGGGAATGCCTCACCCCTCAGATCCTAGATTGGCCTCTGCGGTAATCTGGGGGTGCCCTCCTTGAGGTCTCCCAAGTCTTCTGGGGGGCCACAATGAAGAGGGCATTCTTGGTGGCCGCACTGCAGCTGTGGAACTCCCTTCCAGTGGAGGCCCAATTGGCCCTGGATCTCCTCTCTTTTTGATGTAGCTGTAAGACCTGGCTGTTCCACCTGGCATTTGGCAGGGAGATGGGTGAAGGGTGAGGGGGGAATGGGTTTTTTAATCCTCCTTGCTACGAGTTTTTTTAATGTATTTTAATGTTTTATTATTATTTGCTATTGTAAGCCGCCCCAAGCTCCTGTGCCAGGAGGGGCAGGGTATCAAGATTTTATAAATAAATAAATAGGCCCCTAGTGGGGCCATAGAAGCCTAGGCTAGATCCTGTCATTTTCAAAGGCTGCTTCTCCAGCTAGAGTGCCTCTCAGCTGGGGGGGGGGAGGGAAGGAGTGCCAGCTGGCCTTTGAAACGGACAGGCCTCTGGCAGGGCCACAGCAGCCCTCAATGGATCCTCTCACTTTCAAACATTGATTCTCTCACTAGAGCACCTCTCAGCATTCAGAGGCAGCTGAGTAGGGATGTGCACTTTGTTTTTGTTATATTGATAACGATGACAAAATTCTTCATTTTTGTTATTGTTATTGCAACAATGATAACCAAGATAAATAATAATGAAATCAATTATTTAAAAAGATGTTATTGATTTTGTTATTGCCTGGTAGGTGTTTTTTGGAGGGAAATGTGGAGAGGGAAGGAGGAAGCAGACATCTCGGAACCAGAAACAGTGTTGAGCTCTTCAACTGGACCTGTGATGGGAGAGGAAAGACCTGATGGATGTAATCGCTGGCCAATGCACAATGCAAGCAGGTCCCAGGCACTTGAATGGCACCCTATGATTGCTCAATACCTCCTGCCTCCCAGAACCAATCATGGGGTCACTGGGGAGGGCACTGCAACCCTTTATGTTGCAACACCAGGCTGTTTGACTTTTGTTCTGTGTTAGCTCTTGCTGTGTCAAGTTGCTTTTACAGAACTCTGGTATTTGCACTAAAAATCTTCCCCAGCTGTCAGTGTTATACCGTACCTTTCCTTGTGCCCTTTATTTGACCTTTTCCCTTCCCCCATCTGTCTCCCCCCATACATATATATAGACAGATACAGGTATAGATAGATTAGAGAGAGAGAGAGAGAGAGAGAGAGAGAGGGAGAGACTATCATTTTTTCCTTTCCCCTTCCCATGTCTGTTTCCGCCTGTTCATATATTAGTTGTATACATATAGATTAGATATTATAGATATTAGTAGATATACTAGGCTTTTTATTATATATATTAGCATTATAGGATAACGGGAAAGTATAGATACTTAGAACACATCACAGATAAAAGTGTATTGATATAGATACTTAAATAGGAATATATTGTGTATAGTATAGGTTATTAGGTGTAGGTTAGACATACATATTACTAATTTTTCATATTGTCATTGTGCACTTATTACTACCCCATTATAATGAGAAAGGGAGGAAGAAATTCAACCTCTGAGAAGTCTGGGGCAGGTGTCTGCTGGCACTTCTGCCACTGGTGGAAGCCCACAACAGAAACAATACGAAAACCAAAATCTTTGTTGTCACTTGAAATATATACCGATAACACCGAATAACAAAAAACAAAATTTTGTTAAGAACAATAATGAAAATGACTGTTTTAATCATGAAAAACAAAAACACAAACGAAAAACAACATGGGTCCCTGGTGCACACCCTTACAGCTGAGAGGCACTTTTGGGGGGAGGGGGGGGGAGCGCCAGGGAAGCAGAAACCTGAGTCAGATCCTGTCACTTTCAAAGGCCACTTCTCTGGGTAATGCTTGTATTTTCATTGCAGCAGTGAGCAGTCCTGTGGAGCTGCTGCCCTTTTAAGAAGGGGCCTGCGTGGATCAGCCAGAGGGCTGAGCATGCCCAGGGGTGTGGCAGAGCCAGACCCATAGCTGGGGGGTTGATGTTGTATTGCTCCTGAGCTTCAGAGAGACTGATCTGGGCCTGCAGGGTGGAGGTGACTGAGCTGGCAGTCCCAAGGATTGTATACACTGGACTGTACAAATAAAGGACTGTGGGCTGATACCCTCTGAGTGAGTTTGTGTTACATTCATGCATCAGGCACCTGATTGGCCCTTGGGTAGTCCTTTTTGGTGTCCAATGGGATGCATAAAAATGAAGGCATTACCCATGGATACTAATTTTAGTACCCGATGCAGCTCTATAGTCATCTTCACTAGGGGGTATGCATTTGGGTCTCAATAAAACACAAATAATCCCCCAAAGCCCTTTTCAGCTTCCATATTTGAAATGCACATAGTACATCTGTATATTTTGGTTTTAAGTGAATACAACATTTTGAAAAAGACGTATCTAAGGTTGATAACAAAACTACAGCACATATCCAGCTTGGACTGGGCTGTTCTCTCTCAGCTTAGCCATCTGCTTGGGGAACCTGGTGAGCCCTACCCACCTGCATGGGCTGCTGCTGTCCCAGAACTGCATCCAGACTCAGCTCAGAGGAGTCTAGCCAGGCAGAAATGGTGAGTCCTTGGCAGCCTCATCCCCCCCCCAAGACAGCAACCCTTCCCCCCCGACCCTCAAGTCAGTCCCATGCTTGATTTCCACCAAGGGATTCTGCCTTCCACAAGCCAATGACTCCCCTCTGAGCTAGAAACCACTCCCCCTAGTCAGAGCCATGTCTCATTCCCCCTGTGCAAGCTAGTGACCCTTCTCACTGAGCCACCCCCATGCCCCATTCCTCCTCCCCAAGTTAGTAACTCCCCACATGAGCCCAACCCATAGTCCACTCTCTCCTCTCCCTACCAGCCCCATGCCCCTCTCTCCAACAATCCCCCCTTAGGCAGATACATGCCCTGTTCCACTCTCCAACACTAGCGTATTCTACACCCTCCCCAAAACCAATGGTCTCCTTTTTAAACGGAAACAGACTTAGCAGCAGTTTTAACTGTATTTTCCTTTCTTTTGACAGTCTCCCTGCCCTTCTGTGCCAAAATAACCCATAACATGGACCCATGCTCACTGCATTTTCCACGTTGGGTAATTTCAGACATGATGGGCACTCGGTTCACCACAGTAGATTCCCAGTGGGGGTGAACAGAACAACCACCCCCCAGGGTGAATAAAAGCCCTGAACAGATGTGATGGGACTGGGACCATGGCAGGGAATCAGGCCGGCAGATCACGGGCCAGGGCAGTGCAACAGACATGACACCGATTCCCGGCCGTGGTCAAAACACCCAAAAACCACCGGGCAGGAGCAGGACACAGACATGACCACCTGAGGGCAAACAAAGCCAAAAGGCACACAAGGGAACGCCCACACAAGGGAAACAGGAAGGGAGGGGGGAGAGGGAGAAGAGTCGGACAGGTACCACACACAACAGGCACACAGACAGCGGGGCCACAGTGGAACACACAGCACAAGCACACGCCTGGGCACACACACACACACAGACACACAGAAGGGAAAGGAAGGGAAGGGGGACACGGGCACCCAGACAACACACAAGGCACAATGGGCACGGGGGGGGGGGAGACAGGGAAGAGGAAGGGAAACTGCAAAGGGCCAGGGCAGGACACAGGCAATGGCAACCACAGTGGAACACACAGCAGAACTGTCCGCACGGGCACCCCCACAGCAACACAGGCAGCCTCGGACCGGGGGGCCCCGGGAGCTCGGGACCAAGGCACAGCGGGGGCCCGCAATGCACAGCGAGCCATCCGGGAACAGTCCAGGAGGCACACGTAGACCCCACACCCAGAGAGGGGCCGATGGAGGGCAGGCAGGAGAGCCAATGCAGCACTGCAGGTCCAAGGACGCACACACACACCTGGAGGAAGGAGCAAGGGGCAGTCCGGGGGCCCCAGAATCCCAAGGTCACACAGGCACCCTTAAGCAATGACCTTTTGTCATGCTATAATAAATCTACTTCTCACAGGCACCCAAGGGGGGGGGCAGCAGGTGGCAGCGCTGGCGGGTGGGGACAGTCTGCTGGACACAGACGGGTCGGCGAGACCATGCAGAGCGCCGGACCCAGGCACCAGGGAAGGCAATCATGGAGGGGAACCCTGGGTGTGGAGGCAGACTGGGGGGTGGGACCTGGAGGGGGCCAGGAGCCACAGGCAGGGGCAGAAGCACCCTGGGAAGCAGGCAGCACAGCAGCACGGCAGAGACATCAGGGAGGGAGCAGCCAGCAGAGACCAGCCCCCCAGGTATCCGGTCACCAGGAACCCAGTGGAGGTGCTCTACAATACTCAGCTGTGTGCAAGCAGGACCATGGTCGAGAGGGCCTTCGGGGCCCTCAAGCAGTGCTGGAGGAGCCTCGTGGGCCGGCTTGACTACACGGTGGAGACATCCTCCCTCATGATCAGTATCTGCTGTGTCCTGCACAATGTGTGCAAGACTGAGGGGGCTTCCCTCACTTACCCTGTGCCCTGGCACCCTCCTAGCCTCGTCCCTCTCAATGTGAATGCTGAGAACCCGCGGGAGTACAGATATGCAAAGCACAGCCATGCCGCCCTAGCGAGGCAGATCAGTCGGGATGCCAAGGGCTGAGGCCACGTGCACACACCCCAAGCACTCCGGGACCCCCAGCAGCACCCTGGCTGTGGCCCCACCCATCAATGTGCCCCCGGGCCCACAAACAGACACACGGAGGTGCCTGTGGTGCCTGTGCATTTATTGTGTCACCCTTATACATGTGCTACCGCCACCTCACCCACTCCCCGCCCCCGGTGTTCCCCCCACTCAGGTCACCCTCCCCCTTCCCCCCACCCCCCATCTCCGGGGCCTCCCTTGTGCCTGCCTGATGAGCACAGTGGAGCTCTGGGAGTGCCCATATCTCAAACTGCTTAGCATGCAGAAAAAAAATGTGATGACGTAGCTTATCACCATTTAACATAATGACAACATTTAAGTAATTTTCTTGATTCAATTTAATAAATCAATTCTTTAGACTCAACAACTCTGTTTTATTAGTGCCATGTAATAAAGTATATGTGACAATGGGTGTTTTTAGATGAGATGCTACTCCACTTGGCCACCACAAGCCATGGATCCGACTGCCTGTCTGAAGATGGAGCAGCTGGAAGCGTTCTCCTGTAGCA
>QEPC01006442.1:2635705-2664207 GCA_003113815.1 Sphenodon punctatus | reverse complement strand
TAGTTTTAGTGTTTGTAGGAGTAGGTCTGTGTACTTATTAGATAATCCATTTAGTTCATAGCATTTAGAATAGTTAATAGCAGTTAGATTTAGTGTAGACAGATATATATAATATTAGATTAAAAAAAATAAAAAATAAACCCCATATAAAAACCAAAAAAACAAATAAAAAAACAAAAGAAAACCATCTAAAACCCAATAAAAAACCAAAAAAACCATATAAAAAATAAACAAAAAACCCATAACAACACTTCCCGAACGGCTGAACCGAACAGCCGAACGGCCTAACCAAACGGCCTGTTCGGATGACCGAACCGAACAGCCGAACCCGAACTCGGCGAACCAATCGAACGAACAAACTGAACAAACGAACCGAACGCATCCGAACTGAACTGCCGAATCGAACGGACGAACTGAACGCAGCCGAACCGAATGGCCGAACCCGAACCGCAATCTGTTCGCCCATCCCTAATGCTGTATGGGAGAACAGAAAGGGAGCTGGAGGAGAGGGGAAGAGTTATTGCTCCAGGCATTGTAACATGTGCAATTCCTGTTTTTTTTCTCCCCATCTGCTACTGGGGAAGCTGTTCCAGGGACTGGTATGGTTAGTGGGGCAGCTGGGTAGAATGCTAGGCTACCTGGGAGCCAGGACACCTGAATGGAATCTGGGTATTACATGTCTAGGCAATATGACAATCCTAATTGGAGAGGGGGAGAGCTGTACATGCCCCCAGCTCCACCCCATGCAGTTGCATAGTCTGTCTGTAACTAGATCCAGCCCTTGATGGGGATAGTGTAGTATAAGCTGCTATCTAGGGGTGTGCAATTCATTTCCATTTTTTAAAATTACTAAAACAAACAAAACCCTGTTCTTTTTAGTAATTAACATACTAGAACGAACAATAAAGGTAATGAAAATGGACAAAAAAAGAACAAAAAAGTGTCAGTTTTCATTATAAAAATAAAAAAATCAGTGAACATGTGCAAATGGCTACCGAGTCATTCCGCACATGCGCACCCTTTCCCAAAATGGCAGCATTGGCGCCATTTTGGAAAAGGGCTGAACATGTGCAGAATGGTCTGGTGGCCATTTTGCGTATGCACAGTCATTATTATTATTATTATTAATAACACTGATTTTAAAAACCATGAAGACAAACTGTTGTTTTACAAAAAAAAAACCAAAACAAAGGGGCCTCTGTAAATGAATATTTTTTTTAAAAAAAGAAAACAAATGATGTGCCTGCTGCAATGCACCTTCCTATTAATCACAGCCTCCCATTTCCAACTCCCTCCCATCACCCTCCTTCCCTCCACACATTGCTCCACAGAGATCAAACACATTTCTCAAGGTTCTAAAATCCCAACCACCATACGATTCATGCAAAACTTTTATTTCATTATCTTACACATTTTCTTAAGTGATGGAAATGTAAACGATGGGCAAGATGCACAGCCTGCGTACCAGCTACACAGCCTGGGGAGGGGAGCGCTCCCGGCTGGGTCAGGTCAGGGCACTGCATGGATGTGCACCTGACTGGGACAGTCATTAGGGAAAGAGAACAAAAACACAGGTAGGTGGCCCTGCCCCCAGTACGTTCCCAGTGCTCTCCACCCACCATGATGGGCAGTCATGGTGGCTCCCATTTCCCGATGGGGGATGGTGTCAGGAACAGACACGTGGACCTGCTATGGCCCACGTTGGCATGCCTGGGCAGCCCTTGGTCCAGACTGTGGGCCTGCGATCTTCCAGGGGACCACATCCTGGCCAACCACTTACCCAGGCCAGGAGTGGGCCCACATCTGTCAGCCCAGAAACTCACATGACAGGTAGTCCCCAGTCGAGGCGGGCCAGAGCAGGCCTGCATTGCATCTGTTTTCACCCTCTGTTGCAGCCAAAGTGCAGCAAGCTAGTCGTGTCATATCTACTTCCCCAGCCAAACACAGCCAAACATATGGAGATAAAGGACTCACAAAAAAAGAACAAATGCTCCCTCCTTGATAGCTGGCAATTGTTCTTGCTTGGGATGATGTTGTGGTCTTTCTATGGTCATTTTGGATGTCCAGTGTTCCAGTTGTCTCTAGTGGTAGGAAAGATGAGAGACATTATCAGATATCAAGACAAACGATGTTAAGAAACACCACAGACTGAGATTCAGGAAGCTTTGTACACATTATTAGATAACTTAGAATGAAAAGAAAGGGAAAAAAGAGGGCAAATGAAACAAACCGACAAAGAGCAAAAATGAAATAGCCCGCCCTTTAAATGTATTCTATGTTTCATACTTTCTTAATCAATGGAAAATATACAGCCCATTTATATGAGTTCTCTCCAAAGTTTCCAATGGTTCCTTAAACAAAACTATCTTAGTTTACACAAGAAACTTAACTCAGATGATAGGAGGCTAATTCTCCAGTAAAGTTTCCCAGAATGCATTAGGCTACGCCTTAATATGAATTTTGCCAAGTGATTGGATGCCCCTTCCAACATTACAAGCTTGTAGATCAAAAGTCCATGCATATGCCTCAAACCCAATTCTTTTAACAGGTCATCCAGATTAATCCGTTCATTTTCATGACATTCTGCATGAAATCTGCAAGACCTTGTACATGTGAAAGACCCTTCTCAGGTTTGTCTCTCAACAAGAATGAGAGGTATAATCTGAAAATGAGCATGGAATAGCAGCTGAGTGTGTGTGTACGTAAATATTTCTCTTTTGGCTTATCTGTAACCACTGGCATTGCTATTTTTACACAAGCCAGTCCCACTCATGCCCACGCATATCTGCTGTGTGGGCATGGGCGGGTGCCACATGTGTGCATGCCACGGCCTGTGAGTGGGGGTGGGTGCGTGCGCACTCCCACGACACACACATCCCCACTCACGGAGCCACCAGCAAAAACGGAGTTTGGTCCATGAGTGGGGATGCATTGGGGATGGGTATGCACCTGTGTGCACTGGCACTCATGTGCCGCCCATGCTGTGGTGCGCACACCCTCCCCCCATGGTCCCACGGCTCATATAAAAATGGCCATAAGGTATGAAGGGAATTCCACCTTCAGTCTTCTGCAGTTTTGTTGATTTAATTGTTGCAGGGGGAGGATTACTGGCTGATGTTACTAGTATGCAGGGATCTAGGTTCATCTTGGGGACATTTTAGGGGAGGATTAGGATTTGTTTATTTATTAGTGTGTGGGGATATCCCCAAGGATGTCTTGGTTCCTTGGGGAAAGTAAGGGATGGGACCCAGGGAGAGTTTGGAATCTGGGGTCCATACCCCCCCCATGAGGGAGGGATGGTTCCCATATTGGGGATTGGTTTTGCACCCCTCTGTGAGAGAGGGTTTGTGTGGGGAGTGTGTGGGGGGGTAGGGATTAGGGTTGGTAAGGAGGGTTCACTGTTCCCCAGTGAGGGGGGGCATAATCCCTGGGTATGGGACTGGGATAGGGAGGGGTGGGTCCCTTCCCCCAATGAGAGGAGGGGTTATGACTCATAATGGGTGTGGCAAATACTACCTGGTGAGAGTGGGGGGACTAGGGGTGGGGCTCTCCCTCACTGGCTGAGAGGGGAAGTTGGGAGGGAGGGGGTCTGGGGGGGGTCTGACCACGGCCATTAGGGTTGTGATAGGGTGGGGGAATTATGGTCCCTCGGGGGGGGGGAGTGTTCGAACTGTGAGACGGGATAGGCACTTGGTTCAGGTTCCCCTCACCTCCTTCAAAACAGATGGTGAGGTGGTACATGATCAGGGGGAGGCCCCTGGCCTGAAGCTGCTGCTGTTAAACCCGAGGTCGGTTGTTAATAAGTCAACGTCTATCCAGGAATTGATCCTGGATCATACAGCCGACCTTGTGTGTATCACTGAGACCTGACTGAACACTGAGTTGGGGCCTATTCTGGCTGACCTTGTTCCAGCTGGGTACTCTGTGCAGCATCAGCCTCATGGTCAGAGGGACAAGAAGGTGGTGTAGCGGCTGTAGCCATTGTTTTTAGGGACTCATGGTCTGTTAGGAGGTATCCATTGCAGCTTATGTCAGGTATTGAGGGTCTCCATTTTGTAATTGATTTGGCAGGAGACAAATTAGGAGTACTGCTAGTATACCTACCTGTATTATTATTTACATAGTTTACGTAGTTATTGCAGCTTCCCTGCATGCTCTGGCAGAGCTGGTGTTGGAAGTGGAACTGCGGTCCCCAAAGATGTTAGTCTTGGGGGACTTCAATATTCATGCCAAACTAGTCTTTGAGGAGCAGAGCGTGAGTTCATGGCTGCCATGGCAACCATGGACTTGTCTCAAGTAGTCATCAGTCCAACACATAATGGGGGACATACTCTGGACCTGATTTTCTGCCCTGGCCTTGAGGCAGGTGATCTGTTGGTGGGGAAGGTGTCAACAGTGCCCTTGTCATGGACTGATCATTACCTCCTGCGGGCCTGTCTCCCAGCGCATGTCTGCCCCCAGAGGGGTGTGGAACCAGTTCGGTTGATTCGCCCCCAGAGACTGATGGAACTGGAGAGGTTCCAGAATGCTTTGGAGGAATTACCCTCTGGTCTTGAAAGCTGGATGCTCAATGACCTTGTTGCTATTTGGAGCATCTTGCTGACTGAGGCCATCGACTGAATGGCTCCTAGGCATCCACTCCCTAGGCATTGGCACCAAAGGCTTCCTTGGTTCACAAAGGATCTGCGGTTGCTGAAGCAAAAAGGGCAGCGGTTAGAGCTATGGTAGTGCCATTCTCATGCTGAAGTCGACAAATTGCAACATAGAGCCAGTTTGTGAGTCTATGCCGTGACTATGTGGGCAGCAAAGAAGTAGTTTTTTCTGCCCTCATAGCATCAGTGAAGTCTCATCCAACTGAGCTTTTCCAGGTTGTGAGGGGCTGGTGGGTCTGGCTTCCCTCCACCTGGAACTGGAACCTTGCAGTGCCCGCTGTGACACCTCTTGTGCGGAGTCCCACAGGGTTCCATTCTATCCCCTCTCCTGTTCAACATGTGTATGCAGGAGGTTTTAAGGAGCTCTGGAGCTCATTGTCATCAATATGCTACACTCAACTCTATCTCTCTTTTTCATCTGACCCAGATCCTGCAGTCTCGGTGCTTACACAATGTCTGGAGGCTGTGGGGGACTGGACGAGGGCGAGCCGACAGAAGTTGAATCCTGACAAGACGGAGGTGATGCTAGTGGGGAAGGCGGTGGGTGTGACATCCCTGTCATTGATGGGGTTCATCACTACGGGTTCCGCAGGTTCGGAGCCTGGGAGTGCTCCTTGATGCGCAGCTTCATCTAGATGCCCAGGCTGGAGCTGTGGTAAGGAGCACATTCTGCCTACTACACCTGGTGCAACGGCTTTGGCCATACATCTCAGACTCCGACCTGGCTACTATCATCCACGTTTTCATCACCTCAAGACTGGACTATTGTAATGCGCTCTACGTGGGGCTGCCCATGGTTACGGTTTGGAGACTGCAGCTGGTGCATAATACGGTGGCCTATCTCCTTATGGGAATGGGCCACAGGGAGCATATTACACCGGTGCTCCATTCTCTGCACTGGCTACCTATAGTCTTCCAGGTCCAATTCAAGGTGCTGGTTCTTACCTATAAAGCCCTATATGGATTGGGCCCTGTATATCTGAGGAATCGCCTCACTCCCCATGCTCTGGATCAGCCCCTGCAGTCAACCTGGAGCGCCCTTCTTGAAATCCCCTGGGTATCTCGGGGGTTGACTATGGAGAGGGCATTCTCTGTGGCTGCGCCGAAGCAGCAGAACTCCCTCCCAGCAGAGGCCCAGGTGACCCCTGGACTTCTCCTCTTTTCAATGTTAATCCAAGACCTGGCTGTTCCGCCGGGCCTTTGGCAAGGGAGATGGGTGAGAGTGGGTTTTTATTTTTAGGGGGCGGGGAAGGGGGGGAAACATCTTTTCAACAACACTGATTCTTTTACAACAATGGTCTTTTTCAACAACACTAATTTTTTGCAAATGCTGTGGCTTCAGACAGCTGGTGAGTCACCATCTTGCCCTTCCAACCATCCATGGGGACATTCTTAATGCCTCAAAAAGCCTATGTGAAAAAGACAATAACACCATAATTCACATCCACATAAAAACAATTTTTTTCTCTTTTTAAAAAAAGGCTTGGGCAAGATTCCCACTTGAAAAAAAACAGACTCACCCACTGTCTGAATGTATCATGAGTATCCTCACTCTAAAGTGATTCTGACAGCAAAACAGAAACTGCAGCAAATTCCCCCAGTTAAATACTATATCAAGCTTAATCAGACACACCTGGGTTGAACACATGTGTTACTACTAGATCCAAGCGCTAATGCAATACACAGATTTCTAAGGGTTAGCAAATCACAACCTATACATTTCTTACATCAATATGCCAATGTCAAATTATTACATACAAAAGTTCTAGCTTATTTATACTATAAACTGAATAGTCCCATTCTACAGGCGCCCAGTTCCTTATATAATGTATCCACAAATCCAGTCTTGGCTTCACATACTTAGTAGAAGAATTCCTCAAATATGTTCTCAAAATACAAACCATGAATCTGGCTGCTCACAATGGTTCAATATATCCATCCATTCATTTTAAAGTCCTGAAGAAAACATTTGCAAGAAACCACCCTGTGAGCAGTATAAGTAATAACTCAAAAGTCCTTGGACATGTGTACTGTTGAGGCTTTTTGTGGCATTAAGAATGTCCCCATGGATGGTTGGCAGGGCAAGATGGTGACTCACCCGCTGTCTGAAGCCACAGCATTTGCAAAGAATTAGTGTTGCTGAAAAATACCATAAGAGTTGGTCAGAAACACAGTGTGTCCAGCACAGTAATATGTTGGCTTTATCCTTGTGTATGGTCTAATTTTCAATATTGTGATGCACATAACAAGTATATGAGGGCTTGGGTGGATCGTTTGGTCTATACCCATTGATTGAATGAGTTTTTGTGGCAACAAATCTCAAATATATCTGGAGTGATCAAATGTACATGGTTATGTTCTTAAGTGTTTGTGGTTACAAACTCAAATTGCATCTGGGATGACTAAATATATATAGTCATGTTTTGACAAAGAACTGATGAATTTTTACAAGTGCCATATTTATTTAAGAGAGTTCCACCTTTTTTGTTGTGTATTTGATAGAAAAAACACCCCAGACACAATTAACATCAGTTTTGCCAAGACACTGGAGCAGGGTTTTTAATCATATTGATTAGATTTCTTGCAAGATCAAGGAGGCATACTTGCTGATGGTTTTAAAAATATATATTGTTTTGACTTAATGCTATGTCGATTAGGGTCAATAACTTCCTCATTATTAACTAAGATTCACTGGCATTTCCTCCGAAGTGCTTCCAGTCAAAGACCAAAGTAGTATAATTTAAAGGGATAGACGTGTTATAGATGCTTGACTACTAATAGATTTACTCTCAAAGACTGCGCTCCTCAAACCATGTAATTGGAATAGCTCTGTTAACTTCAATAGGATTACTCTAGAGTAAGCAGTTTGAAGACTGCTTACTCGAAGTGAACTCATGTAGAAATGAATTGCACTTCGGAATGTAACAATTCCACTCAAATATTTGACTTTTGTTTTCCAATGAATATTCCTTGATAAGTCAGTTACAGTTTGCATAACAGGCCAGTTTTTCATTACACTTACACTGGTACAAAGCAGGAGTTAAAACGGACACATTTTCATACATTAGTCATTTTTATTGTTCATCCTTGGCCCCCTTATGCCAGAACTGATCACAGTATTATAAGTGAGAACAGACTATCAATTTAAATGAAGACATTCACAGTCTCAGGGCGAATTCACACATGCAGCAATTATCTGGATTTTTTAAAACTGGTTCTCAATAGTTCGCTGTTAACAAGTCCTGTTGCATTCACATGCATGCCATACCGATTTTAAGTACAGCGAAATAATGCATTCAGACCTTCTTGTAGTACGTGCTTACCCGGCTGCTCAGTACGTTTCAGTTACAGGAAGTGCCCTGTGGGGAGCCAGAAGGTTGCTACTTTGTAGCAAAGTACAACTTTGCTACAACCTTTGCTGCAACTTTGCAAACTTTGCAACAACCTTTGCTACAACCTTTGTAGCAAAGGTTGCTACTTTGTAGAATCAGGGAGTAAAGAGGGAGAGCCTGAGGCTGCTGGAAAGAAGCCCCTCGCATTCTCTCCCTGGTTTCTTTCCGGTATCCCGCTGCTGCTACTGCTGCAGCACTACGGTAGAGGCAGAGGCAGATGATTGAAAGTCCCTTGGAGGGAAGAACTTTTTTGGGGAGAAGCATGGAGGGGAAACATGGAGGGGAAGAACTTTTTTGGGGAGAAGCTGGCTGCAGCCTGCACCCAGCGAGGCAACTACAGGGCTCCAGCTGGTCTCACTGCTTCCGGTAGGGGCAGGAGTAAAACAGCGCACTTGGAAGCACGGTTGCATTCACATCAGAAAAGATTACACACTAGTTAAAACCAGTACGATGTTGCTTTCACACTGCTGTTAAGTGCGGATTTATTGAAAACGGACAGCAAAAAGGTAGGTTTGAGTAGCTTTTCAACACGCATTGCTTTAGTGCGATATTGACTCCATTTAATCGAATTTAAGTGTTCAGACAGGCATGAAACATTCGTTTTTTTTTAAAAATCGCACAAATCAGAACGTCTGAATCCCCCCCCAGTACTGTTCTTTCAGCCTTTGTGGATCCAATTTTTTTTCTAAAATAAAAAATTGTCACTGCAAACTGAACAGATGTTTTCATTGAGCTGTGCACAATAGCTCTCCAGGGTTTGTTCTTCTATGGTTCCTCTTGATTTGGAAAGAAGCAGTGTGTAGGAGTTACTGAAATTATTCCTCCCAGTGTGCATTACTTTATTGACAAGCTTTACAACATCTTATGTGGTAAGAGTCAGACATGGATCACTGTACGTTTGTTTCAGTTGAATCATAGAAGTGGGAAAGAAGAACATATCCAATTGAAAACGTAGGGAAAATCAAAGTAGGTAGAATGTAATTCTCTAAGGTGGGATATATAATCATTGGATATATAATAATGATCACAGGTCATCAAAAGCAGCCAATGGTGCTTGGCTTGAACACTGGACCACTTAATAAAAGGAACAAGAACCCTTTATTATATCATTAGCACCACTTCCTGTAACACATCTGCATTCCTTGAGGGGCTTCAGCATTTCTCCTACTTCCTTGTCTCTTCCTCTGGTCCCCTTCCTTCATCTCCCTGCCCCCCACCCTGTCTCTCAGATTGTAAGACCTAGGGCAGGGACCATGTCTATTCCATTACTTTGTAAAGCGCCAGGTACATTGCTGGTGCTATATAAATGGTTGCAAATAATAATAATAATAATAATAATAATAATAATAATACTGACCAATACTAGAGACTGTAGTTTATGAGTGTCAATATCATATATAATAGGGATGGTCAAAGTTCTCAACCCCAAGAGCCACATACCAAAATCTTCATGTAACCAAGAGCCACAAGACACATCCACATGTAAATCTGGAGCAATTTTCTTGTCAACAAAAACACTCCACCTCTGTAAACTGAGGATGATGATGAAAAGGGTGCTTTTTGCCAATTACATATAGCATGACGGCTTAAGCCATACATCTCAGACTCAGATCTTGCCACAATCATCCATTCTTTTATTACCTCAAGATTGGACTGCTTTAATGCACTCTACATGGGGCTACCCTTGGTGACAGTCCAGAGACTGCATCTGGTGCAGAACGTGGCATCCAGTCTCCTTAGGGGGACGAGTCATCGCAAGCACATTAATCCATTGCTCTGTTCTTTGCACTGCCTAATGATAGTGTTCTGGGCCCAATTCAGGGTGTTGGTTTTGACCTTTAAAGCCCTGAATGGCCTGGGCCCCACTTATCTGCCTCACCCTCTGAAACCTGGATCAGCCTCTGTGGTCGGGGGCACCCTCCTTGAGGTCCCCCGAGTTTCCCAGGTGTCGACCATAAGTTGGTTGTTCTTGGTGGCCACTCTGCAGCTGTGGAAATCCCTTCTGTTGGAGGTCCACCTGGTCTTAGACCTCCCCTCTTTCCATAGACAGTATAAGACCTGGCTGTTACACCAGGCCTTTGCTGAGGGACATGGTTGATGGGTAGGGATGTGTGAACGCGGTTCGCTGTTCGAACCGAATTCGGTCTATTTGGAGGACAGAACCGAACACCCGAACCAAACTCCCAAACAGACCAAACCAAATTCTAACCGAATGACAAACCGACCGAACAGTTCATTCATGTTCGGCCACGTTAGGTTGAGTTTAGGTAGGAAAAATGTGACTGAAGGCCCAGGGAGGGGGAGGCAGCTGTGGAACAGACTTCCTGGTACCGGGGGGTGGAGAAGCTTGGAATAACAGCCAGCCTACCCAATCACCTTTCCTTTTCAACTGAACACTGGCTTCACAGTCTGTGATTAGCCAGGGGCTAGGCTGCACAGAACCAATTGGGCCTTGCGGTAAGGCGGGAGCAGCAAGTAACAAAACTCTTTGCCCTGCCCCCCTTCCAACACCTTCTGAGCCAGCCACTGATCCTGTCCACAGCGTTTTCAGAAGGCTCCCTGACTCCCAGCAGTTTGCTTCCCTCATCCATTCACAATCCTCCTCCCATTTCATCCATCCAACAGATTTACCTCCCTATTATCATTTAGTTAGATTATATTAGATAGATTTAGCAGTTATTTTTATTTTTTACGTCTCCCTGTGTTCTATCTCCCTACCCTCCATTGAATCCATTCTTTTCCCTCTCCCCCCATATTCCATCCCTAATTCCCTTCCCCTGGTTTTTGATTGATTAGAGTAGGATTAGATTGATTTAGGTTTTATTTCAGTTTCTGTACCCCTCCCTGTGTTGTTTTGAGCTGTCTGTGTTCCCCCCCCCTCATCCCTGTGTAATATTGTGTATGTGTATATATCTATATATCTATATCTATAGATATAGATATATATATAGAGAGAGAGATTATAGTAGTTGTTAGGTAGAATTATAGTTAGCTATTATAGTTAAGTTAGCTTAGTTTATAGAGATACAGTGATCTAGTTTTAGAGTGTTTTTTATATTCCATTATTTAGTTCCATAGGTTTTATAATAGTTATTAGATAGTTAAATAGCAGTTAAATTTAGTATATTTGATAAAAATTGTAAAAAAATAAATAAAAATATATATTTAATATAATTGTGTGTGGTTTGTAGAAATGGAGAAGGGAGTGGTGAGAGGGCGAGGCCACTCTGCTGCCCGTAAGGCAGCCAATGAGGCACATGGCAGGGGCCGTGCCATCAGCAGTGGGCAGAAGCAGCAGCCCAAGCACATCCCCACGCCCCAAGATGCTAAGGCCTGGTGGTGATGTTGGGTCTCGTTCTGCCAACACTAAGGGCCAGGGGGTTGGACGTCACCTCCTGGCAGAAGAAGAGGTTGTGGTGGCTGCATCATCTGTGGCAGCAGATGATTCAGGGGAAAAAGAATCCCAGCAGGGGTCAGCGTTGTCCCCCAACTCCCCCATTGTTGAGAGCCTTGTTAGAGGCAGGGCCCGATCCCCGGGTAGCAGCAGCAACAGCAGCTATAGGGGGCAGGGGGAAGAGTGCTGCTCAGAGTGGGAGCAGCATCGGGAGTCCAACAGCCTCCGTCACTCTATTTGTGGATGGGGACAGTGATGGACAGATTTCTGTGGAGGAGGTCTCTGTATCTGGTGCTGCTGAGGTGATGGCTGTCCCTCAACGTGCTGTGTCACCAGTGCCACCATGTCCTGCCCCTCCCAGAAGTGCGTCACCCAGTGTGGGCCAGAAGGCAGCAGGGGCTAAAAAATCATGGGTCTGGGAGCATTTTAAGGTGGTGCAGGTGGATGATCCCCGGGAGGTGCGGGGCACTTTGTGCAGCAAGGTGGTGAAGCGAGGGCAGGTACTCACCAACCTAGGGACATCTGCCATGTCAAGACATCTAAAAACGTGCCACAATGCCACTCTGCTAAGCAGGCAGGCTGGGTCAGTGGACGCAAGTGGGTTCCCAATCCACGTGGCCACTCGTACTCCATCGGGGAATCATCCCACTGCAGCAGCTGCCTCTAGCAGCAGGAGCAATATTGCTGCTAGGCGGGAGCAGCAGGAGCAGAAGAAGCAGCATCAGCCCACAATGGAGGATCTGGGGTGGGGGCAGCTTCCAAGGCCATTGGCAGCTGGAGGGTGGCATGGCTTTCAAGAGAAAGCCACGCGCCTGTTGGACGAGATGATCGCTGTTGATGGCCAGCCCTTATCCATTATCGGGGACACAGGGTTTAAGCGGCTGATGGGGTTCCTGGGCCCCCAATGCCATGCCGCACCATCCTCAGCCGTACGGTGGTGCCAGGCCTGTACAGGGTATTGAAGGAGAGGGTGAAGGAGCAGCTGACACTGGCAGGGACTGGGGGTGCCACTGTCCATTTTACAACTGACCTGTGGTCCTCCAGGAACGCCTGACATGCTTACCTGCTGGTGACGGCGCACTGGTGGGAGGACCCAGAGTTGGTCTTGAACAGTGATAGGAGGGGTCCTGAAGCAGGGTATAGGTGGGTCCTGCTTCAGGCGGAAGTCATGGACTGCCCCCACACTCTAAGAACCTTGAAGCATCCCTGAACACCATGGTGGGGTAGTGGGTTACGCCTGGTGCAGCGTTCACCCCGGGGTGTGTGGTGACTGATAATGCATCAAATATAGTGAGGGCTGTACGCGATGCAAAATTTATCAGCATCCCTTGTGCTGCACACACCCTCCACCTGGTGGTCACGGACACTCTGAGCTTGCGGGAGAAGGGGATTGGAGCAGGCACCTTTATCTCCCTGATACAGTGGGGGAGGAAGCTGGCGGCCTTCTTCAACAGGAGCATGAAGGGCAGCTAAATCCTCTGGGCCAAGTAGGCTGAGCAAGGATCCCCAGGGCATCTGCTGGTGCAGGATGTGTCCACGAGGTGGAATTCAACCTTGCTGATGCTTGAGCGTCTTGTGAAGCAGAAAGCCGCCTTGCATCAAGTGGAATTGGACACAGACAGCGGGGCACCTCCAGGCTTCCATGGGCCAGAATGGGAAATCTTGGCACAGACGGTCCTAGTTCTAAGACCGTTCCATGAGGTGGCAGAGACAATCAGCTCCTCCACAGTCACGATAAGCCAGGTGACCCCTCTGGTCCAGAGTCTCCACGGGAGTCTGGAGGAGATCATGGTGCAGGGGCAGGATTGTGGCCGTAGGGGCAAGAAGCTGGGAGCTGAGGAGGTTGGGCTGGCACAGAAGCTCAAGACAGGCCTGATGGTGAGGTTCGACAAGATCCATTATCTGGGTCCTGCCACTGCTCGTGCCTGACTTGCCAATGGCCAGTGGCCACCACTGCTGCACACCAGCCTGTCCCACCACCAGTCTACTCCTTCACACCCACCCACAGATGCCCGCTGAAGCTGCTGAAAGAACCCCTCTGACCACCAGCGCCCGACACCTGATGCCCACTGTCAAAGAGCCTCTCTCTCTTTCTCTCTGGCACCTCCTCACAGACACAAGCCCTGTCCTTCCTGGGGGGACCGTCTGCAAGTTGAGACCCTTCTGCTGGCACATCTTGGTGTCAATGTACCTTACCTACACTACATGTGGTGCCAGGTGCTTCTGGTAGGGATCGACAAGCTGTATGAGATTATGTGCATGCCTGCCTGTGGGCATTCTTGTACCTGCTTCTACCACCTATCGCTTGATTGAATGAAGTGTGCCCAACTATGCGCTAATTCTAGGGACATATATCATAAAACTCACATAGGCTGTCATTCCATTGTACCTGAATCAGTCATGCCTGCCCATCCCAGGAACCATCAACGAGATTCTGGGACCATCATTCCAGTCACTGGGGGCTGCATTCCATTCCACTGCATCCAGAAGCCTGGTCCCCGCATGCCAGCCTGCCCCCCTCCCAACAACCTACTCCTCCGCACCCACCCGTGGATGCCCGCTGAAGCTGCTGGATATAAAAGCCCCTCTGACCACCCACTCCCGCTGCCTGCTGCCCGCTACCAAGGAGCCTGTTTCTCTTTGTCTCTGTCACACCCACCCATGCAAACACAAGCCCTGCACCTCCTTGGGTGCCATTTGCAAGTTGAGACCCTGCTGCTGGCACATCTTTGGGTTAATAACTATGCTACATGGGGTGGCATGTGCTGCTGGTAGGGATCTACAAGCTGTATGCGATTCTGCCACCTGCCAGCCAGAATTTAAACACAGAGGGATAAAAGATTGGACAGGTCAACTTGTAGTAACAACAAATATAACTTTAATAAATAAAACAAAACAAAACAACAACAAATTTATAAAACCAAAACAAAACATTTTTAAATAGAAAGGAAACGTATGCACTAACAAACTAATTAGTCTTTTGGCCTGCCCCCCTGAACTTGGGGAAAAGACATGAGTGGTGCAGGGAACCTAGGGGCAGGGGCCGCACCTGCTGGCATTTCATAGCCGTGTGCCACAGCATATTCTACATCCCCTGCCACGGTCACCCGCCAGTTGCAGACCGACTGGCGGAAGAGCTCCAGGTCGGCCCTCTCAATGGAGACGGACTTGGAGACGTACTCTGAGTACGCCACCACCTTCTTCTCCCTCAACTCGACCGCCTTGAACTGTTCCACCACTTGGTCTTCCATTACCTGGAAGCAGTCCACAAAGTCCCGTCTGGTCCCCTGAACCTTACCATGAAAGGCCCTTGTCGCTGCACACTCCTGCTTCTGGGGGGGCTCCACATCTGAGCTGGAGGGGGGGGGGAAGGACTTCGCATGTGGTGCCGCTTCTGTCTTGCCTCCCCTCTTCTGCTGCTCCACGGCCACACAAGACTCCTGGGCCCGAGCCACCTTCTGCCCATGGGCCTTCTCAAATTCAAATTCAAAAGTATTTGACATAGCCATTGACCATTGTCAACTTACAAACATAAACATACAAACACTCATAAATTAAATAAATCATTAAAAGACAGTATAAAATAAAGACTTCAAGTCTTAAATTTATCTCTATAACACAGTAAAAGTGTTAACTTAATCAAAAGTGTTAACTTAATCAAACTTAATCAGACTACATTTTCATTAAAACACAGAAAAGTTAGTTAAAGTTGGTCAAAGACCTAGACAAAAAGAACTTCTTCCTCATCTTCATGGCTGCTACGAGAAATTTCATAGTACTAGATGTAACCTCTGGACAGGTGTCACAAAGGGCCTTATAGGAAAGGAACCGATCCGTCCCACCAGGGAATCTTTCTATAAGCGGCTGCAAGAATGTTGAGCGCAGAGAGTCATACAACCTGCACTCAAATAATATATGGTGAACAGACTCAGTAGTCAAAAAATTAAAAGGGCATAAATGATCCCCATGCAGGATCCCTAAAAAGCGCCCCTCAAGAACTCTTGTAAGTAGCACGTTTATCCTGGCACAAAAGAAAAGGTACTTCTTTCTAAAGGTGGCAGTCGTGGTGAGATAGGGAACCATAGTACCCAACCGAGGGGCCAATGAACAGTATCGTCATGTGTTGAGAACCCTCGACTTTAGCAAAATCCTCTTGATGGCTTATATCTCTAGATCTCAAAATGATCTCATGCCTAGCGGCAGGGAGATCTTTAGTCTCCAAGCAAGCCTGGGAGAACCCCAGATGGGCCAATTGGCCAAAAACTGCCTTATGCCATGGGCTGAGAAAAGGGTCCTGAAACATATGCCAGATCAAGGAATCCTGTGTAGCCCTACTTCTCTTTAGCCAGTAGAGAGAGGCTTGCTCCCTGGCCACAGCTGACCAAGCTCGCATCCCCACTACAAGTCTCACTACAAGTCCCACTACACAAGCTGCTGTTGGACTTTGGAACTGAAGAGCCAAAGCCTACCACGATGTTTGAGGACAACCAGAGTTGCATTAAGCTCTCACAAATGGAAAAGGCCAAGTCTCGAACGAAGCACATTGACATAAAGTACCACTATGTTCGAGAAGCACAGGAAGAAGGGCTAATTGAGTTGAAGTATTGCCCAACTGAAGAAATGGTGGCAGATGGACTGACCAAGCCACTACCAAGGGATCGATTTTGGATGCTACGTGAGCAAATGGGAGTCGTGAGCTGGTGCGACAGGCGATGAGAAGGGGTGTTGGAGAAACAGCTCCAGATGACATCAACCTTTTGCACCAGCAAACCCTAATGACCACTAGGGGCATTGGTAGTAGAGATGGTGAGTTAGTGTGTGTGTCTCTTTAACCTTTCTGATCTCAGCTTCTAAGCCCCCTTCCCCCTCTCAGGTGGGATGTGCCCAGGAAGCTCCTACTGGACTTCCTCCTTCTTCCTGATCTTTCTCCATTCCTCTCCTCTCTCTCTGACCTTCAACATGACTGGCCACCCTGCTGGTGGCAGCTAGCTAGTAAGATCTAGGGATAGGACTTTCCTGTCACAATGTATTTCTCAATAAAGTAGATTATTTTAATCTAGAAACCATCTCCAAGGTGTTGATTACTTCTAAGCTGTTGCTACTGAGAATTTGAGCTATTTTCTTTTGTTGTGTGTCAACTCTGCTGATGCCTAGCCAGAGCTCTAACAGGTCCTGGCACAGTAGGCAGTGAAACTTTGGTTTTTTGGTTTTTGACCACTAATAAAATTCCAACACTCCCTAACCTCCAAACTAGTTCCTAATTCTAATAACAAGTCCCAAACTAGAGCCGTGTTCTCATTCCAAGGTAAGTAGTTATAACAATCAAGGTTATCAGCTAGCTGGGAACCTGTCATCACAGTCTCATTATCAAACGCTACTTTCAGCATCAGGGCCAGTGGCAGATGGTCTGTAAGCACACATGGGGCGACTTCAAACTTGGCCACATTCTCCAACACCTCCTCGGTAACCAGGGCATAGTCTATAATACTACTGCCCTGAGAGCCGTGAAATGTGAATTCGCCCTCTGGATCCTGAAAGCCTGCACCATTCAGTATATGCAAATTTAATCCTGCCACTAACTTGGCAAATCTGATGCCAGCTGAGTTCAGTTTCTGGTCCTTCGATACCCTACCATTAACCTGAGTGACAGTACTACTACAGGCTGATAAAGAGGAATCATCAGGGCCAATTCTAGCATTAAAGTTGCCCATTATAGCTACCAGGCCATGTGGGTGATCAATAATAATATCACTAAGCGCTTTGTCCAAGTCCGGCCACAGCATTCCATTAAAGGTACCAGCATTAACCGGAGGGACATAAATACTCAGAAACACAAATTTACAATCTCCAAAAACCAGGACTATTCCTAAAAGGAATGGAGGATACCTAATCTCACCAGCCAGTCTGAACCCGGCATTATCCACCACCAGACAAGCCAAACCCCCACTTGGTCTTCCCCTAGCAACTACCACGACAGCTGGGAAACACACAGCTGCGTACTGTTCCATTTCTATAACATCCAAAGCCCAAGTTTCCTGGACCAAAATCACCTGGTGTAATCTAAGGAAAGCCTCGAAATCTCCAAGTCTTTTATGTGCATTCCATTCTGACACATTCCAAGAGCAGATTGAGACAGATTTCCCCTGCTTCTGGGCATGTCATGATCTAACCTCTTCCTGGTGCCTTGGTGCTCCTGCTGTACCCTGTTATGGGGGGAACCACTAAATCCCTGGTCTAGGGGCTGTAACGCCACAATACTCTGACCCAAATCAGAGCTGGATCAATCAGGTGCTCCTTCCTCCTGACAAATAACTCTATTTGGAGGTCGCTGCAATGTAGTGGCTGGTGAGTCCCTTGGCAGAGTCCCAACCTCGCAGGGTTCCAGTTGAAAACTCTCACTGGCCTCCTGTACGAGGGAGCCAATTTCCTTGGTAAGGACTACTAAGTCCCTAGCTGATTGCACAACTGCCAGCTCCCTTCCATTTATACCTTTATCTTGATCTTGTCTGATGAGGCCCGGACCCATGGCCAGATGGGACAACCTACGGTTAATGGGCAGCCTCAATTTCCCCACGGGGGTTTCCCCTGGCTTGAGATCACTAGCCAAATGTTCCCCAATGCTGGAGCAGCATAAAGGGGGACTGGGCCTACGACTCTACCGCATGGCCCCTTCTTCACTGCCAAAAAGCATTTGATCCTCATTCTGAAAAATCTCCCCCATCTGAACTCCCCAAGAGAAAAACAAGGGGATGTGCTGCAGTAAATAATTAACTAATCTAAAATTACGAAAAGAAACCATAAGGCGCTGGAATGGCCCACATGTGGGGATTAGGCGAAAAGGTCCAATGTGATTTAGCAGAATAAAAATCCCCAGAACGGTGGAGAGATGATGGCAAATATCTTTTTTAGTTCTCCAGCAGGAGGAATTACCATTTGGGACCGGCTGTATCTGGAACGAAAGGGCCCTGTAGCCAGATTTCTCTTGCCACAGAGTATAGATATTAGACTTCTGGATTTCCCCCATTCCTCCGCAGGCCCTGATGAATGTTCTAGTAGGTCTACTGGGCTCCTTCATTGAGGCCTGAATTGATATTTGGGGTACGGGGAGAGAGTTTAACTTAGAGGTGCTGGCTGGTGGATCCGTTCCCAATATTGAATGATCGATCCACCTTCTGCCTGTGGGCCTTCTCTATATGGGTGATTAGCCCAGATATGGTGCCCTCTCTCTGCCTCCGGAATCTTTTTTTGAAGATCTAAAGAGCATAAAAACAAAGATAGGAATATAAGAAGTGCCATATTGTGTCAGACCAATGGTCTGTGTCAAGCCCTGCCTGCATTCGGTCTCCACAAGTGGGTGGGCACCAATCTCTCTCTGCAGGGGAGTTCCGTTCATAACAGGTCATAGAGGGCAATGCATGCATACATACCCTGTTGTTCCAGCCCCCATGCTTTACCTTGCAGATGGTGAACCCATCCTCATCATAAAAATTCCAGACATTGAACCTGGTCCGTCCAATGTCTGGGTGTGGTACTGCCGACCTCCGCCTGTGTGTCCTCCATGACCTGGCACCAGTGCTGAGACCGGCATCTGAATCCTCCCTGAAACAGGAACACATAAACGACACCTAAGTATCATGCATTTAAGATGATGCCTCTAGTCCTCCCTCCTTGGGTTCTAGGGATTGCAACAAGAAAGGCCCTGGCTGGCACGTACAGATCCTGCCCTTATTTGGGGGTGCGTAGGGAATGGGATGGCAACTGGAGAGTGGAGAGCCTTGCTAGCCTGGCACATGTTTGGGTGGGGGTGCTGTTTGTGCCAGAGCCCCCCACACTACAGTACCCTCCCTCTCTCTCTCTCTGGCATACAGAGAGTGCTAGGGGATGCTGCTAGTGCTAGGGGACCCTGCCTGGCTGTCACGTGCCAATCCTGCCCTCCCAGGGGTGCTAGGGCATGCTAGGGATTGCAACTAGAAAGGCCCTGGCTGGCACGTTCAAATCCTGCCCTTATTTGGGGGTGCGTAGGGAAGCAAAAAAAAGTTTACAAACCTGCCAGCACCTCCTGAGGCCGCTGCTTGCTCCACTTGCTCCTCCTTCGAGGAGCCAGGCACCACCACCGGAGGTGTAGTATGGGCAGCACCAGCAACTTCCTCCTCCTCCTTGTCCTCCTCCTTAAGCGGCAAGTTGGCCCCCAGCCGGGGAAGAAGCACCTTTGGAGACGCTTTCTTCATATATATATATATTTATATATTAAAGCGCACACACCCAAAACACAGTCAGTCACCCACAACACACACCAACACTCACCAACCACACCACCACCAACACCACACCTAAACACAGCCAAAACACACAAACTGAACAGCCACCCAGCTAAACACACCCTTACTCACCACACAGCTCCGCACGCACTCAAATTTCCTGCTTCCGGTGCGATCACGCGCTCTCGTGATACTTTTCCGAACGCCGAACTGAACATGACTGATCCGAACGGCTGAACCCGAACCTGAGGACCGAACTGAACGCACGAACTGAACCGATCGGCTGAACTGCACCCTGTTCGCACATCCCTAGTGACGGGTGGGTTGGGTTAGGGTGGGAGCTTTTTCTTGTTTGGGTTATTTTAATGTTTTATATTTTTTAATATATTATTTGTTTTTATGATGTTGTTAGCTGCCCGGAGATGCATAGCAGGAGGGGGGGCGGCATTAAATAAATAAATAAATAAATAAATAAAATTCTATGGTATTGCCCAGGGGAACCGGCAGTTGAGAGCAGGGCTGCAGTGACCATCCACCAAGCAGGACAGCAGCCCCAGGTGTTGGCTGTCTGCTCTGCTGTGGGTGCTCCTGGATTCTCCAGATGGCACACTGGGGGTGAGGCAGGACAGAAGCATAGGTGCTGTCCATGTGAAAACACCCATGAGGCTCACACCAACACAGCACTTTAAGGACTGGACTGTAAGAGCTAAGTATGAGTGTTATCTATCTGTGTTCTCTTTTCTCCTTTCAATACATCATCATCCCTCAGTGTTCTGTCAGGTGAAACAACACTGCAGCCTACATCAGTTGACCTCATTAACCTCATTGAGACTAATCTTTCATTGTGTGTGGTTGTGTGTGTGAGAATTCTCGGCCTTCTCAGTAGCTTAATTTTTGGCACATACTTTTAGGTTTGCTCTTATAGAGTAAGTCCATTTGCCCACATTACAGAGATACAGTGGGGAAACTCCCTGTGGATTCCTGACTGTCAAACTCACAAGTAGTTCTGAACATGGGTGTGGGGGGACAACACATCATCAGGTGCATCCCACGGCGAGTTCTCTGATGGATGACCCGTCATCCGCCAGAGAAATTACCATGGGGGATGCTTGATGATGCTTTTACCTAGGGGTGGGAATATCGGTATCGGATTAATCCGATGCACCCGATAATTGGGTGTATCAGATTAATCCGATAATCACCAGTATCGGTGTACCGGATTTTAAACATTGGCCGCTTTACCGATTTTTTTACATTGTGGCCATTGAAACAAATAGCCACAATGTAAAAAAATGGTAATGCGGCCAATGTTAAAAATCTGGTATGCCGATACTGGTAAATCTGGTACTGGGGAGATCTGATACAGGTAAATCCAGTATCCGATATTCTCCCCAGTGTCTCACCCGCACTTTTACCCGTGCACCCACGTTGAGAACTACTTGTGAGTTTGGCTGCCAGGAGTTCTCCGGGAGTTTCCTCACTGTATCTCTGTTATGTGGGCAAGTGACCTAAGACATGCACTGAGTTTTGCACTCAAGCTTGCAATGAACAGTGAATCTACTGGGTGAATACTAGTAAATTCTTCTGCTTGAACCCCTGAGCTTATAGACACTCACAGCTCTGGTGAATAATTCACTGTTGCTCTGCATTTCCCAGGAGGAATCTTGTTTCCACTTCAATTATAATTTCTCCCAAATTTACTATATCATGCTGTGCAAATATGCAGATCTCAAATGTTGTCTGAAATCAGTTTTTATAATTTGCATGTGAAGTGATTTTCAGCTAGGCTAAGGAAGAATCAGACATAACACATACACACACATGCTATTTAGGAAGGCTGGTTAGTACTAGCCACTGTGGCTCACAGGAAAAAGTGAAATATTAGCATTATGGAGATACACAAGAAGAAATTCTAAAATTACATTTATAAAGCAATGCATGGGAGGCATATTTCATACACCAATGTAGCCAGTAATGAGATTTTTGCTCAGTCTGCCCACACACTACTTGGAAACTCTGCAGTCCAACTGTTGGGATGCTGGACTGGATTCTTTGTGCACTTAATCTAGTGTAAATCAGCAATAGCTAATTCCACCACATTAAGTGGGATTTCACTAGTACAAAACCTGTATAGAAAGCATTTCCCACTTCACCCCTCCTTCAGAATGCTCATTTCAGGAATGCTGATACACACCAATTATTTGAAAGATTATCCCTTTTCTTTTCAGAATTAAAATTGTATATATTTTCTAGAATCAGAAGTGATATTGTACACTTCCAAACTCTGGGTCATAATCCCAAATCTGTGGCTAGGGTAGTGATGATACTCATTGATGTTTGATATAATTTGCATGTCTTTGTTGACATCTAGAGTTGTAGGATTAAAGTCTCAAAATGGTTTTACATGGGGAAAAGTTTAGGAACTTCTGTTGTACTGTATAAGGCATTTGTTTAATTTCATAGGCTTGGCTCGGCTTCAAACCTTTATTTTCATTTAACTACATTTAAAACCAAAAGGAATCCTTCTCTCCATAAGACGTCTGTCTAGCTGTACAGTGTCTAGCTGTCTAGCTGGCAGATTTAGTACAGACAGCTGACCATTAAATATGACATAATATGATTTAACCTTATTTCATTTCTTCAGCAATAACTTTTCGATTAGATGCTGCACTGCAACTGGGACACAGTGACAGAAATGGAGAGTTTGTGCTCTTTTTCTTTCCCAGGTCATATTGCTTTTCTGTATTCACCAGACACTTCCATCAGACCAGCTAATAAAGTTACAGAATACTGCACGGGATGTGAGGTGAAAAGTTGACTTTCACTCTGTGGCAGGGTACTGTGTGGGTGAGTCCTTGCAGGACTTGACCCATGACTAGCCAGCACCCTTTCACTAGGTACCTATGATCCAGTAAGAAAAGAGATAAGTGATATGAGAGCCAGCAATTATCTCAAGTGGGGCCCATGGCATCAGGTGGCTGGAAGTGGGGTTTGTCATGTCACCAGGGCTGAGATATAAGAGAGAGAAAGTTCCAAGTCAGTAAGACACAATTAGTGAGGTAGCAAGGTGGAGAGGGAGTGCCCCAGGTCACTTATCCAGGCTGCTGAATGAACCAGCTCCTGGGCCAGAGGAGAAGCCCAGGGTGTAAGAGCTGTGACGTCACTGATTGCGGGAGGAGACAGTCAGTACCCATTCTTACGGGAGATATTTCCTCTGACTGCTGTAAAAAGACATTGTCACCAATTCCGGGGGAAAAAACACTACACACCTTTCTCACACAAGCTTTAAGTGATGTCTAAATCTGGAAATATCATCACACAAGTATTCCCATGGTCCAGATTTCACAAAATTGTAATACCTGTCACAAACAGTGCAGGTTTGCACATTCAAAATTTTGCAATAGACTAACTTCCATGACTGTAAAAGTAGGATTTCCCCACTCTGACATCTGTGATTACATTTACCCAAGCTTGCATGAAAGATGTGGACAGCGGTGTGCAGCATTTACCTCATTCATTTTCGTTTTAGTTTTCTAGGTTAAAAACCCATCCACTTTCATGTTTTCATTAAACCTCCTTTTGTTTTAATTGTGTTTTTCATTTTAAAAATAACAATAATTTTTTTAAAATCACTCTGTATGTGCAAAATGTCCACCAGGGCTGTTCTGCACATGCCCATCCATTTCCAAAATGGTGGCAGCAGCATCACTGTCATTTTGGAAAAAGGCAGTCATCCTGCGCATACACGGTGGCTATTGTACACATTCATTTTGGGCTCCATTTTGTGGCCATTTGGGGCTCCATTCATTTTAGTAATTAAAAAACCCAAAATGAGTGCACACCCTTAGATGTGGAAAAGTGCATTATACTCATGGTTGCAGAAGTTCCATGCTCAAGCAGGGAGCTCTGGAGCTGAATGTTCTGGGACTACTACAGTACTATTAAATTTACACAAAAAATCATCTTGAATGAAAGCAGTCACTTTGACCAGTGGAGTTTTTTTCCACCTGGGAGCAGCCTCCTCAATTTCACAGGCAGAAAGAGGAGAAATTGCTTTGCAGACTTCTTCTCATCGGAACGTTTCCCTTGGAGACGTTATCTTTGTCAGTTACATGCCTAAAGGAATTCTGTCTAACTCATGTAAAATTCCTCAGTACACCTAATTCCATACAAACTCACTCTTGACTTTGTTCCTTCACCAGGAGGGGGGAAACGTGAAGAAGCCACAGAGAGGAAATGGAAAGGCAGTGAAGGGGACAGGATCCTTGCACCCAGCTCCCCATCATTTTAGCTGCTCCTGGTGTCCTCTCCACCATCATTTCACCCAGCCCCCCACATCATTCCATGCAGTGGGCGGATGAGATCCAGGACACTATTAACAGCATGGCCAGGGAGCATAGGCAGCTGGTGCAGCAGAATGCCACAGAATGCGAGGCCTTTGCTGCTGAGGCCTGCCTGTACTGCTGGAGGGAGGACAGACACTGGGCCTGCCTCTGGCAGCAGTTTGAGCAGTCTCACAGTGTGATTGAGCAGGCAAGCAAGGAGATTTTATTTTTTTATTGTATTTATATAAATTTTTAACCTGCCCCTCCTGCCCTTTCAGGGCAGCCTGGGGCAGCGAACAACAATATAAAAACAACTTAAAACAGTTAAAAATTCATAAAATGCAGGAGAAACCCCCCCACAAAAAAGCCCCTCCCCCTCTTCCTCGCCAAAGGCCTGGCGGAACAGCCAGGTCTTACATAAACATCGAAATGACAGGAGAGTGGGGGCCAACTGAGCCTCCTCCAGGAGCGAATTCCACAGCACAGGGACAGCCACCAAAAAAGATCTAACATCGGTGGCCACACACCTTACCCGGGGAACCTCCAAAAAGGCTCCCACAGGCGATCTCAAGGGTTGCACGGGCACATGGGGAGTGAAACGGTCCTGCAGATAAGCAGAGCCCAAGCCGTGAAGAGCTTTAAAGGTCAGAACCAGCACCTTGAACCTGGCCCGGTGCTTTATAGGCAGCCAGTGCAGAGCCTGGAGCACAGGTGTTGTGTGCCCCCTGCAGCCCGCTCCCATAAAGAGACAAGCCGCGGCATTCTGCACCAGCTGCAGCCTCCGGACCAGCTTCTCGGGCAGCCCCACATAGAGCGCGTTGCAGTCATCCAGCCTCAAGGTGATGAAGGCATGGATGACAGTGGCGAGGTTGGAGTCTGAGAGATACGGCCAAAGCCGCCGGACAAGATGTAACTGCCAAAAAGCACTCCCCGCCACGGCCGCAACCTGAGATTCCAGGCTGAGCCGCAAATCGAGGAGCACACCCAGACTCCGCACTTGAGAGATCATGGGAGGGCAAACCTCCCGAACAAGAGGAGATTCAACCGCCCCCAAGCCCTCGCCCACCAACATCACCTCCATCTTGTCAGGATTCAATTGCAGTTGGCTCAACCTCATCCAAGCCCCCACAGCTGACAGACACTGGGAATATAGGGAGACTGCATGATGAGTGAGATGTGGGCACAGACACAAAGCAGCCTTTCCCAGAACATTCAGCTTCAGAGCTGCCTGCCTGAGCATGTTGCTTCTGAGACCATGAGCATTGTTGCTCAGGGGCACATGTCATTTCCTAAACTGCTCCCACCCCCCACCCACCCCCAATTGCTTGTTCATGCCCTCCCCTACATGGATCCTGACTGCCTGCCCTGGCTCCCCCGGCAATCCACTCCCAGAGAGAGCAGCCATGTCCTCTCCCCACTACACTCATGCCAGGGAACAGTTCCTGGGCCAGGCAGGCCTCCCCACTACCAATCATTCCTGCGTGCCTCACATGAACAGTCCTTCACAGTCGGATCCATTGGAAAATGTGTCCCCACGAGTCCTGCCACCCAAATGAGCATGCCCTGCTGTCCTCAAAAGGAACAGGTGCAAGAAGGGTTTTATTTTTTAAAAAATGAAGTTGCTTAATTTTTCATAGTCCATGGTTTCCATGCTTCCTCCAGGAAAGGAGGGAAGTTTGGGGGAGGGGGACATGGAGAATGGCAGTATGGCAAAGGATAAGCCACGTTGGGACCTGTGATTTGGAAGGGAAGGGGGAGTGCACCAAAAACAGGAGGGGGGGGGGAGGGAGTTCACTGGCCATGCAATTGCACTTGAGGGCAGGGTGGGGAGCAAAGGATACATATAGAAGCCCAGCAGAGAAAAGCCCAGGTGCAAAGGGAACTACCATGGGAAAGTGACAGGCAAAGGTCAGGTGCAGAGTAGCTGGCTGCATGTCTGTGCCTCTGTGCTTCCTATTGGTATTCCCAGACCCAGCTAGCCTGCAAATGCCAATAGGAAACACAGAGACTCAGGTCTGCAGCTGAGGGGGGAAATGTTACAAATCATGCTTAATAACTACTGCAAGTAAAGTAGATTTAAACCAAACCTCAGTGAAAAAATATTCATGTACAGAGAAATGAACTATAGGTTTTAGTAAATGCAGGCCACCTCTGTCTGTCTTGTACAGCACTCTACTTATAACAAACACTAAGCTTCGCTGTCACCTAGTGGCCAGAGTGTGTGGTTGCCATACTGGTCCCAAATGTGAGATGGAGACAAAGAAGTAGCTTAGATAATAGGGATGGGCGAACACGGTTCGGCAGTTCGGTGTTCAGCCCAAACACGGCCTGTTCAGACTACCAAACATGAACACGAACATACCGAACAGAACAGAACACCGAATGGCGAAATGGCCAAACAGTTCGGTCTGTTCAGATCGCATTCGGTTGTGTTGGGGTGGCTAAAACGTGGTCTACTGACAGGTCACTAGGCCAAATGTAGCAGGGAGGGGGAAGTCATCAGACTCAGCTAGGAGTAGACTTCCAGGCATCAGGGGTGGAGGGTGGATAGTGGCTTGGAGTAGCAGCCAGCCTGCTGAATCACCATCTCTTTTCGCCTCAGACCACTGGCTTGGCAGTCTGCGATTGGCCACAGGCTAGGCTGCGCAGAGCCAATGGGGCTTGTGGTGAGGCGGGCGCAGCAAGAAACAAAACTGTCTGGGTCTCAATTCATTATCTGTGAGGGCCTTGTAGGCTTCTACCCAGCCTGAGGGGGAGCTCTGCCTGCCCCTCCCCCTCCCAAGCACCAGCAAGGCCTCCACACACCCCACCAGCTCTTAGCCCCGACAATGCGGAGCAATCGAGCAAGATATGAGCTACCGTATCTTCCTTGCCGCTTTTACACATCTGGCACTTCCGGAACTCATGAGGTATACCCTTATACCTTCCCTCTACAGAGGCAGAAGGAAAGGTATGCATACGCATTCTGGTGAATGCGGTTCTTATTGCAGGGTCTGACCACTTAAAAAGATAGAAAGAGTCTGGGCGTGGCTCAGCATAAGTCACCATACCCGGGGCAACCTTCTGTGCAGCTAGCAAAGCCCCTTCAGATTGGAGGCATTGATCTAAATTCTGGTGTAGCTGAATCACTATAATATTCATCTACTGCAGAATTTTGTTCCAATATGTTAACAGATTTCTGGACATCTGTGTCACCATCAAGTTTATCTTCATAAACTGGACCTACCATCTGCAGAACTCCTGAAGTTTGTGTTCCTTGAGTTTTCACTGGCAGGGAGGGCTGTGGCGAAGTACAAGCTGCCCCCCTCCCCAAAAGCCTACTCCTCTGCACCCACCCGCGGATGCCCGCTGAAGCTGGCTGCTGAAACTAAAAGCCCCTCCGACCACCAGCGCCCGCCGCCTCCCGCCTGCTGCCGAGGAGCCTGTCTCTCTTTCTCTCTGTCACACCCACCCACACAAACACCAGCAGCCCTGCACCTCCTGGGGGCTTTCTGCTAGTTGAGACCCTGCTGCTGGCACCGCACATCTTTGGGTTACTACGCTACTTGAGGTGGCATGTGCTGCTGGAAGGGATCTAGTAGCTGTATGAGATTCTGCCACCTGCCAGCCAGAACTTAAGCACATAGGGAGGGATAAAAGAGAGGACTAAAACGAAGCTCGTAACAATAAATTTGAAAACTTTACTCAAAACTATTTACAAATTCAATACAGGAAAACAAAACAACAACAACAACATTTAATAAAACAAAAGCAAACATGGAAAGGAAACTTATAAACAACAACCTAAGAGTCAGTGTCTCTGCCACTGGGCCTGTCCCCCCGTATTTGGGGGAAAGGCAACAGGATTTGGGGCGGCTCGCAGTCCGGAGGGCAAGCAGCCACTGTGGAGGGGTCCACCAGGCCGTTGTCCACCGCTTTCTTCACCACCTCTGCTAGGTCTTTATGCCACCTGGAGAGTGCCTGGTGGTAGACCTGCAAGCGGCGCTGCTTGGCGGACAGATACTGGCCGTATGCCAGCACCAGCTGCCGCTCCGCCTGCACCTCCGCCACCAGGCACTTCTCCAGGTTGTTGGTGGAGCGCTGGACCTCCTCCATGTGGCCCTGGGTGGAGTGATGCAGCCTGTCCTGAAGGGCCTTCATCGCGGCATCCTCCGGGATCTCGGGGGTCTCCACGGTGAGGCTTGAGGCGGAGGGAGGGGAAAGGCTTATATGCCTCCTTTTCCTGGAGGCCTCCCCCCCCCCTTTGCAGGCGCTGCGGCTCGATGGGCGCAGCTGCAGCGGAGTCCTCCTCACCTGTACACCTCACCCGCGTTTTGTGGGTCCGCTTAATGTGGCTGAGCAGCCCCGATGTTGTGCCCTCCCTCTGCCGGAGGATCACTCTTTGGCAGATCTAGAAAGAGCAGAAAAAGAAAGGAACATTAGAAGTGCCATACTGTGTCAGAGCAATGGTCTGTCAAGCCCTGCCTGCATTCTGTCTCCAC
>QEPC01006442.1:2622264-2634873 GCA_003113815.1 Sphenodon punctatus | reverse complement strand
TAGATATTGCAACTAGAAAGCCGCCCCTGGATGGCACGTGCAAATCCTGCCCTCCCCATGGGTGCTAGGGGATGCTAGATATTGCAACTAGAAAGCCGCCCCTGGATGGCACGTGCAAATCCTGCCCTCCCCATGGGTGCTAGGGGATGCTAGATATTACAACTAGAAAAGTAAAAGTAAAAAAAAGGTTTACACAGACCTGGCAGGAATGGCAGTAGAGCCCACCGCTTCCTCCTCATCCAAGGAGAAAGCCAGTGCCACCACTGGTGCCATGGGAGGTGCAGGGGCAGCGGCCGCCACCGGTTCCTCCTCCTCCTCCTCCACCGGCAAATTTGCCCCCAACCGGAGGATGCGACCTGCACCAACACTCTTCTTCATTTTTTTTTTTATTTAACAAAACCCACACACCAACAGTCACCCACACAACACACACCAACCCACCCAAACACACAGCACAGCCAAACCCAACACAATCACAGCCAAAACACATGAACAAGCAGCCACCGAATCAAACACACACCCACTTGCCTCACAGCTCCACATGCACACACGAATTTCCGGTTTCCACCGCGATTTCTGGCTTCCCGCGCTCTCGCGATATTTTCGGCCGAACGCCGAACAGCCGAACGCGAACTCGGTGATCCACCCGAATGGCAAATGACCAAACACAAAGACACGACCTGAACGCGACCGAACCGAATGGCCAAACGCGAACGCGCGATCCACCCGAACGGCCGAACACGAACACACGACGCGAACGCGGCCGAATCGAACGGCTGAACGCAAACTCGGCGATCCACCTGAATGGCCGAACATGAACACACGAACCGAACGCGGCCAAACCGAACAGCCGAACCCGAACCACGATCTGTTCGCCCATCCCTATTAGATAATTTCTCTTAGAGCTCTTCCAGATGTGCAGTAAATAGCACTTACAAGTGCCGGAGGCTTGATGCAAAGGTGAAGAATGCGCATCCAATGACGTCTGAAAAGGTGCCACACACATGATTAAGCTTGCCTGCGCACTGATAGGCGCACTCAATGCACTGGCAAGCTCAATCATGCATGCAGTGCCTTTTCAGACATCATCTGGGCGTGCATTCTTCACCTTCACATCAAATTGCCGGCACTTGTAAGTGCTGTTTACCACATGTCTGAAAGAGCAGTTTGGAGCAATACATAGGCTCAAAAATTAGGCCCAATCCAAGGCTGGTCTCAATCTTCTCTGCCCAGACCTGATGTGGACTGATGGTGTGTCTACCCCTGCAGAGCACTGTGACATCATGGTGCTCCATGGGCAGGGGGCCATGTCAGGAAAGGCCTTAACCCACTCCTTTCCTAGCATGCTCCCACCATTACATCATGGTGCTCCATGGGGCGGGGGAGACATGTCATGAAAGAACCAAATTAAGACATTTCCTTGCTTTTTATTTGATGTGGCCCTGCCCCCGCAGAGCACTGCAATGTCCTGTGGGGGCAGCGCCTCTTGCTCCAGGGAGTCTAGCCTGGCCAAAGTCTGTGGGGCTTAGACTGGAAGGGCTCCTGAACTGAGCCCAGTCAGACACCTTGTGTTTAGATCAGGATTGGATTGGTTTGGTAGGTAGGGCTCTATCTTACTGGAACAACTTCTGCTAGTGAGAGCATACAAGCTTTTGGGATGCAGAGGGCCAATCTGCAGGCATGTAAAACTCAAGGCTACAGACTGAGCAAATGCAGGCTGTGTATTCTCACAAAATAAAAACACTCAAACCTGGTTTCATCTGTTTTGTTTTTTTCAAGGCAGCAGTAGCTGCCTGAAACTTAAATGCACAGCCACTCTCCATTATAAACAGGGGACTGCTTCAACCCCGATTTTGAGGAAACCACTTGAGCTACATTGCTGAAAATTTATCCATGGCTATAAGTTGTGAGGACCATCATATGCACAAAGTTTGAAGAAGATCAACCGGGAAAATAAAATGTTATGACTGTTTAAACGTTAATTGGTTGTGGTCAAACTTCACAGCGTCCTCACAATTTTGAATCATCAATATCTCCTCCCCCTGGATGAGTTGAGCCCCCAAACTTCACAGGCTTGCAGCATGAGTTCAATAACTGCTTCTGAAATATGCTAGTAATTGGTGCAGCCAAAACCGAGTTATTATTAAATAAAAAATCGGTTCTGCAGGCTTGCACATGCTTAGTTGAGCAGCTGCTGACCTGAAAGGTACGTGACTCAACTTATAAAAATCACACAATTTTATGAGAAGGCAGCTCCGTCACAAAGACTTTACAGTCCAGTCAGTTTAGTGTCCGTTACACAGCGCCTCACTTCCCCAGCTCCCAGAGAGGGCAGAAGAGCGGAGCCAGGAAGCGGGGCACTGTGTAACGGACATGAAACTGACTGGAGTGTAAAGTGTGTGTGACGGAGCTGGCTTTTGAAAGATACGTGATTTTCAATAGTAGGGTTTAAAATCTACTTTTTACAATCACGTATCTTTCAGAAGTCAGATATCTTTCATGTATCTTTCAGAATCACGTATCTTTCAGAATCACGTATCTTTCAAAAGAAAGGTGGTTCTTTGCAGAATAGCTGCCCAGGTTTTTGAAAGAGAACATGATCTTTTCTTAGGGTACTCTTTCTTTCCAGGGTGAACACAGGGTGCAGCAGCCTCCAGAAGGTAGGAACCGGAATGCCTGGCAAGGGCGGCAGCAGCAGCCACCTGCCCCGGGCGGATTACGGATTGGGGGGGCGGGATTGGTCCGGAGTCAGTCTGTGCCTGGCTGGCCCTGTGCCTGCTGTTTCCCCCAATTTTCGATCACCTGGCTGGCTAGCTCTGTCATACAGACTTTGCTGATGCTCCTCTACAAAGTTGCTCCGCAGCTCGGTGCGGCGGGATAAGAGGAGGAGAGCTGGAGGAGCAATCATTCTCCTGCTTCTCCTCTCCGAGTGCCCCCACCTCCACCCCTAGGAAAGTTACGTGATTTTTAAAAGTACAGTCACTTAGCTTTCCTTAACACACAGCATAAGGAAGAGATGCAGCTAATTAATGACTGTGAACTTTTATGCCATCCCTCTCCTGCCCCTCCCTCCTAGTGCAGCAGCAGCAGCAGCAGTAGCGCCACCCAGGGCTGGGAGATAAAGCTGTTTGTTTACAAACAAAACTCCTCCCTATGTGCTGATTAGAAGGTTGTAGCCTTGTAACAAAAGTTCTTCGAATGGCTCCCAACATTCTCACAATAATAGACCCCATGGTGGTCTCAACCTCCTCTATTATAAAAAGCGCTTTCCCCCTCACATTTTCCCATTAGTAAACATGAATTTCTTATCATAATTCGACAACATACCATTTTTTCACAGTGCATTAAGTCTGTGCTTTACATGTATACAAATTTAATACAATTAATACAATAAAGTGTTAACAATGTGAGTGTACATAACATTATACAATTCGCTCTACACAATGCACTGTGAAAAAATGGTATGTTGGATTATGATAAGAAATTCATGTTTAATAATGGGAAAACGGGAAAGTTTAGTTATTGATGAAAATGAATATAAGTATGTATGGTAAGGAAATAAGTACATATATTACATGTATGTTGATAATGGTAAAATATTAAATATTGGTCAAATTTTGAAATAATTTCAATGTTTTTTGGCATTTATGTTTTGTTGCAATGTATGGAGTTGAAGGTTTTTTGAATTGTAATTGTCCAGATTTGTATTTTTTATTTGAAGAAAACTTTTGTGCATTTAAGATTTTTTTAAACTGTTACGTTTTTTGTTTTGGTTTTAATCATGTGAATAGATATACACATATGATAGCAATCACTTGGGAAGAAAGATTATTAGCAATTCAAATATTTAAATACAAAGAGGAAAAACAGCAGATATAGGGGTAAACAGTAGGCACATTTCTACAGTGGCTTATGAAGCCCAGATTTTTATTTAATCTATTGTTTTTGGTATACAATAGATACATGAGTTCTCGTTAGGTGTTGTATAGGTTCCCTTGCAGGACAAGAACTGAAAGAACAGAAATAGAGTGGTTGTTCAAGGAAAAACTGAAGAGTGATTCGTTGGTCATTTTTAAGTGGACATGGTAGAGGAGCAGGTCCATGGGGTGGAAAGCCACCCACAGCCCACTGACCATGGGTGAGTGGGGAGGGATTCAAATGGACGCTGACCGGGGAGGTCACAGCACCCACACACCCAACCACCTGGCCCTCCGCCCAGTGAGCACGCTCACTGTTTACACTTACAGCCACTCCACCAGTTCGAGGAAAGACATGCCCCTTATGATGTGGCAACATGGTGAACAAAGGGTAAACGAATCCACTGACAGCTATCAGGGCACAAGGGGCTCAGTTCCACCTGGGTCTGAAGGGGGCCTACAGCCAGCCTGGAGTTAACTGCCAGAGCTGGGGTCCCAGTGGGGAGTGGGAACACAGCAGGTGCACACAGTGGGAGGCTGAAGGCAGCAAACTTTAGCCCCTGCTGCTTCTCCACATGCCCTGTCCCCAGCCTGCACACGTGCAAGAGACCAACCAGAGTGGCACCCCACTGCACTGTGTTGGGGCCTGGAGCTTCCTGGCACAGGGAGGTCTCAGCTTGCCTCTCTCCTGTCCAGAAAGTAGGAAGGCTTCTCTCCTCCTTGCCAGCTCACTTACTGCTCAGTAGCTCAGTCTCGAGGGGAGAGGGATTGGATGACATGTCATCGAGCAGCCACAGCACTGGGTTTACTCTCCCAGGTCTAAGCCTCACTGCCTCCTTCTCCTCAGGCAATTCTGGATCAGAGCCGGAGGGGTGGGGTGAGGATAATGCTTTTCTTGTTAACAATTGTCAACTGACATACCCTAAGTACAGCCCAGAAGTGTGCTGTGCCAAGGTAACATCAAATGTATAACTCAAACAAATCAATAGAATAATATAAAATGGAAGAGTTAGGGTAATGTGCCACTTTTAGGTTATGCTTTTCCATATAGATCTTGATTGTAGAATTCCAGTCAGCTCCTGCGGTGATGTTGTGGAAAAGGGCTGAAGCACAAACGTCTCTTGCTAAAGCTCTTGCTTTGTGTGTTTCGGCGTTTTCGAGATCATTTGGGAAGTTAAGGTTTTTAAAGACGTCCAGATTGGCTTTTAAGGATGGTTTTAACACCATGTTTTTTTCATAGTGTTTAAGATGGTTACTTTAAAGATGGTTTTTAGAGATGTTCAAAAGAGTAAGTAGGGTTTTTGTGCTTGTTTTGGCAGAAAATGATAACATTACTCGGCATCATCTCAAAACATTCTGCTAGCGGAGCAGAAAAAAGGAAAAGGCTTCCGAGTCACCCAGGGATGGGGGGCACAATTGTGGGCTGAGGCTGGGCCCTTTCCAGCATCGCTACGCCCTTGCCTTGAACCCCTTGGCCCTCCTTGGGCAGAGTTTCCTCTAAGCCTCCACAACAGGGGGGCTCCAGCTGACTTTCGAGCACCTCACTCCTTGCTAACATTCCTTTTGGCAGGGCTTCCTCTGCTCTTAGCCCCTGCCAAGTAACGTGACCCACACACAACTTGGTCATATGATCTCTACTCCCTGGGCTCCCTATTAACCCTTTCAAGGCTAGCCCCTGGTGACCAAGTGGTGAAGCACTGAGTCACTATGAATCTGCTCCTTTGACAACTTGCCCACAGTGATTCACTCCCTCATATCAGAACATGCATCTAGCAAGTATTAGACTCTTAAGATTTTTATCAACCTCCACTGTGGCAACTGCCAATAGCTTGCCTTTGTGGAAAAAGTTTTATTATTTGTTACTCCAGTTTTAGCTGATATGGCAGCATTACAATCAATGCTATATTACCAGTTAAAAATTGGACTTAGTGAGGAATCAAGTCATACCTCCTACAGTTTTCTTTACTACAATGGATTCCTATTTGGAATATAATCAATTTTGAACTTGATTATCTACTTGTGAAAATATTTACAGCTGACTGACAGCTGTGTACTCAATAAAGTCACCTACTGGTTTGCAATACATGAGTCAAAGTTTCTGGAATTCAATTGCAGCCTGAAGCCTTTTTTGAGCCATTGTCCTATATGAGTAAAAGCAGAAGAAACACAGTGGACAGAAGGTGGAGCAAGTTAAACTGGCACTCTGACCAATGCAAAAAGAATAAGCAAACAATACCTTTGCTGCTGGAAACTGAAATGATTGACTGTGGAAGGATAAACGTGTGGTTTAATGAAAAACTCAAAACGGATTTAGGGCAGTGGTTTGCCTGCATGACCACTTTGAGAGTTAAATATAATGCCATGACCTCAAAGAACAACAAAGTTAAGCAAAATGTCAAAACAATATCCATCAGGATCATGACCTCTTCCACGGGTGGTGAGATTCAATATGGGGTTGCCACCCCCAGTTTGAGAAGCTCGAATTTAAAGTTCAAAATGCAATCTATGGTTTGTAATGACCTCTGGTGTTGACTTTAAAGTACTACAACATACTGTTGCTAGCAATAAACAAAGTCCAGTTATGAAACAGCTAGTTAATGCATTATATAATATAGATTACCTACTTGACAGTTTAATTTCAAACACTTCCTAGGATCAGAAAAATATAATTTTTGCCATAGCTAATATAAATAAATTGTTAGCTTGCTTTACCAAGCCCATTAAATAATGTATTTGTGTTTGGGTAGCATATGTGGCCTGTTCCTTAACTCCTGAGCTTGGAGCAAAGTCAAGGTGTAGAAGAGAGGTAAGGGAAAGTTACTTACCTGTAACTGAGGTTCTATGAGATGGCTTTGTACATTTGCACACATGGATCTTGTCAGCCTTTTACACAATACCTCTCAGAGGCGTAGCTACCAAAGGAACAGGTGGGTCATTTGTCCCAGAGCCCAAGCTGGGGTGGAGTGGGGGATACAAATGCACCACGATGGTAGCTACAAATGCGCTACTATGGTATCTAGATGCTGTCACAAACTTATGCATTGAGGAGTCCATTGTGGTGTGCACTGGCCTGGCTATGCTGTGAACTGGAGACGCTGCTGAGTCTGAGATCGGAGTCAGACCTGCCCTGGGCCAGATTCCAGAAGCGGAAGTATTGTAATTTCATCCGCTGTCTTTCACTGCAGCGCAGGAGTTGGCTCAGGAGGAAGGCAGGCCATGGCACACGAGGCAGGCAGCAGTAAAGTGAGTGGGGAGCAGCAAGCAGTCTGAGGAGGAGGCTGACCAAGTGCTCAGCCTGTGGAGTCTGGCTGGTCTCACTGTCAGCAGTCAGGGAGAGAGTGAGCTGAGCAGCAAGGTTGAAGAGGTGGGCGGCACCGTGCATGGCCGTGTGAGTGTTGGAGGCTCAGACCGCTGAGCAGGCAGCAGCTAGAGCAGAGTGCAAGAGCAGGCAGCATTGGTGGCTGACTTTGCAGCTGGGAGGGGACTGTGGCAAGAATGGCAGAGGCTGGCCAGGAGAGGACTGAGGGAGTCTGTCTGAGGCTGAGGAGCTGTCTCAGCTGTGCAGGGTAGGCTGGCATGGGTGATTGGGGAGCCTGGAGCTGTGGTGCTGAAGTGGAAAGTGCAAAGTGAGTGGGCGCTTGGGGGAGTGGTGTGGGGACGGGGACAGGTAACCTGGGTGGAGGCAGTGGATCTGAGGGGTTGTGGGGGGTGGGGGCAGAGTCTGAGCTGTGCCTCCTGCAATTTCACTCCTTGCAGTTGGTGAGATGGAAAATGGGTGGAAACTAAGGGTGCAATCTGATCTGAATGGTGGGAGGACTGAAGCTTAACAAACAACCTTAACTCTTCTTAAACCTGGTAGCATTCCACGGTTGGGACCAGCATCTGGCGGGCTACTCCAACTTAACCTTATCCTTGCAACATGGACCTGCCTGCTGTCATTCTCATCGTAACCAAGCCAAGTACGTGCACTTGAGACCTCGCATCTTCATGAATGTTAGACCCCTTGTCTCTCCCTCTGTTCCCCTTCCTAAGTCTCTCCCCCAGCTCCTGTCTCTCAGATTGTAAGCCCTAGGGGCAGGGACCATGTCTATTTTATTACTTTGTAAAGTGCCAGGTACACTGCTGGCGCTATATAAATGTTTGTTAATAATAATAATAATAATTAATATCATAACGAGGCACTGGCGATCGTTGGAGGACCTCACCACGGACGAGCTGCTCCACAGAATCTGATATATGCATACCATGGAAGAGCTTCATGCAGATATCCACAATAAGAAGCAGGATTTTGAGATCATCTGGGCCCCAATTATCAAAGCCTTGGATAAGTAGACTGGGTCAAAATAATAAACTGATAGTATTGCTGGATCTAATTCAAAGTTTGGAATGTGATTGTAACCCTTCTCTGTGATATTCTTCTAAGATTCTGTAAGGGAATTTGTGCTTTCTGTCTAAGGTTCTTTGTATGAGGTTTAGAAGATAAACTGTCGAATGGATGTATCTCAAATGACCAGTGCAAATCTACACATCTAAAAATGTATGTAAAAGACTGTATATGGTCGTTCTTTTCTGTTGTACTTTGAATTTGCAAATAAAAGTCACATAAAAAGAAAAAAAAAAAATTAAGGTTCCAGCTTATTCAAATGGCAGTAGTCAAAGGAAGATATGATCGTATTGAGTATGAGCACCGTCGCTGCACTTGCAGCTTGGACGAAATTGAAACAACAGAACATTTTGTACTGAGATACCCATATTTTCTAAATTTGAGGGCCACTTGGGTCCATCCCTATTCTGAGAAACAGACAGATCTTGGAAGTTCGGATGCCTTCAGACTGTTATTGAACAGGGACATTTTTTTTTTCAATGGCTACGTTTGTTTGGCTTGCAGGTAAGAGGAGGCAAAAAGTAAGAGCAGGCCTGCACGAGTTTGCTAATGTAGACAGTTCTGAGGCTCCCTTGATTGCCGATTGTTGTTGGAGGCAATTTAGATCCTGTTTTTTGTTTGGGTCGATTTTATTCTGTTATATTTAATTCAATTTTGTTCACTTTATTTACTTATTCTTTATTTTTGTTTATTGTTCATGTGCTTGACTAAGATGAGAGCTAGCTTATTCTATAATAAGAATTACAATTAGACTGTAGTTAATGGCTATAAGGTTTGGCTGCTCTCTATAAGTGCCTTGCGCATCTGGAAAGACTGTTAATAATTTTGATTCACAAATTGTTTATAACTTTCTTTGATTGAAATTTAACTTAAATGTTTGTTTTATTATGCTGATTTATTATGTATTATTTGTTTACTTAGACCATGGCGAAAGCTAGAGTCACAATAAATAATAATAATAATAATAATAATAGTGATACAGTGCATTCTGGTAAAGAGGACAGGAAAGAATCGGAAAGAGAACAGGTTGGCATTAGTGTGGAACAGACACACTTAAACACTTCTAAATTAAAATATGCAATAACAATCCCCAGAATAATAATAAAAAGAACATGTTTAAGTGTCTATATACAAATCTAGAACTCTAAATCATAAGATGGGAGAATTAGAGTGTTTGGCACTAAATGAAGATATAGACATAGTGGAGTGAGGATAACCAATGGGACACTGTAAATACCAGGGTACAAAATATATTGAAATAACAGGGTAAATTGAGCTGCTGGTGGGGAGGCGCTATATTTTAGAGGCAGCATTGAGTCAAAGAGGCTTAAAATTTCCCATAAAGTGAAGTGTACTTTGGAATCTCTTTGGATAGAAATCCCATGTTTAACAGGTAAGTGTGTAACAGTTGGACTATACTATAGTCCCTCTGATCAGGACAGTGAAACTGACTGTGAAATGCTAACGGAGATTAGACAGGCTCCTAAAGTTGGAAATGCAGTAACAGTGGGTGATTTCAATTACCCTAATATTGACTGGGTGAATGTCTCCCTCAGGGTGTGAGAAGGAGGTAAAATTTCTAGATGCCATAAATGACTGATTCTTGGAGCAGCTGGTCATGGAACCTATGAGAGGAGGAGCTACTTGGATCTGGTCTTAAGTGGAGTGCAGGACCTGGTGCAAGGGGTAACACTTGGTAATAGTGATCATAATATAATCAAATTTGACATAACTATATGAGGGATATTGAAAGGGGGGGGGGGGAACTACCACAGTAACGTTTAACTTTAAAAAAGGGAACTATGAAAAAATGAGGAAAGTAGAGGGAAACTAAAAGGAGCAGTTGTGAGGGTTAAATGTGTGCAAGAAGTGTGGAGATTATTTTAAAACACCATCTTGGAAGCACAGATTAAATGTATTCCACAAATAAAAAAAACTTAGCAAGAGGACCAAACAACTGCCAGTGTGGCTAAATGGAGGCTATTTGAGCCAAAAAAAGTATCCTTTAAAAAATGGAAAGCTAGTCCTAATGAAGAGTATAGGAAAGAGCATAAGCATTGCCAAATTAGATATAAAATGTTAACAAGACAGGCCAAGAGGAAATTTGAGGAGCGACTCAGTAAATATGCAAAAAAATAATAATAAAAACTTTTTCAGGTACGTCGGAAGCAAGAAACCTGCTAGAGAGTTGGTTGGGCCATTAGATGACCAGGTGGTGAAAGGGGCACTTAGGGAGAATAAGAACATTGCAGAGAAGAATAAATTATTTACTTTGGTCTTCACCGCTGAGGATGCTGGAGAGATACCCACGCCAGACCAAGTCTTTGTAGGTGATAAAACAGAAGAACTGTCTCAAATAAGTGTGACTCTGGAGGAGGTTCTAGAACAAATTGACAAACTAAATAGTAACAAAATAACCAGGACCACATGGTATTCATCCCAGAGTTCTGAAAGAACTCAGATATGAAGTTGTATACCTACTATTGGTAATTTGTAACTTATTGCTAAAATGTGCCACTATACCTGATGACTAGAAGGTAGGAAATGTAACGCCAATATTTAAAAGGGGCTCCTGAGGTGATTCTGGAAACGACAGACTGGTGAGCTTGATGTTGGTGCCGGGCAAACTGGTAGAAATGGTTATTAAGAGCACAATTACTGAGCATATTGATGAACATGGCTTAATGGGGGAAGAGTCAATATGGTTTTAGGAAAGGGAAGTCATGCATTACTAATCTGTTGGAAATTTTTGAGGGTGGAAATAAGCATGTGGATAAGGGTGAGCCGGCTGATATAGTGTATTTGGACTTTCAGAAGGTGTTTGATAAAGCATATGAGACACTCTTGAGGAAATTAAACAGTTATGAGATAAGAGGCAGCATCCTATCATAGATCAGCAACTGGATAAAAGTTAGAAAGCAAAGAGTAGAACTAAATGGTCAGTTTTCACAGTGGAGAGGGGTAACTAATGGAGTGCCCCAGGAATCTGCACTGGGACTGGTGTTGTTTCATAAATATTCATAAATATTCTGGAGAAGGGAGTAAAGAGTGAGGTGATCAAATTTGCAGATGACACAAAGTTATTCAAGGTGGTTTAAACCCAAGAGGACTGTGAAGAATTATAGGAGGATCTTGCGAGACTAAATGACTGGGCATTCAAATGGCAGATGAAATTTAATGTGGACAAGTGCAAAATGATGCACATAAGGAAAAATAACCCAAACTATATGTACACAATGCTGGGTTCTAAATGAGGAGTTACCAATCAGGAAAAGGATCTTGGAATCATTGCGGACAATACATTGAAATCCTCAGCTCAGTGTGCAGCTGCAGTCAAAAAAGCAAACAGAATGTTAGGAATCATTTGGAAAGGTAAAGAGAATAACACAGAAAATACCATAGTTGTCACAGCCTTGAAAACATCAATACCTGACCTAACACTGCCACTGTTGCATCAACAGCCCTGGTGGAAACTCATTTAAGGTTTATAGGAAGCTCGTTTAAGTTTGTAACAAATATTGATACATGTAACCAGCCACCATGACAAAGTTTAAGTCCTAATTTATGTTGTGAATAGGACACAGAAACAGACTCCTTATTCTTCCCATTTTCTGTAAGTAATATTATTAATTATTATTATTATTATAATAAACATTTATATAGCGCCAGTCATGTGCTTGGTGCTGTACAGAAACATACAATACAATACAATACAATACAATACAAAACACAGGTCCCTGCCTGTGGCTTACAATCTAAAAGACAAGGAGGGGGAGACAGGGAGAGGGGACAGAGGGAGAGACAGGGGAGAAGACAAACAGACATTCAAGCGGATGCGACGTCTGAGGTGCGTGTGCATGGCTTGGTTACAATCAGGATGGTTGCAGCAGTCTGCTGAGGAGGGCAGACAGTGAGTATACGGGGAACGACTAGCAGGCATTGGGAAAGGCAGCAAGGAAAAGGTGGGTCTTGAGGAGGGATTTGAAGGAGTGGAGGGAGGGGGCAAGGCAGATGTGGGTAGGGAGGGAGTTCCAGGCATGGGGGGGCAGCGAGGGAGAAGGGTCGAAGGGGTTAGATGAGCAGGAGAAACGAGGGAGAGTGAGGGAGGGGACAGAGGACGAGCGGAGAGCATGTGCAGGAGAGCGTAGGGAGATTAGGTCTGAGAGGTAAGGGGGAGCTTGGTTGTGCAGTGTTTTGAACGTGAAAACCAGGAATTTAAACAGGATACATTCAGGAATGGGGAGCCAGTGAAGAGAGGAGAGGCTGCACATAGTCGAAGCGACGGGCACAGTGAATGACCTTGGCAGC
>QEPC01006442.1:2587006-2622112 GCA_003113815.1 Sphenodon punctatus | reverse complement strand
GGAGAGCGAATCGGCAGGATTGGCCACAGAGTCAATGTAAGGTTTAAAAGAGAGGTGCGTATCAAAGATAAAGCCCAAGCTACAGGCTTGGAGAACAGGATGGATGGTGACTCCATCGATGCAGATGGACAGGTTAGAGGGAGAGGAAGGGGATGGAGGAAAAATGAGGAGTCCGGTCTTGGCCATGTTGAGCATGAGTTGACGTCGGGACATCCAGGCAGAGATATTGGAGAGGCAGTTGACGAGGCGTGAGTGGAAAGAAGAGGAGAGAGAGGGAGTAGAAAGATAGAGTTGAGTGTCATCAGTGTAGAGATGATATTGGAACCCGTGGGACGCAATAATTTTGCCAAGGGACAGGGTGTAAATAGAGAAGAGGAGAGGGCCAAGGACAGAGCCTTGGGGGACCCCAACCAAAAGGGGGAGGGAGGAGGAGTTTGACTCGGGGAGCGACACTTTAAAGGAGCGATCAGAGAGGTAGGAGGAGAACTAGTCAAGGACGGAGCCACGGAAGCCCAGAGAGTAAAGCGAGTCCAATAGGAGTGAGTGGTCGACAGTATCAATGGCAGCAGAAAGGTCAAGGAGAACAAGAATGGAGTAGTGGCACTTAGATTTAGCGACAAGTAGATCATTGGTGATCTTGGCCAGGGCAGTTTCAGTAGAGTGGAGGGGGCGGACGCCGGATTGGAGAGGGGCCAGGGGGAAGTTGGCAGAGAGGAGGTCCAGACAGCGGGAGTAGACGACACGTTCCAGGAGCTTTGAGGCAAAGGGAAGGAGGGAGACTGGCCGGTAACTAGAGGGGTCAGTTGGGTCCAGGGTGGGCTTTTTGAGGATGGGGGAGACAGTGGCATGCTTAAAGGCAGAGGGGAAGGAGCCTGTGGAAAGGGAGAGATTGATGACGTGTAGAAGTGGGGGGGCGATAGTGGGAGTAATAGAGGTCAGGAGGCGGGACAAAAATATGTTACATCAAAAGTATGTTTCTTCTTCATTTGCATTGATTAAATATGGTTTTTGTTTGTAAAACGGGCAGTATAAGCTGCTGATTCAGATGGAACTCTGAACATTGCTTAGGAAGAAAAACTGGACTTAGTGTAATTACTACCTTGTCATCATGGAACATCATATATGGCGGTGAGATTAAAATAGATGACAACTTGCTGATCCTCATTGATGTAAACTAAAATGTTTTTACAGTTAGATGAAACAATGATGCTTTCTAAGCAGTCTCTAAAGGTGGTTCCATTAATACATTTAATACCAAACTTAAGTCCCAAGGTGAAACTGGGTGTTTCACCCTTGGGAATAAATTAGTAATACCCCTCAAAAAAATATAAATCAAGGGATGTGTAAAAACAGAATATTCTCCTATGTTATGTGTCTCAAAATAGCAGCTATGTGAACCTTTATGGGTTGGGGAAGAGAGCTTGCAGTTAGAAGCTGTAGTGGCAGCGTGCTGAGTGCCAGGATTCGGAGAAAGGCCTGCAGTTACTGAAGAATTGGTGACATATCGTTAGGATTAAGACCAGAGGCAAAACAGGCAGCAGTTGGATTCTGAGAGTTTGGGCAAGGCGGCATTTTGAAGCAGGTATACTGGGAAAGGCAGCATCCTAAAGACAAAAATGCAGGGAACATGAGAGACCAAGGAAGGGTCAGCTGTAGTACATATCCAAAGTGGGCCCTTGGTTTTACAACACCCTATTAAATTACAAAGGGACCCTCTGGAACAGGATAACTAGTTCTGATTGATATGCGATTCAAGGATCATCAAAACATCAGCCACCCTGACGTAAAGCAGGAACTAGGGGTGTGCACCAGGCCCCCATATCATTTTCATTTTTGTTATTAAAAATGTTGTTTTCGTTATCATTAACGACAATGTCGTTGTTATCAGTATCATTTCAAATGAAGATTTTATTTTTGGTATCGGTATCAATTCCTGTGTGCAAACGAAAATCTCACAATACCAATAACAATACCAAAAGTGGAGGTTATTTGATAGGCTGTGCTGTGTCTGGTGTGATTGGCTGTGTGTGTGTGTGTGTGTGGCTAGTGTACATGGCCTAGGGTTTGACTGCCATGTTGTGTGAGCCGAGAGGATGGCAGGCAGGAAGGCACAGATGGAGATCGAGGAGGCTGGACAATCTAGCGAGGTGGTGGAGGTGGGCGCCTCTTCCAAAGAAGAGGGAAGCTAAGGTGCCACTGCCAGGTTTGTAAAATTTACTTATCTATTGTTCCACAGAATGTTGATGAGGGATGGTAGAAGAATGCCATTCTCTAGAGTGAGCTGGCAGGCATGTGGGTGGGCTGGCAGTAGTCAGACATGAGCGGCAGCAGCACCCCAAGACATTTCAGGGTCTCAACTTGTTGGAAGCCGCCCCGAGCTGGATTCAGGAGGGGCGGGGTATAAATTCAATACATAAATAAATAAATAAACTTGCAGTCAGCAACCCCACAGGTGGAGGATGTGGGTGGGAGACAGGCAAGGAGGCAGAAGCACCGCATCCATCATCCACCCAGTTGGATGTGGCATTTTGACATAGAACTTTGATGAGGGATGGCAAACAGTAATACCCCAACCATTCTTTGGAGTGAGCTGGCAAGCATGTGGGTGGGTGGGTGGGTTGGCACTTGGCAGGTTATCAGGCATGAGTGGCAGCAGCACCCCAAGACATTTCAGGGTCTCAACCTGCAGACAGCATCCCCCCAGGGGGAGGATGCGAGTGGGAGACAGGTAAGGAGGCAGCAGCACCGCACCCATCGTTAGTGGGAGAATGGAATATTGGAAGGACTGGAGGCATCACATGATTGCATAATATTATGAAGGTGCTGTGTTCTTGCTTCAGAGAGGGTGAATAATCAGATGATGGCAGCCAAGACAGGTCGACGAAGAACAGGCCAAAAAGGTCTGCTGTCTGGGATAATTTCTATCCCCTCAAAGGAGACTATGCTCAATGCAAGGTAAGCCAGGGGGTAGGAACAACAGGGAATGGACTGGCCACTGTCCAGCAACTTGTGGAGAGTGAGAGGATACAGGATGCTGGCAGGGCTTGATAGACCATTGGTCTGACCCAGTGTGACACTTATGTTCCTATCTTCTCATGTTTTTTAGATCTTTGACAAACTGATAAAAAGAGGGTCCCAGGGGATCACATCGGGGCTGATTGCCCATATAAAGGGCATTTATGGTGTGGCCCTGGTAAAGAAGGACTGGAAGCAGAGGGCATCTGCTGGTGCCACTGCCAGTAGCAGACGACGAGGGAGGTGCCATCACTGTCCTTCCCCCTTCAGGTCTGCTATTGACTCCCCAAACCAGGCAGCAGAACGAGGCGGAGGTAGAGTCCCTGAAGTGAGGGACTTGCACTGTTCCCTCAAGGAGGAGAGTTCCGGAGTGGTGGCCCAGCCACTGAGAACACCCTCTCCATTGTTGCCCCCCGTCTCACCCGGGGGACCTCCAAGAAGGCGCCTCCAGTGGACCAAAGGGATCGCTCTAAGGCACGGAGGGTGAGGCGGTCCCCGAGGTATGAGGGGCCCGGACCGTGCAGGGCTTTATAGATCAATACCAACACCTTGAATCTGGCTCGGTACGCTATAGGCAGCCAGTGCAGAGCACGGAGCACTGGTGTTATGTGCTACAGTCACCCAGTCCCCATAAGGAGACGGGCCGTCGCATTCTGCACTAGGTGCAGCCTCCAAACCAGAAACAAGGGAAGCCCCATGTAGAGCATGTTGCAGTAGTCCAGCCTCGAGGTGATGAAGGCATGGATAAGGGTGGCCAGGTCGGGCCTGGAAATGTATGGGCACAGCCTCCGCACCAGATACAGCTGGTGGAAGGCAGTCTTGGCCACCACCTCCACCTGCCGATCCAGACGGAGACCCGAGTCCAACACCACCCCCCAGGCTCCGAACCTGCTGGGCAATAGGATGGACCCCCCCCCACAAGGGGAGCCAGAACCTCCCCCGCCCTCCCCACCAACATCACCTCCGTCTTATCGGGATTCAGCATTAGTCTGCTCTGCCTCATTCAATCCGCCACGGCCTCCAAACATTGGGAAAGCAATGAGATGGCAGGACCTGGGTCAGTTGAAAACGAGAGGTTCAAAGTGTATACAGCCACCACTGGGCAAGGTCATTCAGAGGTTTGGGGTGTGGTCATCAGTTTGCTAATAACACCTACCTCTCCTTTTCATCCAAACCAGATCTGGCAGTCTCAGTGCTTACCCATTGCCTGGCTGCAGTAGGGGGACTGGAGGAGGGCGAATTGACTGTAACTGAATCCTGACAAGATTCAGGTGATGATGGTTGTTCAGTCTTGTGTCCTGGAGAGGATTGGGACTCCTTATTGATGGGGTCTGTCCCCCTCTGGTTGATTGGGTTTGCAGCCTCGGAGTGCTTCTGGATTCTTTGCTGCACATGGATTGCCAGGTCACGGTGGCGGCCAGGAGCACTTTTCACCAATTCCATCTAGTGAGGCTACAGTCTTTTCTAACTCGGCTCTGGCCACTGTCGTCCATGCTTTCATCATCTCGAGACCAGAGAACTGTAATGCGCTCTACATGGGGTGGCCCTTGGTGATGGTTTGAAGGCTGCAGCTGGTGCAGAATTTTTATTTTCTTTATTTATTTATGTGGCAGCTCACCTCCTTACAGGGATGTGTCGCTGTGAGCACATAACACCGGTTCTTCATTTGTTGTACTGGCTGCCGATACTTTTCTGGGCCCAATTCAGGTGCTGGTGATGACCTTTAAAGACCTAAACAGTCTAGGCCCCATCTATTGGAGGGATTGTCTGGCACCGTGTGTCCCATCACGACCTGTGCGATCGGCTGGGACTCCAGTTTTTTGATGGGTCTCGACTACGAGGAGGGCATTCTCAGTCATCGCACTTTTGCTGTGGAACTTCCTCCTCCAGGAGGTCCTGTTGTGTTCAAGCCCGGTAGCCTTCTGGAGGAAATGAAAGACCATTTTGTTCCATCGGGAATTGGCAGGGGAAGGGGGGTTGATTTAAGGGGGAGGATAGGGATTAGGTGGAAAGTTGTTGGAGGGTGGGAGTGCGTTGGTTTTTTGGGGGAATGTATTTTAAATATTTTTATTTTGTATTTTATCATCTTTTGTAAGCTGCCCTGAGTGTTTGGGGAAGAGGGGGGTGGGGAATAAATAAATAAATCACAGAGATTGTCAAAAGTCTTGACCTCACTCTTGTTGACTCCTTACTTAAGAAGGTGGAATTACTCATTATTGGGTATGTTGCATTACATACTGGCTTCACCTTTTTCAACCTAGTTACAAATATCTGAACTCTACAATCAGTCTGGGTGATGTTCGTGCTTTCTCGATCCCTTGCTGTCCTGAAGAAAACTACCTGCTGATGGAAAGCCTAGATGCCCAATACTAGGGTATGGACACAACCAATTTTTTTTTTGTGTACAAGCTACTGCCCTAAATAAACTGGAGCAGCCAAAGGCCAATAGTCCTGATGCCATTAAGTATATTATAGTGATGTGTAGGATAAGTAAATCCCTTCAAAACATTGGCTACAAGAGCTATAAAATATATAAATAATTTCTCATCCAGACAGAGACTTGCAGCAGGGGAGGGGAACCAGGGTTGTAGAAACACACTCAACCAGCTCAACAACTATACTGGCCAGAGGCAAGTGTGGAAATGGCTTTTCACATCCCTGTCTACTCTCCCCCTCACAAATTACTATTGTTCTCATTTTTATATGGGTGAATAAGTTCATGACACAGCAAAAAAACACAGAGGGACTGTGGGAGAACTGTGGTTGGTTTCTTTTCCCACAATCCTGTGCCTAGTTCACTAAGCCATACTGTTTCTCATGGCTCAGCAAAGTAGATGGTTCTGGCAGAATCAGGACTGACAGTGCCTGTAGGAAGATAAGAATACTGGTCAACTCCCTCACACCCCAGCTACAGACTGATCCAGGTTAAAACTACAAAATGAGAGCTAAATGCCTTCTAAATGTCATAGGTCCTTTCCACATTAGATGTCCCATTCCCCCCTCCCCCCCACACATAGAAGTCACAGATCTGCTGTGTGGACGGGGGGGGGCACCTTGTGTGCGTGCACGCTTCTGCACTCCACCCATTGCCCATGCACAGAGCAATTGGCAACAATGGCGGTTGCTCCATGCATGGAGATGGGTGTGTGACTGTGTAAGGGCTGCCGCCCCACCCAGTGGCAAACACCCATTCCCCTGTACCGCAGCCAATTTGAAAAGGACCATAGTCTCAACAGGGGTGGGTGGATGATTCATGGGCAACAATAACTTGCTATGTTTAGGGTCTAGTAACTTAAACTAGGGGGTGCAAAAGTTATTCTGGCAGGGTACAAGAACGATTCCAGTTGGCAAACACCTAGTTCTGCAAACACTGAACTAGGGGAATCATCACAATAATGCAGTGCCAAGGGGGCAAATGTGTAACAAAACAAACAACGGGGAGAGAAATGGTAATGACAGGAAAATGGGGAGAGGAAGAGTAGTAAGGTGTGGGGTGGAAGCCTCGACTACCACAAACGGGGGGTGGCGTTCAAACAACACTGGTTATGGGGAATTGAGAGAAGTGCTCCTCCCACAGGGTGGCCCTTGGAGACACAAAAACGGGGCCTTGCAGCAATGTAACCCCCTCCTTCACCTACACACCAACCTTAGCTCCAGCTCTCCCAGTCCCACCCTTCCCCAAGCGCCTAGGCTTCAGTCACACGAACATCCAGAGTCAACTACCCGTCCCTATTAACCACCAGCGCCCGGGTTTCGCCGCTACAGATCCAAGCTTCAGCCACACACACCGAATTACCAAACTCGCTCCTTCCCCAAGCCTCTAGACCTCAGCCCCCGCTCCAACGCTTCCCGCCCCGCCCGCAGGAAATCGTCCCCTTGGATGATCCCAATCTCTTATTTCAACATCTCGCGGGGGTTCCGAGGCCGGCGACTGGCTCCGTCTCCCCTTCCGGCTTCCTGAGCGCCGCTCTATCCTCGAGGCTTCTGGTCTCTATGGTTCACTTTCACCCCCCCCGTGCAATACCCAACATACATTGCGGCGGAAGCGAGTGACGACAATAACAAACAGCGGCAGCCCAAGGCGAGTGAGGCCTGGACTCGCCTCCCCCTTCAGTCACCCCCGCTCGGGACCGGCCCGTGACCAATGCTTGCGCCCTGTGGAGGTCCCGACAGCGGCGGTAACTGAGCCGGTCCCAGCTCTGCGGATCCGCCCGGCCGGGGCTAAGCCGCAGCGAGGAGGAGCTATCGGGGTCACCGGCACAGGATGGTGTGTGGAGCCGCCCAGCTCCTGCCGCCGCTGCTGCCGCCGGGTGAGTGCGAGATAGAGGCGCCGGGGTGGGTGCACTTTGTGGGGGGAAGCTAAACGTGGTTTGAAGAGACCGGTCCGTCCCCGGCCAGTGGGGTTGCGGGGGAGAGGCGTGTGAGTCTCTTTCTGAAACCTTCCCGCCTCTCGGGTGGGATGAGGGGAGTGTGAGCGCCCGCCGCCCCCAGCTTCTGCTTGTAAACAGACCGGGGGGAGCTGTGCCCATTAGCTCCAGCAGGAACTCGCTGAGAAGTTACTCCAAGGGGATGACTCAGCCCAACCGCACTTTTAGACCCGCCTGGAACTTCTGCAAGAAACGTCCCGGGCCTCACTTTGCTTGGGATCAACGTCTCTGTCAGTTTTCGGTGTGTGTTGTTTTAAACTCTCTTATCTCCATCCTGCCCGATCCACTTCCACTTATTCCATGCCTACCCTCGTATATACCCACCCTACGTTTCCTCGTTTTATATATTTCTACTGGCTACACAACATCCTGTGTGTCCCGAAAGCTTGCTTATTTCCACCAACAGTTGGTCCAGTAAAAGATATCATTTGAACCACTTTGTCTCCATGTCACTTGGAACCAACAGGCAACCACACTCTCTCTGTCGGTAGAGACAAAAGTAGTACAGTGATATCTTTTATTAGGTCAACTACAGTTGGTGTAGTATCACTGTAGTTTGTCTCTGTTGCCTATGTTTGGGACCAACATGGCAACCTTACTTTCTCTACACTCCTTTTATAAACTTCCAGAGCTCAGAAAGTGGGTTCTGATGAGTGGCTCCTTGGAGGCCATGTGTGGTAACATCTCGTTTTAAAAAAAACAGAGATCAGGTGAGACTAGAATGATGGAGGCTGGGTGGAATGATGAGGAAGCTGCTGTGAGTTGGTGGAATGATGAAAGATTGGATGGAATGGCAGGGAAGATCTTGTCCTGAACAGCAGAAATGACAGAATTTTTGGTGAAATGATGGAGTGCTGGGTAGACTCCCAGGGAGGAGGCCACTAAGAGTGGTTGGAATAATAGAAACTTGGGTGGAAATTGAGAAAGGAGGCTTCTGGGATCAACTGGAATGCTGAGTTACTATATGGATTTTCAGTTGGAGGCTGCCCAGTACAGCTGGAAAAATAGTGAAGGGACTTCTGGAAGCTGCTAGAATGATGGATCTCACTGAGCAGCTGGAATGAAGGAGAACTGGGTGGAATGACAATGAAGTGGCTGCTAAGAATGTCTATAATGACAGGGAGGAAGGAGGCTGCTAGGTGTAGTTGGAATGATGGGGGACTGGTTAGAATGATGGTGAGCAGGCTACTGGGAGTGGCTGGAATGACAGGGAGGAGACCGCCGGAAGCACCTGTCCCCTGATTATTCTACTGCCAATGGTGGCATGCTCTCTGTCATTCCACTTTGTCCCACATTATTTCAGCAGTTTCCAAGGTTCCTTTCCTCCCATTCCTCCAAGCTCCCTGTCATTCTAGCCACACTGGCCGTCCACCCGTCACTCATTTCATGTATAACCCCATATCATTCCAGCTATTCTGCTGTTTCCTGACATGTCATTCCAACTCTGCCCCACCCACCCCCAATCATTCTCCTGATTCCCAGTGATCTCCCTGTCATTCCACCAAAACCCTCATCATACCAGCTGCTCCTGATGGCTTCTTCCCTGTCATTCCATCCAGCCGTCGATCATTCCAGCCACTCCCAGCAGCCCCTGCCTCATTATTTTACATTATTCTTCAACCACTTTGTCAATCCCCTCCCTCTCATTCTGCCCAGGCTGTCATCATTGCAGCCTCTCACAGTACCCTCCTGTCTTATCATTCAGCCGCCTCTTATCCTCTGTGTCATTCTGCCCAGTCCCCTGTCATTCCAACCACTCCTGGTGGCCTTTTTCCTGCCATTCCAGCCACTTCTGCCAGCCTCCGCCAAGCTGTTTTCAGGAGGGGTGGGATATCAATAGATTAAATAAAATAAATGAATAAATCATTCCACCCAGGCTTCTGTTTCAGCTGCTCACAGCAAGCGCCTCTCCATCATTCCAGTAGCTCCTGTAAGCCCCTTTGCTATAATTCCACCTAGCCCCTTGTCATCCCAACTGCAATGGACAACCTCCACCTATCAATCCCCATAGTCTCCCACCATTACAGTCACTCCTGTAAGCCCCCTGGGACCTCATTCCACCTAGTTTCTTTTGTCATTCCAGCAGCCTCTCCCTTGTTGTTCCACCTAACCCACTGTTATTCCAGTCTCCCAAATACCTCCTAGCCCAGCTAGGGCATGGAAGGGCTCCCGTATGAGAAGAGTCAGGGTAGGTTGGGGCTTTTCAGTTTGGAGAAGAGATGACTGAGAGGAGATATGATAGAGGTCTATAAAATCATGAGTGGTGTAGAACTAATAAACAAGGAGCAGTTATTTACTCTCTCAGCTAGTACTAGAACTAGGGGACACTCCATGAAACTCATGCGTGGCAAGTTTAAAATAAATAAAATAAAATTTTTTTTTACTCACTCATCCATGCCTTCGTCACCTCGAGGCTGGACTACTGCAACGCGCTCTACGTGGGGCTTCCCTTGTTCCTAGTTTAGACTGCAGCTAGTGCAGAATGCGGTGGCCCGTCTCCTTACGGGGACAGGTTGTTGGGAGCACATTACACCTGTGCTCCGGACTCTGCACTGGTTGCCAATAGCATGCTGAGCTAGGTTCAAGGTTTTGGTGTTGATCTATAAGGCCCTTCACGGTCTGGGCCCCTCGTACCTCAGGGACCGCCTCGCCCTCCGCGCCCCAGAGCGGCTTCTTTAGTCGGCCGGGGGTGCCTTCTTGGAGGTTGCCCGCGTAAAGCGGGGGGCCACAATGGAGAGGGCATTCTCGGTGGCTGGACCGCGCCTTTGGAACTCCCTTCCAGAGGAAGCTCGCCTGGCCCCAAACCTATTGACATTCCGGTGGTGTTGTAAAACCTGGCTGTTCGCCCAGGCCTTTGGGGTGGGGAGTGTTAAGGTTTTTTATCTCCCCTACCCTGTTTATTGTTTTAATGTTAAATTGTATCCCGGGGCCCTATTTTAAACATTTACATTGTTTTTGAAGTATTTTAAACTGTTTTATATTTGTTTTATATGTATGTTTTATTATTGTTGGAAGCTGCCCTGAGCTGTTTTCAGGAGGGGGCGGGGTATACATTTAGAAAATAAATAAAATAAATATAATTGGGTTGTAGAATTTATTGCCAGAGGCTGTGATAAGGGCCAGTACTATAGCTGAGTTTAAAAGAGGTTTAGACAAGTTTCTGGAAGATAGATCCATTAGCAGCTATTAGCCAGACAGGATCAGGGAACATGACGGGAGCTGGGAGAAAACAACAGGGAATGGATCCTCCACTGTGACCTGTTGGGTACTTCTCCCGTGCCACCGTGATTAGCCACTGTCGGAGACAGGATGTTGGGCTAGATGGACCATTGGTCTGACCCAGTATGGTGGTACTTATGTTCTTATGTCATTCCACCCAGCCCCAGTAATTCTGGCTGCTCAGGGCAGCCTCCTCCCTGTGAATCCACCACAGTGTGTTTCATTCTACCCAGTGCCCCATCATTCTAGATGCTCTGGATGGCCTCTTCTGTCATTCCAGATGGCTCCCTTGTCATTTTCCATCATTCTAGTTGCTCCTGGCCACCCCCTCGCTGTCTTTGCATCCAGTCTCTCATCATTCAGCTGCTCATGACTACCCACTCCCTGTCATTCCACCTATGCCCTCACCTTTCAAGCTGTTTCTGGTAGCCATCTTCACATAATTCCACCCAGTCCTCGCTCATTGAAGCTGTTCCTCACTTTCTTGGCCTGGACATTGTCCCTGTATCTCATTTGCTGGACTAACCATGTCTTTTCATATCCAGATATCTGATTAGTATACTTAGTCTTTTGCTACATTTTCAATATACAATCTTCTTAATGAAATGTAGAACTCTTTTAGTTTTAAAAAATGAATTAAATATTTTAATAAAATTGAATACATCCTAGAAGAAATAGTTTCATACAGTGAGGCTCGGAGGGGTCTTTTTGTAAAATACCAGACACCTTTTCTGTTCAGGTTTTTACTAATGCCATGGACCTTAGTTGCATTTGCAGAAAACCCAATTGCATTGATTTAGAAGGGAGTATATACTGTTTCTTTATCTACACTGTACTTGGAGGAATATCTAGAGAGTGAGCGTTTCCGGTGTTGTTCCCAAATGTAAGAGAGGGACGTGAATTTGTTAGAATATCTTTTATTGGACCAACATCTGTTGGTTACAGTGTGCAAGCTTTTGGGCCGCACAGGGTACTTCCTCAGGCATGTAATGTAACCAGTCTAAAAATATACACACTGAGCAAACACAGGACAGGTATATATGAGGAAGCACGGTAGTGACTTGGGTGGGAGTCCAAGGGGGTTATTGGGAGCTGCTGGAATGACAAGAGTCCACTCCCACCCAGGTCACTGCCACTGTATATATCTGTCCTGCATTTGCTCAGTTTATATATTTCGAACTTGCCATGCTACATGCCCGAGGAAGGGCCCTGTGTGGTCTGAAAGCTTTCATATTCTCACTGACAGAAGTTGGTCCAATAAAAAATAGCATCTGAACTACTTCATCTCCATCTCTTGAAGGAACATATAGCAGTGTCATAACTTTCATAACTGGCATTATGAACACCATCTCAGAGCACTTTACCTTTCAAGATGGTGGCTCTATATTCCTCTGATCATCTTACAGAAGTTAAGAAACTATGGGTTGTGACTTGTGGTGGATGGGGTTGGAGTTCCAAATGATATTTGGTACTTTGCATGTCTTTATTGCTCTCTGGGATCGTAAGTCTCCAGACTGTACTGTAACCTGCCCTGATCCCTTGCGAATGGGTGAAATGAATAAACAAAATGGTATCGTGCATGCCAAAGGTTTATTATTATTATTATTTATTACTATTATGATAAGCTTTTGTATAGCGCCAGCGATGTACCTGGCGTTTTAGAGAGAATAAGGTAGACACGGTCCCTGCCCGAGAGCTTACAGTATAAAGACGGGGAGGGGACACAGGGAAGAGGGAACAGAGGGAGGGACAAGGGATGCAACATTAATGAGGATGCGAGAACTCAGGTACACATTCTTGGCTTGATTGCAGTAAGTTGGGAGTTTACAGATAGGAGGTGGGGGATAATCCTGGGTGGGAATGGTTAGCAGGAGTTAGGAAGGGCGGCGCGGAAGAGGTCAGTTTTGAGGAGGGACTTGAAGGTGTGGAGGGTGGGGGCAAGGCAGATGAGGGCAGGGAGAGAGTTCCAGGCATGCGAGGCAGCGAGGGAGAAGGGACGAAGGCGGTTGGGGAAGCAGGGGAGGCATGGGAGGGTGAGGGAGGGGATGGAAGAGGAGCAGATTGCTCGAACGGGTTCGGAGGGAGATCAGGGCAGAGAGGTAGTGAGGTTGTGGAGGGCTTTGTAGGTGAAGACGAGGAGCTTGTGCAGAATATGCTCAGGAAGGGGGAGCTAGTGGGGAGAGGAGAGGAGAGGCTGCGCATGGTCAAAACGACGGGCTAGGTGGATGATCCTGGCAGCAGAGTTTTGAACAGAGATGAGGGAAGAAAGGTGAAAGTGGGGGAGGTTACAATAGTCGAGGCGTGAGATAACTAGGGCGTGGATGAGAGTTTTGACAAGAGGAGACAGACAGAAAAGGGCGGAACTTAGCAAAGTTGTGGATGGAGAAGCGGCAGGATTTGGCCATGGAGTCAATGTAGGGTTTGAAGGTAAGGTGCGAGTCGAAGATGAAGCCCAAGCTACAGGCTTGGGGGATAGGGAGGATAGAGACCCTGTCAATGCGAATTGACAGGGAAGAGGGAGAGGAAGGATTGGGAGGGAAGATAAGGAGTTCAGTTTTTGCCATGTTCAGTTTGAGTTGGCGTTGAGACATACAGGCAGAGATATCAGAGAGACAGTTGGTGAGACGAGCTTGAACAGAGTGGGAGAGGGAAGGAGTGGAGAGAGAGAATTGAGTGTTGTCAGTGTATAGGTGGTATTGGAAACCGTGGGAGGCAATGAGTATACCTAGGGATTGGATGTAGATAGACAATAGTTTGGAAACTATTGTTTTGGAGTGACGAAGCAAGTTGAATAATGCTGCCATGTGCTGGGAGGAAGAAGGGATGGTATTATAAGGGTTCTGGTGGAAACAGCCTGGTTCCTTCAACCTTAATAATGGTTTGCAAGGGGAAATGAGGCAAGATGAATTTTGTGTGGGTTTTTTTTTTTTTTTTTGGTTATAAACTGAAATTAGGATGTTCATTTTGGTTCTGTTGAGTTTTGTCTATAAACTCCTTACTGGGACGATGTTAGGTGGGTGACAGGAGTGAATCCTGTCCTGTGGTTCATGTTGCTTAATACGAGCATTGGCTTCTTACTTTGCAGGTATTATTGAGTTCTGATTTGATAATACATAAGTTGTTTCAGTTTTCTAGTGCCAACTTTGTAACGTGCTCTGCGTGGGGCTACCTTTGGTGACAGTCCGGAGACTGCAGCTGGTGTAGAATTCGGCGGTTCGTCTCCTTATAGGGATGGGTCACCGTGAGCACATTACACCAGTGCTCCAAGCTCTTCTCCGGCTGCTGATGGTCTTTTGAGCCCGATTCATAGTGTTGGTGCTTACCTATAAAGCCCTATACGGTCTGGGCACCTCCTATCTGCACAACTGCCTCACTCTTTGTGCCTTGGATCGACCCCTGTGGTCCACCGGTGGCACCCTTCTTGGTGTCCCCCGTGTGGTGTGGGGGCTACAATAAAGCAGCCGTTCTTGGTGGCAGCGCCCAGACTGTGGAACTCCCTTCCGGTGGAGGCCCAAGTGGTCCCAGACCTTGCCTCATTTCGGTGATGGTGCAAGACCTGGCTGTTCTGCCAGGCCTTTGGTGAGGGAGGTGGGTGGGGAGGATGGGTCTTTTATTTTCTTTTTTGCCTCCCTTTTATGTATTTTATATATTTTATGTATATTTTTAAAAAAATTGTAAGCTGCCTCGAACTGCTTAGGCAGAAGAGGCGGGGTATAAATGTTGGAAATAAATAAATAATAAATAAATAAACTTGGTGTAGCATGCTCAAAAGGAAGATTAGTGAGGAAGTGATGTTGATGTATTTATATCCCACCACTAAAGTAGATTCAATAAAATGTGCCCACTTTGTATGTGAATTCTGTGATAGACTTAAAGTTAGATTGGTTTTAGTATCTCTATTGCCTTGTGGTGTTTTAGTTCCTCTCTAAATTGTTGCATTAGAGATATCAAGTATGATCAGCATTAATATAGATGATGAATCTTCTGACTCTGTTATTGTAGTAATCATGAAATAGCAAAGTGGTTACTAGTTCAACTTCCATGGCAGAATTTGGTCTGCTGTTTACTTTGGGTGATTACCCAATCACACCCATCTTCTGATTGGGTGTGAGGAAGTTGGAAAATATGCATGCGACACTGACCATTTTCAAACTTTCCTCTCGAGACAACGTTGGTTTTGTTTTCAGAAAATGATGGCACCTGATCCTACTAGATTTTTTAAAAAAACACCACCACCTTTTAGCTTTGGGGAAGCAAAGAGAGGTTTATTTGTCTCGATGAAAACACTTGTGAAGTATTTTATCTGAGGCTTGTTTTGGAGGATAGTCCATTTTTATGGCACTTCATCACATTTCTAGTGGTAAAAGAAAGCACTGCTAATACCGCGTGATCACGTTTTGCATCTGAACACTTCTGCTATGTTACAAATCCCTGGGGATCTGTGGAAACGTTCTCTGGATAATAATTTACCATCGATTTACTACATGTGGGAGAGTTCCAATGACTACAAATAGTCATATGATAAACTATCACAGTGTTTTCCCTGGATTTTACCAATTGAAAAATGGTGACATCTTAAAGTATGTTTACATGGTTCAGAGTCACTGCTTGGAACACGTTAGGAAATTTGTTTGTCTTGTAGCTAAGATTTGGAGAACAGTCTATATGTGTGTCAGTTGGGTAATATATTGAGAAGACAAATGCTAAGTCTTCTCTATTTAACTTTTTTTCACAGGTGTAACGTATGGTATATGAATTGGTGTATTGTGTGAGAATTTTGTTTGCTCGCTTATAAAGTGCAGTGAGAAAATACTAAACATATGCTTGAAGGTATTGGTGGTCTGCACCTTGACAAAAAGAAACTGGTAGTTTTACCTTAAAAAGGCAGTATCTCTGCTACTCAAGAAACTATATTTTTATGTTCACAGTCTGGCCTACTATTGGCCATTCCTTGCATTTCCAGTTTTGGCCAAGATGACTGAAAAGATTGTTCAAGACAGACATCTCGCAGTGTGTGGTTGACTGCGATCTTTGTGCTCTTTTAGAATGATTCTTTTATATAGAATAGAGGCTGTTGGGTTTTTTTGTAGCAGAGGATGATCTCCTGGTGGTGGATGAATATGTGGCCTTTTTTACATGGCCCCTGCAGGGTGGGGGAGTCGGGTGGGCGGGGCATGCATATGGGCACAAATGCATCCCCCCCCCCCCCCCACTCATCAACACGCACGGAGCAACTGCTGTTTCCCCCGGTTGCTCCGTGCATATTGATGTGGGGTGGGGGAGAGGGTGCATGGAGATGCTTGTTAGGAGGGAGCGCGCATGTACCCCCACTCGCTACCTTATTATTATTATTATTATTATTAACAAATATTTATATAGCGCCAGCAGTGTACCTGGCACTTTACAAAGTAATAAAATAGACACGGTCCCTGCCCCTAGGGCTTACAATCTGAGAGACAGGAGCTGGGGGAGAGACTTAGGAAGGGGAACAGAGGGAGAGACAAGGGGTCTAACATTCATGAAGATGCGAGGTCTCAAGTGCACGTACTTGGCTTGGTTACGATGAGAATGACAGCAGGCAGGTCCATGTTGCAAGGATAAGGGTAAACCGATCGTAGGTATAGGAATAGTGGCTCAGCAGGATAAAGAGTCAGACAGAGCAGAGCGAAAGAGGTGAGTTTTAAGGAGAGATTTGAAGGTATGAAGGGAGGGGGCAAGGCGGATGTGGACAGGGAGGGAGTTCCAGGCATGGGGGGCAGCAAGTGAGAAGGGACGAAGGCGCTTAGGGGAGCAGGGAAGGCGTGGAAGCGTGAGAGAAGGGACAGAGGAGGAGCGAAGTGCACGGGCTGGAGTATGGAGGGCGATAAGTGCAGAGAGGTAGGGGGGAGCAAGGTTGTGAAGAGCTTTATAGGTGAAGAATATACCTTTATATACCTGTGCCGCGATCTTCACATGGGGCTCTCCCACTCATTAACACCCAGATTATCTCAGATTTCCAGACAGCTGTTTTCTCACTCTTCATATTCCATGGATATAAGATGCTGTTGGAAGGGCTAGTGATATTGTGGTGTCTCACTACCCTTAGAAACCTTGGTCTCGTACATTGCACCAGCACAGTCAGTGTCCTTTCTCAGTGGCCATTTTGAGATGTAGACTTGAATGAGTTGGGTAGTTGGCTGTGATCTATTCAAATAACGAGGTAATCTTGTCTGGTTAGAGTAAGCAACTAGAATAGGGGTGGGGAAACATTTCTGCCCCAGGGGCCTCATTGAAAATTAGTACAAGCTCTGAGGGCTGCATATAAGTTGGGCAGGGATGCTTAAGGGAAATACTCAAGAAAATCTATACTTTATTTTACTGTATCTATACTGTTGGTTATATTTCTAGTGTTTGTTTGCTAACTTTGAAATAAAAGTTAGGATTGAAATAAAACGGTGTGGTAGCTTGAATTAAAAACTAGGGTTGGAGCTAGCTTTGAATTTAGGATTTGCTAGTTTTGCATTTAAAGCTAGGATTAAATTAGAATTAGGGTTAGCTAACTTGAATTGAAAGAGTGGTAAGCATATCTCAGCTCGCTATTGTGTGTGGCTGATAGCTTTAGCAACCGTATGAGTGCCTCACCCTAGATCAAAGGGCTTCAAAGGAGTTGCTTGATCCCTTTTAAGCAATAGACTGTAGGCAAGGTTGAGGCCTACCCACTAGTAAAATTTGGGATCCCCTGCGAGAGCCCCTGGTCGAGTGGAGAGAGCCCCAGGCAGAGTGAGATGCTAGGTATCTTTAAACAAGACATGTCCATGAATGGCACCCCACCAACCACACGTCTAACCACTCTTCTGAAGGTAGCGTGTACGGAGGCTTGCTCCCATGACCCACACAGCGGCCACACATGGCTACTCGGAGCACTGCCGAAAAATCCAGAGTGCCTTATGCGGTGGAAGGCAAAACAGTGCGTGGGGACAGGTGCCCACTCATCTCCTGCCCATATAAACTGGAGTGTCCACCCACACCAGCAAAAAGGTCTGTGGCCCTGCTACCTGCCTGGTCTCACCCACAGCCTTACTGGGAGCTCTTAAAGGACAGGCAAGTGAAATATAACATACGTGCCTCCGTTGTTGGCTGGGATTGCCAGCGGCTGCACTGGCTCCTACGATCTCGGGCAGGATAGGGATTACTGGCTGCTACAGTTGTTTCCCTGCTATCTGGGGCAACAACAGGAGTTTGTGTCATGGCAGAGGGTGGGGATTGTGGTGGGTGTGCTGCCAGGTGACGGCTGCCCATATGAATTGTTTGCAGGGCCGGTCTGAGTGTGTCAAGGCTACCTGCATGATTGTGGTGCCTACCCAGAGAGCAGTTTGTGTGTAACTCTCCCTATGCACTTCAGGTGCAGGGGCACCCCGCAGCTGTTCCAATTAGTGCCCCCCCCTCTTCATTTAAAAACACCTGCTGGCAAAGTGAGCTGCTGAAAGTTGGACCACTGTTGAAGTTCAGTTACAGGGGGAGGAGGCTCAGGAGGGGTAGGCCCTAGGCTGTAATAAGCCAAAGTGCACCACACCCATGGGAAGCTAATAACTCTACTTAAAATAAAATAAAGGAGAGGAAAGGGGGGATAAAAAGTAGCTGGTGGCAAATAGGGCCAGACAATAGGGGAGTTTGCTGTGGGAGGTAGCCTGGAGGGGTGACTTGATTGGTATGAGTTTAGGTAAGACCCCCCTCTGCTTATTGACTCATACTCTTAGCTATCTGGATGAAACTAGATACCCTTTTTGGTTGTATAACCTGTGAGGGGTTGTGGTAGCTAGCTAGCCCTAAAGGAAGGAAGTAGCATTAGACCCCTGTTACTAAATCGCTAACCTAAAAAGCCCCAGAGTTCAGTGACTCAGGAAGCAATGGTTTAAGCATTCCTTCCTTTAAAAAAAATAAAATGAGATGCAGACAGCAGTCCAGCAGCGGGATGGGTGCTATCCAGTCTGATACACAGAGTGCAACATGTATGATTAGCTTCCTTTTGGGGGAGAGGTTGTGCATGTGCACCTGGTGCAAGAGCCCCTAGCTGTCGGAGAATGCATGCACTGTCTTGAGGCTAAAGTGGCAGAACAGGAGGAGCTGAGGCAGACAGAGAGGTATATAAAGGGGGTCTATGTATTTATTTATTACAAAAATTTGTAACCCCCGCCCTCCTGCCAAAGCAGCTTGGGGTGGCGTACATACAACTTAAAACAAATAAAAAAGTATAAAATACAATAAAATCTTAAAATACAACCAGAATCGAACTAATAACCCAACCCTACCACCCGTCTCCCTCACCAAAAGCTTGCCGGAACATCCAGGTCTTGCATTATTGTTGAAAGGCGGTGAGGCCAAATAGACTGCAGCCGGGAGGGAGTTCCACAGCCTCGGGGGAGGCACACCAAGAACACCTTCCCCATCGTCACCACCCAAGACACTCAGGGGATTTGTAGGAGGGTGCCCCTGGCAGAGAGCAGGGGCCGATCTAAGATCCGGAGCATGAGGTGGTCCCGTGGGTAGGTGGGGCGCAGGCATAGGGAGGTTTTAGGGACGTAGTAGAGCGGTCCCACCTCCATTCAAGCTTTGTTCTGCTTTGGAGGAGCAAGGCCTCCAGGAAGGAGAGCATCAAACTGGAATGGCAGGAAATGATCCTGTAGTTGGGACCTGCCTTTCAGGTGATGTGTTATCTTCAGTGCAAGAGGCTCTCCACAGGTGTGTACCCAGGAGGGTGGGAATAGGATAGCTGTGATAGGTGGAGATTTGATTTTTTAGAAATGTAGATAACTGGGTTGCTGGTGACTGTGAGGACTGCATGGTAAATCGCCTGCCTGGTGTGAAGGTAGTGGACTTGCATGTCCCCTACACAGAATTGTAGAGTGCTGGGGTGGAACTGGCTGTCATGGTACATATGGGTACCAATGATGTAGGAGGTTGTTTCTGGAGGCCAAATTTAGGCTTCTGGTAGGAGGCTGAAGTTCAGAACCTCCAAGATAGCATTCTCAGAAATGCTCCCAGTTCCACATGCAGGACCCCAGAGGCAGGCTGAGCTCCAGAGTCTCACCATCTTAACCAAACTAGAACCCCGCTACTGGCACTAAAAATTAAGACGACGGAGCAGTTTTTAAACTAGAATCTGTGGGAAAGCCGACTGACGCTGGGAAGGACACGGTTCGGACTGTCCAAAGGATGCTGTTAATTCAAGGAAATTAGAGTATCCTAATGTAGAGGATATGAAAGAAGCTGAGGGACACCAGGTGGAAGTCAGTGCAGAACAGACAAATACAAAGGATTCTAAAATAGCTGAAACAGTTTCCTATGATGAGAAGATTAAGGAAAAGAATACATTTAAGTGTGTGTATGCAGATACTAGAAGTCTAAAAGGTAAGATGGGAGAACTGCAGTGTATGGCCGTAAATGAAGATCTAGACATAATGGGCATCTTGGATACCTGGTGGAATGAGGATAACCAATGGGATAAAATAATACCAGGGTACCAAATATATTGAAATGACAGAGTAGATTGAGCTGGTGGTGGGGTGTCTCTTTATTTTAAAGAAAGCATTGAGTCAAGTATGATTTAAATTTTACAGGAAGTGAACTGTATTCTGGAATCTCTGGATAGAAATTCCATGCGTAACGTGGAAGTATATAGCAGTGGGAAGTGTACAGCAGTGAGGGGTATACTGTTGTCCCACTGACCAGGTTGTTGAGATAACTATGAAATGATAACAGAGATTAGATGGGCTACTAAAGCAGAAACATAATAATACTGGGTGATTTCAATTACCCTAATATTGACTGGGTGAATGTCTCCTGGGGTGTGATATGGAGGTAAGGTTTCTAGATGCCATACATGACTGCTTCTTAGAGCAGCTGTTCTTGGAACCAATGAGAGGAGGAGCTGCTTTAGATCTAGTTCTAAGTAGAGTGCACTGTGAAGAATTATAGGAGGACCTTGTGAGACTGGGCTGCTGGGAATTTAAATGGCGGGTGAAATTTAATGTGGACAAATGCAAAGTGATGCATAGGGACAAATTATATGCACACAACGCTGGGTTCTAAATTAGTAGTTACCACTCAGGAAAAGAACCTTGGAGTCATTGTGGACAATACATTTCAATCCTCGGCTAAGGGTGCAGCGGTGGTCAAAAAGCCAACAGAATGTTAGGAGTTATTTGTAAAGGGACTGAGACTAAAACTGAAAATGTCATAATGTGTCTATATAAATCCATGGTGCGACCATACCTTGAGTATTGTGTGCAGTTCTGGTCACTTCATCTCAAAAACGAAACAGTAGAAATAGAAAAGGTACAGAGAAGGGCAACAAAAATGATAAAGGATATGGAACAGCTCCCTTATGAAGACAGGCTAGATAGATTAGAGCTCTTCAGCTTAGAGAAGAGACGACTGAGAGGGGATATAATAGAAGTTTTTAAAATCATGAGTGTTGTGGAATGAGTAAATAGGGATCAGTTATTTACCCTCTCAAATACTGCTAGAAGTAGTGGACACTCCATGAAACTAACAAATAGTAGATTTAAAACAAATAAAAGAGAGTATTTTTTTACACTCTAGCACACAATTAGGTTGTGGAATTAGTTGCCAGAAGATGTAGTCAAGCCAGTAGTATAGCTGGGTTTAAAGAAGTATTGAACAAGTTTCTGGAGGATAGGTCCATTAAGCAGATATTAGCCGGGTAGTTTTGAGGAACATAACCTCTTACTGTTGGGAGCTGGGAATGTACAACAGGCAACTGATTGCCCCATTGTGACCTGTTGAGTACTTTTTCCCAAGCGACCAAGATTGGCCACTATTTAAGACAAGTATTGGGCTCGATGGAACGTTAGTCTGACCCAGCATGGCACTACTTATGTTAAAAGGAAGGCCCAGATCATGAATTGTGTCATTGTGTGCATGTACTCATCTTTGCTCCCTAATCCTGAGCTCAGTTTTTCAGTGGCTGGAGGTAGGAAACAGAAAGAAGCCACATAAAAACTTGTGGGCTGCATTTGGGCCCCAGGCCTGAGTTTCCCCACCCCTGAACTAGAAGATACTGTGGGTATCAAACCTTCCCTTTTTGAAGTTTCTTTTGTTGAACTTTGCAAACTAGGTTCAGTTTAGATTCCTAGATATTAGCAGTAGAATCCAGGATGCTTGTCAACTTCTTTTGTATGGCCAAGAGTTTTGTTTGTTTTATGAAAAGTTTTAAGTTGTTTATCCACATCCTTGCCACCTGCAGATTAGATTTCCCCTTTGTGCACTGCATGAGGCTTTCTCTGTTAGAAAGCCCATGGTTTCTCACTGTGTTTTTGAGGTTTTTAACAGACGATCAACAGCAGACTTAAGTAGATTGCAAAACGAAAAGTATAACGTATAGAAGATGCCTCACTTTAAGATAAAGAACATGGACAACATGATCTACTGGCTGCTTAGCCATTGCAACCTTTCTCATCCTTGCACTTTGATTGAACTTGGGCTGGTACAAATGGCTGGGGAATTGCATCCTAAGACATTTTATGTAACAGAGGGTTATTTCCAAAAAAAGGGCTGCACGTTGGAACTAGTTTTATCATTTTTATATTGTTGATAGTTTCCAAAAATAACTTTGAGCAGGATAAGCGCAGCTATGCATTTAGAATGGACTGTATTCAGGTCCTGTGGTTTATGTTTCTGCAATTGCAGACACTTTTGCAAAATTTAGCACTTTGCCAAATCCTCACAGAAATTATTTGCAATTTCAGAATATCAGAAATGACAGGCACTGGTATCCTGCAGCTGCCCCCACCTAGGACTAGGTGACTGGGCATTAGGACCTGGCAGATACTGTAAGCTGGGAGCTGAGCATGAAGGTGGGGACTCTGAGGGTGTTCACAAAGAAGACAATGGCCTACTAGAGTCAGAGGCTGATCTGTGCATCCCCCACTCGCATGTTCAGAGTGTCCAGCCTAATAATGGGCGGCTCCAGTGAGAGTGAAAGCAGAGAGAGGGGAAGGAAGTGGTTGCTCCCTGGACACTTTAGGATTTCTGCCTGTGACTCTATGGTTCTGGCATACCTGTACATGCATAGGCGTTGCACACGGCCCAAATGATGGGATGTGGACATGTGGGAGCTCATTAACCCACATTCACACACACGACGGGTCTCCACATTCTTCAATAGCCTGTCATGAGTGGGGGCTGCGTGTCTGCTAAGTGGAGGCAACATGACCGGTGTGGATGAATGATTAATAAAATGGCAGGTGAACACTCGCCTGTTGTGGGCTAACATCTTGTTAACCTTCTGACTTCCAGGCTAACCAGTCTGGAAGTTAACCGGTTAACCTTCTGACTAACCAGTCAGCCTTCTGACTGACCCTGCTTCTGTCCCCCACTCCAAAAACCTTGTTTCCCTGGGACAGTAGAAACCCTTATACCCTGAGTGTACAACACCCCCACCCCCCCAAGTACAATCACTTGGAACTAAGCAGCCTTCCCAAGGCCCAACCCTTTACTGCTTCCCTGTCCTATACAGATGCTGCCAGCCTCCATTCTCTCCTATTGTGCCAAAAAGTCATAGCTTAATTTCTGTGAAACAGAATTATACAAATGAACACATTATTGCATATTTCTGAGGGATTTCTTTGGTGGTTTCTAGCTACAAAGGACACAATTTTACCAACTATGTTTTTGTTCTTATTTTTGTATTATTCAGATCTATTCTGCCAAATTTCCTTTATGCTTAAATTGCCATTGTGTTAACTGTGCTCTTACTAAACCTAAATTAGTGTGTTGGGTTTTTTGGGAGGTGGCAGGAATATTGCAATAGATATTTTGGGCACATACAGTCAGAGAGGCTCTATTAATTTAACATCTAGGTTTTTTTAACCTACCATTATTCAAATAATACCAAGGATTGCTGTTAATCTTTTTTACCTGAGACACTTTTGTGTGTGTGTGTGTATGACCCCGGTTTATTTTCTGTATCTGACATACTTTGTGTATTTTACCTATAACCGTTCGTTCTATGTAGCCGGGTGTTTCTATTTTCAGGTGTTTTTTGTTTTTGTTTTTTTTAAATTGTCAGTACTCTTCTGTTGAACATCTCTTCTGTTAGCGTACCAAAACTTTGAGTTCTTAACTGCTGCATGGTGAGTTTTATCTATATAGTCCACAGTGGTGGGGTTTTTTTTGGTAGGGGCTTATAGGCAGAGTGTAAAAATCCACTTAAGCAAGTATACTTTTTGCATCAGTGAGTGGAATTTTATAGTCCTCGTTACCCTCTTCTACTGCAAGTCTAAGCCTGGCAAGTTGTCTTTGTGCCTGGCTAGTGAATTATCTATATACTTTTCTTTTAACACCCTGCTTGTAGGTGGTGATTATCCTGAAGCAAAGTGCTACAATAAATTCAGGTGGCAGCTTTAATCCTCTTCCCTTGTTACTATTTTCTAGGTAAAATAAAAGTTGTTTTTGCTTTTTGAAGTTGCCTGATTCATAGAAAGTATTTTAGTAATTTGCATATGTCAGAATGTGGAAATATGGTATAGCTGTATGGTAGGATAGATGTAGTCCTAAAGGTTAAACTTCTAGAGTCCTTAGCCTAAAAGATTTACCACATCTTCAGTCCTTAATAGTCAATAGAATGTCTCGGCATGTAAAGGAGTCAAATATTTGATTTACAGTCATCTGAAACAAAACGTACTTGATCCCTCTAATAGACTAGCATCTACAAGACCAAAGCAAAAGGTTCAGATGATCTCTTTCTGAAAGAGATTTGAGCTACCTTTGACTTTAGTGTAGTTACAAAGTAATGTGTGTGGTAATAATCGTAACTATTTTATGCTATTTTCTATTTGTACCTCACCCTTCCTGAAGAGGTTCAGGAAGGCTTGCAGCTTGCCGTACAGCCTTCACACTGGTTCAAAATAATTCCAATCCCTCTAATATATTTTTAGGCTAGCCATTTTAGGGTTAGAATTAATTGCTAGTCGGGCTCGTTGATAGTTATCAGGAATGTAAATTTATTAATTGTATAAAGCAACAAGGCAGTTCATATAAATGGTTCCTGATTTTGGCAGTATTTACATACTAGTAAACTCAACTCATGACAGGGTATCGTACGCATCTAAATGGTAGAAGGCTGATGACAGGCTGGTCTCAGAAGGCGAGGAGGGGGACCCAGGTAATGCTGGAGAGGAGAGCACAATTCCTTGAGAGCGATAAGAAAGATGGGACAAAGACCACAGTGCTCACTATAAGTGGCACCAAGGTCTAAGCCAAAGTATGCTGATTCTGATTGTCTTTATATACAGTTCTTGGGCCGTGCAAGCCAATGAGAACAGCCCAATCATGGTTACCACCTCCCCTATGCTCAAGAGAAAGGGGGTCTGTGGGACAGAGGTGAGGCCTCCTTTTGCAGAGCTGTTGTTCAGGCATCGTTGTGAGCTCATCGCCACCTTCGTGTAACACCCTGTCCATCCTGGACTTGTGGGATCAGTTCCTGTCGGAGCCACCCAATCTGGGCATATCATATTCGTCCACCAGGTGTTGATGGTTTCAGGGCGACAGGGTTATCTGTCTACCCACCGGTGATGGTTTATTTTGTTTTTGGCCAGAGGCAGTAATACCCGATTGCTGCTGCTTAAATCCATCAGTCAACAATTCCAGGCATCTGGGCGTGTCATTTTTGGATTTTCTGGGCCTCTTGGCTCTGTGTCCATTGGGTGTGTGTGTGTTTGTCTCTTCCCTTCCTCCTCCCATCATTCGTTTAGCAGTTTTTAATACAGAGTGTCAAAAGTCTGCTCTCTTCGTCTTTGGGCCTAGCTCCCTTCTGTCTTCCTTTCTTTGTGGCAGGACAACATAAGATATTAATATAAAACCAGGTTTCATTGCTATAACACTATCATCGGACTTGCAAGAGGGTGTCCCTGATTAACTTTATGGGTCATGATGAAACAAGAGAGAAGACAGGCTTTTAGATATGCAGATTAGATTATGGAGCCACGAACACCTTTCCCCTTCCTTCCCTCTGTCCTTCCAGGCCATTGCTAATTTCCCCCTTTATTTCTCTTTAATCCTCCTTTCTCTTGTCACCCTAACTGAATCTCCTATAGTCTTCTCTGTAGAAACTCAAGATTACATTGAAGTGTCGTCATTGGACTTCACTTGACACACCACTGAAATTAACTGAATATAGAGAAATTTGCACATTGGTGTTTGTGAAAAATTGCTGAATAGATACTTCACCCCAGTCTATAGGTCTAAAGGGGGAAAAAAAGTAATTTTATTGTGTAGGAAAGACAGCCACTTATCTTTAAGTCAAACTGGCCAATATGTTTAGTGTATTGCTGGAAAATTTCAAACCCTGCTCATAAATGTTAGAAAACCATTAATGTTGGCTAGGAAGTTTAAGAACAGGCAGGGCCACTCTAAAAAGGGGTGAGGCAAAGAAAATGGCCTGCTCCTTTCTGATGTGGACCCACCCCCTGTGGAGTATTTGGACATCATGATGCTCTGAAAGAGGTGGGACTAAATCAGAAAGGGGCAGGAGGCTTGTGTCATGACATCATGACTGTGCCGGGACAGGGACATGTCAGGCAGGGGCGGGAGCAGTTTTATAGCATAGTTGTCTGTATAAAAGTTGACAGTTTTTATTTACAAGTTGCGAAGTCTTGTAATTGCTTTTTGCTAGTTTTAAGCTATCGTAGTATGCTAAGACAATGGGAGACAAATAGAATAGGCGGAGGTGCAGGTGAATTAGTAATTTTGGATGGTCAAGTGTAAGGGGGTATGCTTTAGGGTGCCCACCACAGAACTTAATGAAGAGAGAGAGCAGAGAGGTCCTATTTCTTAATTGCTCGAATCGGGGGGGGGGGGGGGGGGGGAAGAAGAGTTCTTAATTGGTTGAGGTTGAGCAAGAGAAAACTGATATAATAATTAGGTTTTCCCTAATTAAAAAAATAAAATGTAACCTAACACTATCACTACCATCAGGGGTGTGGGGAGGATAATCTTTATAGTGCTCCTTTCAACAAAAGCCGTGCAACCTTTTTTCCATTTTCTATTTTTCTCTGAAACATAGTAATCCAGTACTTCAGTTAAGCCTGGCAGAGATTTGCTATTTGAAAGGATGATGCTGGCAAAATCAGATAATAGAGCAGTATGTAGCATTCTGCACATGCAGCAGAAATGGAGAGGGAAATTAGCGTCACTGAAGCAAACATTTAGAGTTATGAACACTGAAGTTTATAACTGAATAGACTGTAGTGTAAAGGTGACTTGTTACAGCTCACTGTAGCCATATTTCAGATTATTTTTATGTATGGCAAAGAATGCGCTCCTTCATTTGCATGGACAATATTGAACTAAGCCATTAAACTTACAAATGTGCTAAATGAAAGGAATGAGATTCTCTCTGGCATAATGGTAACTATAGTCTTCTCCAAAATCATCCAGCTATGTGATATTGGAAACAAATGGAAAAATCTTGCTTAATACGATATTGCTAAATGTGTTTAAAACAAACGTGCACAGTTTACCACACAAACAGTGGAAATGGAGTGTGCTTTACTACAGTTAGGTATAGCATTAGTCTTGCTTGTCTTTTCTGTTCTTGATATTTGTTCATGAGATGTTTACATTCTGTCTCCCTTCTCATAGCTTCAAGATCTCATTTGCAATAAGTTCTGTTACTTGAAGTGCCAAAAGATTGAAGTTTGTTGATTTTAAGTTATTAAGCTTATTCTCTGTTAAATTTGGGAATCAAGACAATCCGCTATCTATATACTAGGAGCAAAGAAGTTAGTTCTGACGAGACTTGCAGATAATGAACGTCAGAATATGAGATGTGCTATTAGGGAAAGTGGAGCCTAGGCTCCCTACTTATTATGGGCAAATGATTCTTCTACCCCCTCTACCTATCTGGATTATGGACTTAGATCTCAAAATAGGAGACTCCTTTTCTTAGCAAGATTAAACCCTTTCCCTCGGCAATGATGGAAGGACGCTATAAGGGAACTCCATTAGCTCAGCGCTTAGCAGCGCTTGGCAGAATTGATTCCTTGGAGCATATTCTTTTAGAATGCCCCTTTTATAAGGAAGCTCAGTACATTTATTCTCCCAGTGATCTCCTCTATCCCTGTTAGAACTGAGACTTTTTACGTAAAATTCCTCCTTGAGGATCGTTCTGAAGTTATAACTAGAATGGTGGCCCAGTTTTTAAGGTGTGTTTTTATTATCAAATTCTGCAAAGATGGGTGTGTGAAGAAATATGAATAGCTGATCAATCGTGTCAATTTTGTTTATACGTTTGGCTATGGGGGCAGGTCGGATGTATGAATGATTGCGCGAGATGGATTGGCATTGTACTTAGTTTACTATTATCCGTTATAATTGATTTACTTCTGATATTTGTAAAAGCATGCATGGAGGTTTATATATTTTTCCACCCATGCAAATTACAGATTCTAGATTTATTTACTATGGCTTATGGCCGATTAATAAACTCACTGTTACTTAGGGCTAGTTCATAAGGGCCCTTGGGAATGGATAGGAGGTCCGGGTTTGTTAGTAATTTTACTTTAACATATTTATTAGATCAATGGTCCGTATGATTCAATTTAAATTGAACCTGAGCAGTTGCATTCAGTTGAATGCAGAGGGCCCCCCTCTGAGTAAGGCCTGTTATTATTAGTGTATGGTTTATATGGCAACACTTATTATTTTAGGGGTTAAGTGTTGCCAACGCTAACCCTAGGAAGGGCAAGACAAGTTTTATGAGGTTTTAATTTTACCCGAGCGGCATGGTAATTATGTTCTTAATAGTTTTTAAACTGCTAAAGTTTTGAATACAAAGGTATTGTGCTTCATAAGGCACTATTTAGAAGATGAAATAGTTTGTAGGCCATTTAGCTTATTGTATTTTAGATCTGCCTGGCTGACTGTGCCTGAAATGGTTCATATATATTACATTGTATTTTTATAGTTTCCTGGTTGTTGTGTTATGTTACTGCAAGTGTTGTGTTATGACCCATTGGTTAAACAATAAACAGTACAAACATTTTCTGAAAAGATCATATATAATAAAATAGAGACTGGTACCAGGTTCTAATGACTTCTGTTTATATACATATGTCTTTTTATTTATTTTATATATTATATAATTGAAAAAAGCAGTGCACTTATCAAATGAGTAAACTTTATATTTTTAAAATGGAAAATTTTAAAGTAGCATTTCAGTAACTGCTGGTGATGATCATCTAGGTGAGAAAAGCTTGAATCCAACTTCTGATTAAGTAAACTTTACCTTTTAAAATGATGATTTCAGTGTTCATGTTTTTCTGAGCTTTTAATAATAATGACCAAACATCCCAATATGGGTTTTTCTTTTCTTTGGGGGTGGGGGGGGGGGGGGGGGGGGGGGGGTTTTCCCCCACATATTCTAATAATATTCATACTATAAATATAAATCCAAAACTTAAAACAGGGGAAGGGAATCAGGGATGGAATAAGAGGGAGAGGGAAAATGATTCAATGTNATAAATCCAAAACTTAAAACAGGGGAAGGGAATCAGGGATGGAATAAGAGGGAGAGGGAAAATGATTCAATGTGGGGGGGGAGGGACGGGGAGTGAGGGGGTGGTATGAATACATTTTACAAGCTTTTGTTTATTTTTCTTAGATATATGGGTTGCATACCTTTTTAATCCTGTACTGTTGCTGCATTAACTACTTAGTGTAGATTTTGCAGGGCTACTAATACACTGTATAGTAATTACAATCAGGGCATAAAATTTCAGATCAAACTGGGAGAAAAATAAATAAATTCAGTTGCCAGACTTTATTCTGATATTTACTGTTCTTGCCCTACAACACCCCTGAACCAGTTGCCAGCCTCCGCTTTCTGGGTGCCAGTGGCTCCTAGGTGCCTTCCAATTTCATGGCCTCATTACACTTATGGAAGTTCGAAACTCATCATTGTGCAACTTTTAAGTATTCCTTTGATGGTTAATGTGGCTGAATCTTGCTCAGGTGAGGATCCAATTTGGTGATGACTTGAAAGGAACAGATTATGTGCCCATACTTCGAAAGGCAAGAATGATATATTTTATTATTCTCAGTATCTGTATAGTAAGGGTAGGACTTGGTGGGAAATACTGGATACCGGTTTTACCGGATATCGGATCTCATAATACCGGAATATCGGATTAAAACTGGTTTACCGGTACCGGATTTTTTCCCATTGAAATCAATGGGCAAGTTTTCCCATTGAAATCAATGGGAGAAAAAAGTAAACTGAATTACCTGTTTAAAGACAACAATGTTAAACATTCAATGACAGATTCATTTACTTAACTGCTAACCACCAGACTACACGTTGTGCCCAGTAGCCCCCACAGCCCCCACTACTTTTTTTTTCTTTAAAAATAGGGATTTTTTCCACAGCATTGGCCATCAGTTTTATCAAATCAATCAGAAGTCAGTTCACGACACACACTGTCAGTCAAGCATGCAGTTTAGTTTGCTAAAAAGGAACTAATCCCAAATTTAATTGACCATCCTAGTTGACAGCCACATATTCAATTGGCAATGCCAGACAACAACCGTTCAAAGGCCTGTACACAGTGAACACAAGTAACACGCACAGTGTCAATAAATCCCAATTTAATTGACCATCCTGTTGACATTGATATAACCACATTCAATTGGCAATGCATTGCAATCAAACAGTTCCAATGCCAACACAATAAACACAACACATGTCAATTAATCCGAAATTAATCCCCACAAATATTCAAATAAACCCTCTCTCCCCCAATTTGACCATAGCCCCATGGGGACAGTCAGTGTATGGGACACCCAGGAAGAGGCTTTCCATCTCCCCTGAGGCAGGGCCTAAACTAGCAGCGCAACAAGTGGGACAGGGACATTAACCCTGAGTACTCCCTTGCAGCTGTCTACTGGGGGGGGATAGAGAGCGGCAGAGCACTCTGTGGTCCTGTGTGCAGCACTGCCTTTCCGCCAACCAGACAGACCCCCAAAATAGATCACGTTGCCATCACCTACCTTTATCCTGAACCTCTGAATCCTTGATTTTCGTGCCCTCCTTGGCCACCTGTAGTCTTCTGAAGGTGTAGGCTTTGGGACACAAGCCTAACCTTCAGGCTTGGCGAACTGGGAGGACTGAGTTAGCTCCCAGTCCTGCGACAAGCCGAATCAGAAGAGAATGGGAAGAGAAGAACAGGACAGAGGAGAAGTTGGAGGGGAAAGGTTTTTGTTTGTTGGATGCATTAGAAGAGGAAGGGGAAGAGATGGGTTCAGTGGGGAACAGGGTAAAGGGGACTCCGTTGTGCGTTGTTTGCTCCGTTGTCTGCTGCAGCTCTCTTCTGCCTGTCTTGGATTTCCACTGTGAGGCTGGGGTGTCTTGGGCGGTGCCCCTACCCCCAGGAAGAGGTTCTGCCCTCCCACTGCACCTCTTCCTGGGGGTGGGGGCCCCCTCCTGTGAGACAGGTTTGGGAATGTATACGGTGGGCTGCTGGGGTGGAAAGGGCCCTGCTGGGGCTTTCCACTCCAGTGTGCGTGCGTGTGTGTGTGTGTGTGTGTGTGTGTGTGTGTGTGTGTGTGTGTTACTGTGTATATATGCTGGGCTGGGGTGACGTGTGGGGGGGGGGCGTCCCCCATCCCCAGGAAGACGTTCTGCCCTCCCAATGCCCACTGCACCTCTTCCTGGGGGTGGGGGCGGGCAAATTTTAAGAGTGTGCATGAACTATGCGTATGAGATGAGAGCTGATGGGGTGGAAAGGACCCGGCTATGGCATTCCACTCGTGTGTGTGGATGGGGGGGCTGCTGGGGCGGAAAGGGCCCTGCTGGGGCTTTCCACTCAGTTGTGGGAAATGGAAAGGGCCCGGCTGTGGCTTTCCACACCAGTGTGTGGATGGGGGCCTGATGGGGTGGAAAGGGCCCTACTGGGGCTTTCCACTCCATCGTGTGGGGGGGGAGATGGGGGGCAGGGGTGCCTCGTGGGGGGCAGCCCCCACCCTCAGGAAGAGGTTCCGCCCTCCCAGTGCCCTCTGCACCTCTTCCTGGGGCAGGTGTGGGAATGAAAAGGGCCCTGCTGGGGTGCTCCACTCCAGTGTGTGACTGTGTGTGCGTGTGCATGCACTGTGTGTGTGGATGCACTGTGCACGCCGCACGCTCCACAGGAATATGATGGGGTTCCCATAGAGGAACCCCAGTGGGGCTCTGAAAAAGCTCCTACAAGAGCTCTGTATAATAATATCGCCAAAAAAATACCTCCTTGCCCTTCCCGGTGGAATGGGGTCAAAGGAGGTAATAAATCATCGTTGGCTGGCAGACATCGGACATATAAATTTGCATGGGAATGAAGTAGTAGAATCTCTACTACTTTTCCCTGGTGGAGTGGTTGGACTGGGAAGTTGCCATGCTGCGGTTGCCTATGCTGCGCAAACCAAGGACTGGTGCTGCAGGATCATCAGTGCCACCACTGACCGAATTGCAGGCTGATGTAATTGCTTGAATCTTGTCAGGATGTACAGAGGTGCAGGGGAGTGAAGGTAGCAGGAGCTGTGCTATCCAGGGGCTGGACAATCATACATCATCATGCCCCACATCAAGGGTATTGCCCTCCATGAACCCAAGAAGGGGAAGGTTAGTCTTGACAAAGACCAACTCTTCCACAGTCCTTGGGTCCGTCTTGGCACGATGTGGACTGACGATGTCTCTCGCCACACTGAATACCCGCTCTGACGATACACTCGTGGAAGGACATGAGATGTATCGCAATGCTACCTTTGCAAGCGGGGGCCATAAGTGCATTTTCTGTGACCAGTAGGCCACGGGGTCGGTGTCAGGAGGGCCAGTGGGCTCGGCAAGATATTGAGAGACATATGTCTCTGCCATATCCTGTTCACCACCGGCACCTCCCTCCTCCGCTGCCAAGTCCACCATCCCAGAAAACAACAAGGTGGATTGGCCCCCACTTGCAGCCCCTGTAGAAACAGTAGTTGCCCCTTGCAGCGGGGGTGCCTGCACCGTGCAATACTGTCACACCTCATTGACGAGCTTGACCCTGTTGCTCTTGAAGGATTTGACGAACGCGGCCATGCTCTTCTTGACCCGTGGGTCGAGTAGCGTGGCCAGGAAATGTGGCCGACTCGCTTTCAGGGTGTCGAAACGCCTATTCAGCTCGTCTACCAAATTCTTTGCCAGCGCCCTCATGGGCCCATGCAGGTCAGTTCGAGAGAGAACAACTCGCATCTGTCGAAGCAGGATCATGAAGAGCGTCAGAGTGGAGATGTCCGCGCTAACCTCCACAGTAGCCTGGTAAAACGGCTCCAGAACCTGTGTCAGCTGTTCCACCACTGACCACTTCTCCCCAGTCAGTGGTGTTGCTCCAATGCTCTGCGTCAAGCAAAGGGCATGAAGCACCTCCTTCTGCTCCAGGAGACGTTGCAACATAAAGAAGGTGGAGTTCCATCTTGTGGCCACATCCTGTACCAGCTGGTGAAGCGGGAGCCCAATTCTTCCTGCTTCTCTCGCAGCGCCCGCCTGGCTGAAACTGACTGATGGAAGAAACCAGCAATCTTCTGGGCAGTTTCAAGGAGTGCCTCCGAGCCCTCTGTTCCACCTAAGGCACCCTGTGCGCACCGCAGTGAACATGAGTGTAGCCACCACGAGTAATGGCTGCAATCATGTTTGGGGCATTATCGGTTACAAAGTAACCGACCTTGATGTTTGAACCTTGGCATCGAACCCACCCATCCAGCATGCCGTTCACCGCTTCGAGGATTTTATCAGCCGTGTGCTGACTGTCAAACACCTGGGCATGTAACAATGCCCAATTATGCTTTCCAGTCGACACCGCTCCCCCAGTGCTGCTGCTGCCTCCCGCCGCTGCGCTGGTGACAGCGACTGGTGACATCTGCCACCAGTGTGCGGTCAACGGCAAATAGGCGTGGACCGCACTCTGGCTAGTTCACAGGTCAGTGGTAAAATGTACCACTGCCCCCTCTGCACGGGAGAACTCCGCAAGGAGCCGGGACCTCACCCTCCCGTACAGTGACAGGATAACCTTTGAGCGGAAGGTTTTGCGACAAGGGAATCTGTAACGGGGCTCAAGCAAATGAAGCAGCCGTTTGAATCCTACACCCTCAACAAGGTTGGATGGCCTCTCATCCAGGGCAATCACTTCCCCAATTGCCTTGGTGATGGTTGCAGCCCGGGGGTGGCTGGATGCGAACGGCATCTTCCTTTCCCAGAGCGCAGTTACAGTGGCCTGGGACAAAGACTGGAAAGGGGTGGACCGGGTGGAGCAGCTAGCGCTCCTCCTCTGCGGTGGCTGGGTGGTGGTTGTGGAGCCGTCACCAGACGGCCCAGCGGTAGTAGTTGCAGCGGGAGTGGAAGAGGGTTCCTCCTCCTCGAAACTATCATCTGCGCCCTCTGCAACTTTCACCTCCCCACCCTGTCGCTTGGAACGGCATTCCGTAGGATCACGTATGTTCCCGTAGTGCCGTCTCAAGTGAGATCTGGTTAAGGCCATATCTCAAAGGTGCCATATCTCTTGGGATCTGTGCCACCACGACTGACCTTCGTACTGCCGCGTACGCACACTACCTTTGAGGCATCGTCCTCCCAGATGTGAAAATGAGACCACACCCAGGATGTGATCTTCTTCGTGCTGGTTCCTGGGAGGGCAGGAGCAGCACGACTGGTGGTCGACCTCTCAAAGGTAGTGCTTGGCATAACACTTGCGGAAGGGGTGGTGGTAGCTGGCGCAGCATGTGTGGATGTGGTGGGCGGGGCGTGAGCTGGCGTGGGCGGGCTAGAATGTGTGCGGGCAGGGCGAGAGGGCGGGGAAGCAGGTGTCTGAATGAGAGACAGTGCTTGCGTAAAGGCAGCAGCAGCAGTGGAGGTAGCCAGCGGACGGACCTCTGCACTAGTAGAGGAAGAAGGAGCCCTCTTCTTACTGCTAGTCAGCACCAGGGAGGAGGAAGCACCCTCCAGCCATCCCAGCCTCTTTGGGGGCTTCAAGAGACGTCCAGATCCCATTTCTTTGGATGCACTTGAAGCTTGTGTGCTGGAGGAAGAGGCCACAGGTGACCCTACTTTGGGTGTCTCCTCCGTGCCAGACTGAATCGGCTGCCTAGGAAGAGACTGGCCTCTCTCAGCACTCCCACTCATGGTCTGTTTCTTCATTTCACGACCGCTCATAATTAAGTTGTGGAAATGAAGAAAGGACCACTGGCAACAGAGGATGCGGTGTGATGTATGTGTCTGTGTGTGGTGGTACTAGACTAGTACCTAGTGGTGGCACTGGGAACGGGCTAAGGGATGGGGAAAGTACTAAACTAGGGGTGGTGGGAACTAGCTAAGGGGTGGGGAAAATGAACTAGGGATGGTGGGAACTAGCTAAGGGCTGGTGTGTGTGTGGGGGCTAGTGGAGTG